>OY728139.1:1176974938-1177574938 GCA_963277665.1 Viscum album | reverse complement strand
TAATGACCTCAGATATAAGCTCTATTTCGATGTTTAATCTATAAAGTGAGCTTTGTCTCTGGTTTTAAAGGCTTAACTGTTAGGCTTGTGAAGAGTTAAAGGTGTGTTTGGTGTTGGGAACACAACGCAACAGTTCTAACGTGATTAAATAACCTTGGTGGGTTTTTGTAGTAGTTCTTGATGGATTCTCAAGGTCCATAAGTTTTTAAGGTGGGTAGATTGTAAAGTCTTGTGTTTTTTTAACCAGGTTAAAATATGAAGGTTTTCGATTTTTTTCTTTCAGATTATTGACGGGTCAGTTTTTAAACCAAGCTCCGAAACTTTATTACTAGTGTTTGAACACCTAAATCTGTCATTTTTGGACTTGTGTAATTACCTGATAATTTTAGCGGCTGTTCTAAGAGAGCATAGAATTCATAAAATTTCACTTTAATGGATCTTCACGGACTGCGTACGGTTGCGGTCCAACCCATGCAGCTTACCCAGTTTAATATTTTATTTATTTTAATTAAATAATATTGAATGTTTTTTTGTGTGTTTAAATAGAGGAATGTTCTAATACTAATAATTTTGTTATTATTATTATGGTGTTATAAGTTATTTTAATGCTTTGAGATTTTAATTGCATGTTAAAGGAGTGTAACATTTATGAGAATTTAATGTGGCATTTGAGATTCTCAAAAAAAACATTTAATTAAATGAGGGGTTTCATATTTAATAAAGCATTGTTATTAAATAGAGGTGTTGGGTTTATCAAAGGTTTTAAAAATAATAATAATGAGATTATTACTATTTTAGTTTTATGAAGGTAATAATTATCATTATTATGGAAATTAAATTAGGGGTTATGGGTTGAATTTTTTATCATATTAATGATTTTTTAATAAATTGGGGGTTTGGGTTTTAAATAAATGAAAGTTGGAATAATAATAATTATTTTATTATTATTATTATTTTGGTTATTTAGTTAAATAAATGTTAAATTAATTTAATTAAATGATCAATAGGGGGTTTCATAATTAATTATGAAACATTTATTAAGAGAATAGTGAATGAAGAAGCATTTTTAATTAAATGGGGAGTTTTTCACTTATTAGATAAGTGTTTAATGTGCATAATAATAATAATAAAATGAATATTATTATTTTAATTATTACATACAATTAATTAGAATAATTTTATAAAAAAAAAGAAAATAAAAAGGGGAGGCGTGACCTACAGGTGAGGCGCACAACCCCCCTGTTTTCTTCCTCCTTAGGTGATGCAAAAGGTGTGCAATACCCTTGTGCTCCAGCTACTTCAGATACTTCCCTATGACACAACCTCCAATAGTGCATGACCCCTTCTCCCTAGCGTGCAACCCTCGGGCAGACCCCCTCGCAGTAGCGTACAACACTCCTGGGCAGAACCTGTAGCACGCCACCCCTCTCCCGAACTCCACTTTGCACG
This sequence comes from Viscum album, assembly GCA_963277665.1. Lineage (NCBI taxonomy): Eukaryota > Viridiplantae > Streptophyta > Magnoliopsida > Santalales > Viscaceae > Viscum > Viscum album. The sequence continues at coordinate 1,177,573,489 of OY728139.1, read as the reverse complement.
CAACGGTTTCTCTCAGACACTTAAAAGAATATTTTGTGCCTCGTCAAGGTGATTCTATCTGCGTATAACTCATGATTCACATCATCCATTTGACTCCTCTCTCTCACCTTGTTTTCTCGGCTGAAACCCTAAGGTTCTGGTTTAATCTGATCATTATGTTCCTATATTTTTAGGATATGCTAATGTTGACTCAGCACCCATTTGTCCATAATCCAGAATCTTCCACCAAGGGTGAGGTGGATGGACTTTTTTTCCTTGTCTCCATTTCTTCGGGTAAGGATATGCATTTATGCTGTTTGTTTTACACCATTTAATTTAGAGTCTGACAAATTATACGAGTCCCTAGTAGTTTATTTGAGGTGCGTTGAGTCTTGTCGTTGCATTTTTGTGATTCTAAGTTATGTTGCAGTGGGTTTTGATCAATGTATAGGGAGTGCACATGTATATATATATATATAAGTATATATTTATATACATAAAGGTGTGTGTGTGTGGTTGCAGACCAGCTGCGGATTGGTTGTCTTCTTATGTCAAGCCGCTGAATATTGTTTTGGTTCCACCCCGTGGTAGGGTCCCAAATCTCTATCACTTTATTTAAGAATTATTTTCTTCATTAAATAATTTGAGAGTATGAGTTTCCTTAATTTTTGAACTGCTAAATTTTCTTTAAATGACGATTAAAGATAAACTGTTGGTTGGTGGTAATATCATATCATGCTTTCTTAAGATTGGGTTTTTGTATGTATCCCTTATAAATGAGGAAATTAAAATTTTTTAGTGTTAAGAATTTATTTCTGGATATTGAAAATATGTTGATCTTATGACCTAGATATTAAATGGTTAAACAGGATGCACCCATGGGTCTTCCTTGGAAATGAGACTTAAATTGTGTTGGACTTGGACACCCTTTAGTGTGTGTTTTTTAACCCATGTCACGGAATGTTAATTATGCAAATAATGATTTATTAGATGGTGAATAAAATGATTGAATGGGGTAGGATGGGTAATGGGGTAATTAATTGAAGAATTAATTATCTAGTCACGAGTTGGAAAAATTGAGGCATTTACTGAATATTGAGAATATTGAATATTTTGACATGTTTGGAATATAAATTGGAAACTGGTAATAATTAATGGATGGATTAATTATTACATGATAAATGGTAAATGGTTAATTAATTGATGAACTGGTTAAAGATATATTATTTAATTAATTCATTTTTTAATTAATTAATTTTCATGCATTATGTTAAGATTGTGAATTGATTGATTATTATGACTGTTGGCCAATAATATTTTCATATGCGTGTTTATTTTACATGCCTTAATTTGTTTAGGATGGAGTTGTTTAAAAATATGATATGATATGTGATATCGTTGCTAAATATGTGGGCCTTGTTTAGCATGTTTGACTTGTGATGTTTATGACGTGCATATTAATTGTTAAAGTCCTAGACGAAACACTTTTTCAGTGGACAGGTTTAGACTTGTTAAAGATTTGGGATATTTAATTAAGAAAAATTAATTGATAAATAATTATTAACAATTGAGATGTTAAATGGTTAATATATTGTAGAATTATTTGATGGAAGATTTATGTTGTTAATTAGTTGTTGAATTAATTAAGGGATTGGATTAATTAATTTATAAATTAATTAATGGATGGTTTTGAGGTGTTAGACATGGCGTTCTACACCAATGATAAATATGTACATATGATTGATAAACGAGTTGTGAGAGAGGGACTGATGTTCCAAATACTCACGGGGTGCTAGACATGGTGTTCTACACCCATCTTGCATTCAAATATTCTTTTATGGGATAGGGATTGATGCTCCAAATACCCATGGGTTGTGATACAAGGACTGTCACTTCAAATACTCATGAGGGTGCTAGACATGATGATCTACACCCATTAATTGACATTGGACTATGGGTCCAATTGGTCATACATGAAATGAATTAATTATTAATGAAAACTGTTGTGACATAATGATTTGTGAACTAAATATGAGGAAGGGTTCAGAATTATTAATGATTTGGGTGAATCACTGTTAGTGGAAGGACCTAGGATCGAATCACTATTTTAGTAGACAGGCTCGGGCATAGTATATGAAATACTAAATTGAATATCTTATAAAGAATTATCCAAACCAAATCACAAGCTTAGATTTAGTCTTTACTTTGATTACTTAGATGGTATTTAGAGACATCGGTGGTGAGTGACTTATATGGGGGATGTCGGGCTTAGGCTGAATCTCGAGACTTTCATAATTTAATGAGGTTTAAATAATTGATAAATTAAAATGATTGTGTAATGATTGTTGAGTATGCATGAAAAATGTATAATTCAGGTTTAGACACCAGCTGAGGGCTGAAGCAGGTACTTGGATATATAGCTACATTGTACTGCTTACTTTATTTATGCATGATTTCACATGGTTTAAATTATTTATTAAATTTTTGGATTTGGGGTAGACACCGATGGTCCCGACCTACTGAGATTTATATATCACACCCTACTTGGGCCGCCATTACACTGGGTACCCGAGTAGATTCTATTTGGTTGTAGGATTATGCTATTTGTATATACTTGGGAGATAGGATCAGAGGACCAAGCAAAAGCTCAAGATGCTTGAGGAGACCGCCCTCAGGGCTTTGAGTCATTGTTTATTTATTTCTGTATTGGAATGTAAAGCATGTTGTTTTGTTCACTACTTTCCATTTTTTGTATCATTAGAATTTTATGCATGCATCTGTTGTGTAATTGGAATTGGCTAATTTTATAAAATGAATACTATTTGTCTTCCACTAGTTTATCATTTATTAGATTTATTCCACTATTTATTTCCATTGTCTATTACTGAACTCTGATGTGAGGGTATAGTCTCCCCACTGACTATCCATATACCCTCACTGCTATTCGGCAACCTCTAGTGTACGGGGAGACACGCTTGAGGTCATGTGGCTGCCGGTCCGGCCACTGGTTTAGTGGTGATCTGGGTCGGGATGTTACATGGATCAACTTGTTTATTTTATATAAACTACTTAGTGGATGGTGATCACCAAGTGGAGAGGACTAAGTCTCATATTGATACTGAACCACTTGTTTCAAATTTTTTCTAGATGTTTTTGTTTACTTTATTTCCTCTTTTAAAAATAAAATGGTTTTAACCAAACAAAAACTAATACTTTGATAGTTAATCTTTATTAGTATTTTTATATGATTTTAATTAAGTAAATTAATTTAAAATGACTAAGTAATATTTTATATTACTTAAAAGAGAACTAATCAATCTTTAACAAACCTTTTAAAAGATTAGAACATAAAATGATCTAGTATATTAATTAATTAGGTTGTTTTAAATTAATTGTTGGATTTCAAATTAATCATTTTTAACAGAAATTTTTATTGGGTACTCAATTCACCCCCTCTTGAGATACTCACTCTGACCAACACATGGGGTATTTGGTTTCAAATTGGAAAATAAATTGGTTCATACTATTAAAGACTATTTAAATAGATTTTAACCTGAGCATGAATGGGTTTTGAATTTTTACTTAAGGGGCAATAATTTCTCATGATTTCCTTTGATCCATCACTGCTTGTCATTAGCCTTTTGTGATCAGGGGATGAATTTGAGGCCATGTGTCATCCCATATCAGTGATGGGTTTCAAGGTATAGTTTAACGATTAAATTAAACAACATAAATGAATAATAAACCCAAATTCATGATAAACTATGCATGGACAAAAAACACATATTGTATATAAAATGAATAACTATAGTGAGTTCCTTACACCAGTGAGACTATACAGCTATATTTATCATATTATTGATAAATATCACCTAAGAGGTAGCCAAATGACATCCATCCTCTATGGTGTATCCATGGAATAAATGAATCGCTCAATAATCGGTCATGATTCTCCCACTCTCTATGGTATGAAAGTTCCTCATAATGTAAATGAGGAAGAAAATTAGAGCTTTTGGAAGGAAGAGGGAATCAACCATGACTATATATGAACCATCACCCACATCTTATGGGTACTTCCTATATATATAGGGCTCCTGGAAAATCTTTATTCCTTGCTTGCATATACTCATGTGTTATAACACATGAGTAAACAACTTGTAACCCATCAACTGAATGTGTTCATGAATTAATAATATAAATTAAACCCAGTTTTTCCCTTATGTTATAAATGAAATACATCATGAAAGATAATAAAAATGTTAACATTTAACATTTATTTTCCTGAAGATATCACAACCTTTCAAAATGAAACCTACCATATGATTCATAACCAGTAGTATAATACAACCTACATAGGAAGCTTGCATGACATCTTATTCCCTTTTGATAGACCCATATATTATCTTATGATATGTCCAAATACATCGTATTCATAATGGATTTAGAACATATAACCTTTAATCACCCACTTTCATAAAATCTATATAGATTTAGTGTTATTTCAACTTATATTGTTTCATATATAATAACTTATGAGACAATAACCAAAACTCCTTTTTAGATATTTTAAAAAATACTTTTAGAAATCTATCATTAAATTTTAATTCATATTACATCATATGAAATACCTTTTTAATACCCATTCAAAAATAATTTTTGATAAACTATAAACATTTTTGAGTTTCTCTCTAAGTCAAACTCAATCCTCATTCAGTTTACCACAAAGTGTAACAACACATTCCTTTGTAGAATTAAAAAAAATGAATTTTTTAATTTATAAATGTAAGAAAAGACCGGACTCTAGTAAATCATCAATGCTACTCAAGTAATAAATGGATCTGGCATCAAATCCATCAAACACATGTATCTCTACACTTGTATCCACCAACTGCATCATATATATGAATGCATTTTCATATAATTCCTTTTTTCAAGTCATTGAGTAACCATGAGACATAGAATATTTCAGTCTCATATAACCACTCATATATTCTTGATTATCTAAAAATAGACTCACTAGGTTATTTAATACAACAAATTCCATTCACCTTTATGGATGATCACATCACTTTCCCCTCAATCGAATAGATAAGCACATCACATGTATTATCTAGGTATGATTTTATGGGCATTATATTCCATTATCTGGTTCTCTCTTATGACATAAGCAGTTATGGTCATAGTGTCGATCCCTTCCCAGGAGATAGGGGAGTGATGCTCCACATCCCCATTGGTATCTCACCCTCATCTCTTTACTCCCTTCTCTGACCCTGATTTTCTCACACCCTTTATTAAAATCACAATAATCCCCAAATTTCATTCTTATCATGATGGCTTCCCTATTTTCCCATTTTCATAGTTGGAGTTCATAGAAGAAATGACCTTGTTGAATCTATCCCTTGTAGTCCACTTCAAATTCCATTATTACTCAGTTGACTCCTTCAACAAGTTAATTTTCTTCTTCTTGAGGTCTTCAAGACCTCTCAATCATCAACCATCTTGATTCCTACTATTTATTGACCTGCTTCAATTATAAGGAGGGTTTTATTTTATCTTGGATTAAATCCTCACGAGTCTTCAATGGTTCCTATTACTCTATGTTTCACAAGTCTTATGATTTTCATATGAAATGAGACCCTTGGACAATGAATCTATTGATATGATTTCCTTTCTTACCAATACATTTTCAAAACTCATCGATACCCAGAATGTTTGAGAATATGGAATGTTGATATATGTGTTCAAATAGTAGGACTAGCTTGATTGGCTATCATTACACCCCTTACATATGTGCTGAAGTTTATGTGTCCAAACCTCTAGTGGATTTTGTTTAAATTGAGGTGGGAGAATAGTTTAGATGTGAACAACCTATTCTTTAGGATTCATGGGTTAAATTTTTTTCTTTCTAAAAATGTATGGGTCACTCACAAAAAACATACTATAATGATGCCAGGAAGAAGGATGTCGACCATGATGATATTTAGGCTAATGCTAATGTGGATGGTTCTAGTATCAATAGTAGTAGGGTTGAGTCTTATACTAAAAATGTGATGCCTCCTCATTATGATAAGTTGAGAAAACAATATCATATAAGTGATGGATCTCCTTATGTAAGGGAATTGGTAGGGGATGGAGTGATAAAATCCCTAAACTTGAAGAATGAGGATTCAATACTCTTATTTATGTTATAGTAGTGATAATTGGTAGCTCAACTAGGATGGGATATTATAATAGGGTCATTCCATCCACACCATAGATACTATAAAAAGAAATTAAGGATGTATCATGTAACAACTGGGTCTTGGGGACAACACAAACACCCAACCTTTAACATGGACTTTAGATCCTGGCCCACCAGGTACCACCAATAATCATATCCATGACTTTTTTTAATGTTATTTTTCATTTAATTTCTATTCGTTATTTGTTTTTGAGATTTTACCATGTATTTTTGGAGAAAGGGGTGGTTTCATCATGATTTGGGCCAAACCGTGAGCTCATTTCCATATTTAAAAACAAAATTTGTTTCTTTTATAACTACTTAATTTTTTAACATTTTTCACCCATTAAACTTTCCAATTTACCTCCCCTGACATATTCAAACCACCATATCCATTTGGACCCCTTAGGAACTCATTATCCTGGTGGATTTGTGTGATTTTTTCATGCTTTGGGACAACCCATGAGTCCATTTCCCGTTTTAAAAAAATAATTCATTTCTATCACATCTCAATAATTTTTTAATTTATTTCGGTGATTCTACCTCTCACTATACCCCAAGAACCCTAGGTGTATCACAATGTTCCATTTTTCCTCTTTGGAGCTCATATTTATTTTGAATTAGAGTGAAATATCTCAAGGTTTCTTAAATATTCTAAATTTGAGAAGGTAATTTGTTTCTTCCATAAAACATTCATTTTTTATTCTTTTCCCCCCATTTCAATCCCCACTTGACTTCCTCAGCCTTATTTGATCCTCTCTATCAGTTTTGACTGCTTGGAGATTCAACTATTGGTGTATTTGGGGCGATTTCATCAAGATCTCTCAAGTAAGTGGGTTTCCTTCCTTCCTTCTCCCATTTGATTAAGGTTTATTCCATTTTATTGAAGTTCCTAATGTAAAAAAAGCAGGGCTTCAAACCTAGGATTTTATCTTGGGTTTCTTGGTATAATATTGTGGTTTTAGGTTTGATTTAACTCCCTTGTGGTGCGGTAGAGATGCGGTTGAACTTTCCCACAAGGATTTGGTGTTTTTGACACTTGTGGTAGGTGATTCCATGTGTATGCACTACTAGATGAGTTATAATTGCATGATTTATATTTTTAGAATACTATTCCTTCATTATTATTTCTTTGAAAATTATTTTTGGTGGCATTTGTTAAAAAATTTATTTTTTTAAATGCCATTTTTGTGTAAAAATGGGTGTATTACAGGTGTATTCCATGTTGTACCATTTGGGGCTATTTTATAATTCATGGAAGGGTTTTATTAAAATATTTTTCTACTAAAAATTCTGGTTTGGGGTAATATTAGTGGGCATTGGGTTTTCAAATAGGGCTTTTAGATGAATTTTATGTGCAAAGTTTGGTTACATTCCTTGAAATTGTTTTATAGAAATTCTAAGTGGTTTATTGAGTTATATAAAGGGTAAAAATCATGTATAGCTACTATTTTGAATGTCTATGACTAGAAATGATGTTTTTTATGCGATAATGGCTTTTGGTAACATGTGGAAATTGTTTGAGCACAAAGGAGGAAGCCTGAGTATCTAGATGGGCGGACATGTACTAGTACGCTAGTGATCCGGAGTGGTTTTGTCCCTATTTCACTTAGCAAGTTGGACGTTGGAAACACTAACAAAACTATAATGAGGATTATTTAGGACCACTAGGTTATGGTTATGTCCATACTAGTGGCTTGTACATGAGAATAGATATGGTTATGGTTACTTTACACCGAGATATGAGGTACATGGGGCCCACAAACTAACTAGTGTATAGGGGTGTTCCCGAGATTAGTGCATGTTGAATATTTGGTATTTATCATTGTATTATGGTGTGTTTGGATGGAAAATTCAGTAGCATAAATGTCTTATTGAAAGGTTTCCACTCTTTGAAAATTCCCTTTGAAAACGGTTTACTTTTAAAAGTTTTGTTCATTAGAAATTATTGCAACCATTTCTTGCTTATTAAAATTTGCATGATTTTTATCTTGTATTGCTTACTATATGGAATATTTTGGGGGATATACTATTTGGATTAAGCTCACACCCTACTTAAACCCCTTGGGTGTATGTATCCTTGATCATGTTTGACACAGGTAAAGGCATGACCTTGGGTGGTGGCGGTTTGGGTTGTTAGTTTCCTTCCATGGTGCGGTGTTGTGGAGATGGCTCATGAGTGATAGCCCCTTATAAATTAGAGTTCCTTGGGATATTTTCTTCTACTTTTATGTATATTTGGACCTATTATTTCATGTTTATACCCATGTATTCAGTTCTGAATTTTATTTAAGGCTTGTTTGGCATGGATTTTCAAATTCGGTTTATTGATTGTTTTTGGTTGTTTTATGTATCCATAATCAGGTAAATTATTCCAAAACCAATATTTATAATACCCATGCAATTATGACAACCTATGGGGATAAGGAATTCCCTTCGAGCCTTTCCATGGGCCAGGTTTGGTGCTGATTTTGACGGTAACTAGATTCGGTTCGTGACAAAATGGTATCAGAGCAGGTTAATATTTTTTGGGTTATATCATTATTTTGGGATGAGTCGGGATAGAAAGAAGCTAGGACATTCAAGGATTAGAGTTTTGGTCATGAGTAGGGTGCCTGTAATGCACCTCTCATGATAGACATTGAGTCACCATGAGACGTTGGAATTGTTTGTTTGACTTCACTTCTAGGTGAGACGTGTGGGATATTGACTGCATGTGGACATAGAGTGGGGGATGAAATAGTTTATTTTATAGTTGTAGTGTGTTTAGATTATTTATATTTTATTTTATTGATAAATTTTTTTAGAAGTTTTGAAATTATTTTTCTCTTGTAACTGTTGCGTTTTGTAGCAACATGCCTCCTCGGAGAGCTCACACTCACCCACAGGAGGAAGTTAGAGTGAGTTATCCCTCATCGCTTGATAAGAGGTTGGTGGAAGATGTAGTCTGGGATGATTAGGCTCTAGTACAAGGAGAGACTCCTACACCTGTCCCTTCTCTAGTTAGAGAAGAGTAATCTGGTCCAAAAAGGACAAATCCCAAGAGTTTCTAATGAACAAGCCTCCTAATTTATGAGGTAGCACAGAACCCTAGGAAGTAGAGGATTGGCTCGCAAAGATCAATCATGTCACAACCCATCCCTCAGGGCCTGTGCTGTGACATACCCCAAGACCACCTCTCGAAGGCCAGGGGTTGGCGACAAGCACTGAAGGCTTCAACCTACAAGTGGGATGCATTTTCTTGAGTACCTGTACACACACACACACACACCCAACCACATCCCACAAACTGAAAGGGGAAAACAAGTATACTGAAAAAAGTGTTGAGTACAAGTACAACTGAAAACAAGTGGGCCAGAGTACAAACCGAACAAAAGAACTGAAAGCAGGAAAGTACGAAGGGAATTGGGTAGTCATATGCTGAAAAACATACTTGATGGTAAGAGTAGTGTATCTACTGGAAGCTGAGGTAGTATGTCATGTTTACCAGATCCTACTGGGCCCCACCTAATCCTAGGCCACCAAGTCCTTCATCGAAACATCCATCGTCTCCACAAGACACAATACATGTGGGCGAAGCCTATGAAAGGGTGAGTAACATAGTACTCAGTAGGGGACCCCAGTCCAATAAGGAGAAATACCACAAACCAACCACAAAGAAAACCCACAAAGTAAGGAAAGCTCACACAAGATACAATCTAAAGCATATGAAGAAGGTTCATAAGCTATAGTGATGAACGTTTTGTACTATTAAGGGACTCATCACTGATGAATCACTGCTCGTCTATTGGGCCACTAAGGATCCACATGACTCCTGCTCATCTCTCAGGCTGCTAAGGATCCACGCGGATCCTACTCGTTTGTCGGGCCATTAAGGATCCACATGGCTATTGCTCATCTCCCAGGTCCCTAAGGATCCACACGACTACTTCTCGAGCCCTTATTCATACCTCAAATACAATAAAGTCCCACATAGAATAACCCAAAGGACCATATCATCGTAAGTGTTCCAACACAATAGGTGGTGCGTCGAACGAATGATCGGTCTATAAGATATTAACATTTTAGTAATCAGGGGCTGGTTGCGTCGAGGCCTGGTCCGACCCGATCAGACCGACCCGACCAACCCGGCTCGGGGTCCCATATACCTTGGTTTAATTCAAATGGCCTAAATTGTCCTAGTTCAGTTCAGGGTAGGTCCGGTCCGGCTTGGCCAGTGGGCTAGAACCAATGGGCCTTGATGGGCCCAACCTAGTTTGGATGGGGGTCTAGCCCACTAGGTCACTCGGTGATTCGGTCTCGTCCAGCCTATCTTGAAGGGTGCAGGTCCGGTCTGCTAAAGCGGGTCCGGCCGACTGGGTGCGGGTCCGTCCCGTCGGTGCGGGTCTGGCCTGCTGGGCGAGGGACCGAACCTTTGGGCCATAGGTTCGGCCTTCTAGGCGAGGGAACAACCCACTGGGCCACAGGTCAAGCCCACCGGCTGAAGAATGTCCACACGTGCGACCGATGGTGTGTGCCCAGGATGTGACAACCATCACCACGTCCCCTCCCCTGTTCGAATGCGGGCCGCAAGGAGCGGGCCACTCCTCCTATGCGGCGCCCTCTTGGCACCACGTCTAGCACCCATCATAGCTGATGGGACGCGAACTCCCCTCTGCTGCGGTCGAGAGACCGCAACTCACCATGTCTCTTGGGCGGCACAGACGTGGGCCACCACCTCCATGCCACCGCGATCAGCCGATCGCGGTCCCCTGCCACTGCAGTGCACCGACGGGCACACCGCCTCCCTCCACCCATGGACACTACTGGCACCGGCATGCCGACGGTTCCTTCTACAGGCCACCAGAGTTGCTCCAGTGGTCTGTTTCTTGATTTGTCAATGCCTACGAGCTCTGTAGGGCATCTCCTACCCTGTGAGGGCCTCAAATTTTCCTTTCCACCATTCACAAATTTCTCCACCAAAAATGCACAAGGAGGAGGGGGGTCAGGCCTTATTTGTGTTGGCCTCCGCCCTCCACATTATAGTTTTAAAGTAGGGGAGGCTCGGGATTACAATTCTATCAACAATAAAATTAACCCTGAATAGAAAACCCAAGAATGAAACCCTCCCGCAAGAATGCACAATCCAAATATTAACCTGTTTGTGGGTTAATCCATGTTCATCGTTTAGAATGAAGAATGGGGAAAACATTAAAATAATTCAAAACCCCTACCTCGTTGAATTTCTTTGCCGCAATGTTTCATCTTTAAGGGTCTAAGAGGTCGATGGCATTCGCCATTCTTCAAAGTACGTTGAAGTCGATGACGTCCTGCCGACATTCTTCATTCATTTTTGGGAAGGAAATCCATCGGTGGTTCATCAGAGAATCCTCACAGTTTAATCCTCATTCCCCCAATGCGTCAACTATTAAAAAAACACATTGCAACATTTCTGTTATGATGTGACACAACATCGTTACATTGTTTCATTTATGAAACAATGTCACTATTAAGCATCATTAAAGCATCATTACGCTGTGTGTTACAAGACATTAATGAATTCAATTAATGAACCTCGTCGCTGCACCAAAACATCGTTGTGTCACCGCTCATCGATGAGAAAATAAATAAAATAACTTTTTAAGTTATTTTATTATTTTTCTCGAAAGTTCTGAAAATTAACTTTTTCGTTCAGCTTTTTCCAGCTGAAGTTAAGTCCTTTCTAGGTGAATCCTGATGTTCTGATTTCAACGGTGCTCTCATATTTTCGATCTGAGAACCAATTCAAAAGTTAGAAAAACCCACATGCATGTTTACTGAACATACCTTAAAAAGATTCCAAATTTCTATCTCAAGCTCACTAGTCCTTGAAATCACACTCCCTAAGAGTGTTTCGTCTTGAAATAATTCCATATAATTTTAAAAAAATTACATAGAAATTATGGGACATTACATACTCCCCACCTTAGGGATTTACATCCCGAAAAGCCAAAATAATGGCTAATAAAACAAATGGGGGTACTGAACACGAATATGAGTCTCCCACTCCCATGTGATCTTCTAGAGGTTCTCGTGATTCCACCAAATATTCACTAAAGGAATCAACCATCCACGAAGGACCCTCTCTTGTCGATCCTCTATCTCCACTGGGAAATCTGAAAATTTCATCCCATCATTAATGTCCAGCTCACCCCAGTCGATGACATGTGATGGATCATGCACGTATCTCCTCAGCTGCAACATGTGAAAAACATCATGAACTCATTGCATATATGGGGGAAGATCTAGGTGGTACATCACCTTTCCAACTCTGCTAAGAATCTGGAAAGGTTTGATGAACCTCAGAGATAGCTTGCCGCCCTGGCCAAATCTCTGTAATCCTTGTCGGGGTGAGACCTGAAGGAACACATGGTATCCCTCCTCAAACTCCAAGGGTCTCCATCTCTTATCGGCATAAGACTTCTACTTGATATGCACAGTCCTCATATGCTCCTTGATGATCTGCACTTTCTCAGTGGTAGCCTGTACTAACTCTGGACCCATGAGTACTGACTCCCCTGGGTCTGTCCAGCATAGAGCTGATCTGCAAGGCCGCCCGTACAAGGCCTCAAATGGTGCCATGACAATGGTGGAGTGATAGCTATTGTTGTAAGAAAACTCCACTAGTGGTGGGTGGTCCTCCCAACTACGACCAAAATCTAGGACATAAGCACGAAGCATGCCCTCCAGGGTCTGTATGGTCCGCTCTGTCTAACCATCTTTCTAGGGATGAAAAGCTATGATCAAGCGCAGCTGAGCCCCAAATGTCTCCTGTAATCCCTTCCATAACCAGGATATAAAGAATTCATCATGCTCTGTGATGATCATTGAAGGAACCCTGTGAAGCTGGACTATCTCCTGGACACAGAGGTATCCCAATACCTCTATCGGTCCCTACTCCCGGATGGGTAGGAAGTGGGGTGACATGGTGAGTCGGTCAAAGATCACCCAGATAGAATCATGGACTATAGATGTACGTGGTAACCCCATCACAAAGTCCATCGAGATACCGTCCCATTTCCACTCTGGTACCTCAAGTGGCTAAGCCAAGACTATTGGAACCTGATTCTCAGCCTTCACTTGTTGATAAGTGAGGCATCATGAAATGAACTCTACCACCACTTTCTTTATCCCTATCCACCAGTACTAATGTCGGAGGTCATGGTACATCTTTGCCACACCATGATGTACCACCAAAGATGAATTATGGAACTCCCTCAACACATCCTCCTGTAATGTCACTAGTACTATGATACATCCTTTGAAAAGGATAACGTGATCCCCACCTATCAAAAATACATCAGGAGCCTGTCCTGAGGATATCTTAGCACGTCGGGACTCAAAGTCAACATCCACAAGCTATGCCTCCTTAACTCACTAAAAGAGTGGGAGAGTGATAGTCATCAACGATCCTTTATCACCATCCATGAAGGATATTTTCAATATAGCTAGATGCTCTGTCGCCTCACTCAGCAGCTGCAAACTGGTCTTCCAGCTAAGTTCATTTGCTACCACGTTCCCCTTCCCATGAGTATAAACCATCTCAAAGTCATAGTCCTATAGGAACTATAGACATCACTGTTGTATTAGGTTTAGGTCCTTATAGGAGAAGATATACCTGAGACTCTTGTAGTCAGAGTAAAATGTAAACTATTAACCCATCAAGTAGTGTCACCACATCTTCAAGGAAAAGACCACCAATGCTAAATCCATGTCATGGGTTGTGTAGTTATGCTAATTCTTCCTCAACTACCATGAGATGCAGGCAATCACCACCCGCTCCTGCATTAGAAAACATCCTAGACCGTTCCTTGATGCATCGCAAAAAACTACGTACTCAACACCCTCCTCTGGTAGTCTCAAGATGGGGACACTAGTCAGTCTCCACCTTAGATACTGAAAACTCTACTAGCATTTCTCTATCCACACGAAGGGTTGTACCTTCCGTGTTAAAGATGATAAGGGTGCTTCCACTCTGGAAAAGTTGGGCACAAACCTCCGATAGTAACCAGCCAACCCCAAGAAACTCTACACCCCAGTCACTCTTCTGGGTGGCTCCCAAGAAAGAAATTCCTCTATGTTCTCCAGATCCACTACAACTCCAGCCTCTGAGATGATGTGTCCCAGAAAGTGGACCTCCTGAATCCAGAACTGGCATTTCGAGAGCTTTCTATAAAGATGGTGATCTCAGAGTGTATCTAGGACTATCTGAAAGTGTGTAGTGCACTCATCCTCCGATGCTGAGTACACCAAGACATCATCAACGAAGACTACCATGAAACAATAGAGGTAAGGCTAGAATATCCTATTCATGAGTCTCATGAAAAATATTGGGGCATTATTCATGCCGAATGGAATCACCAAGAACTCATAGTGGTTGTACTGATATCTAAAAGTTGTCTTTGGTACGTCTTCATCCTATACCTAAAGATGATGATAGCCTAATCTAAGGTCAATCTTTGAGAACCAACTTGAACCCTTAAGCTAATCAAAGAGGTCATAAATCCTCAGCAGTGGATACTTGTTCTTCACGGTCACCCAGTTCAGGCGCTGGAAGTCCACGCATAGCCTCAAGCTCCCATTTGACTTCTTGGAAAACAACACTGGGGCTACCCATGGGGAAATGATAGGCCTTATTAACCCCTTCTCCTACAAGTCCTCTAATTGTACCCTTATCTCACGAAGCTCCATAGAAGCCATATGATATGCCGATGTGGATATCGGTGCCTTCCTAGGGTATAGGTTGATGAAAAAGTATACATCTCTGCGAGGAGGTAGTCCTGAAACATCCTTCGGAAAAAAATCCTCGTACTCATCCACCACTATAGGAAATATTGGACTCCTATTATCCACTACACCATGGGTGAGGCTAGAAAAATGGTGAGTGATTGGATAAACCCTCCTCCAAGAAAGTCCGTACTATGCTGAAAGGGTTTCCTTCTCACCGGTGAAGGAAAACCTGGTCTCATTTTCATAGACACACTGCACTTTGCACCTAAAATATTCGATCTGAGCATGGACTGTAGATAACCAGTCCATACCTAGGATGACGTTGTAAGGCCTCTACACTGCTACTGGGATATCCCAGCTAAATCTCTCACCTCCTAGAGTATTCTCACACTATTGAAACCCGTTTGTAATCATCGAATCCCCTATTGTAGGAGTCTCTAGTTGTAATGATTGGGTTAATGTCTCCACCAGAATCTCCGATCTCTGAATGAGAGTCATGGAAAGGAAAGAGTGAATGACACCTGTGTCTATAATAACTGCAGATAAGGTGTAGAAGACACATATTGTACCTCAAATAAACTCCAGAGCATCATGGTTATAAGCCTCTGCTACCTAAAGTTGAGATCTCCCATGTCTGCCTACTCTCTGAGGTCAGGGTGGACTAACTAGTAGTGGTGGTGGTGGTACATCGAATTGTCATCCACCACATGTTTCTCGGCCTATTCCCCTACCATTTCCACCACCATGCGTCTCTCCTCACTCAAAACTCTACCTATGTCTTGGTGGTCCCTCAACCGTCTAATGATCACCTGTACTGTAGGTCGGGTAGTCACGAGCCATGTGTCCCTGCCTGCCGCATGAGTAGCACACCATACCCCTCTACTATCTCCCACCGTCTTGGTGGCCTTACACCACTGATACTAAGTCCTGGGGTCATCCACTAGATGATTTGGCCCGCTTGGACTATTACACCATCTATTGGATGCCTTCCATAGATGGCTTGGCTAACTATCACCCGGTGGTGGAACCCACTGTTGGTGCCTGCTCTATGAGGAAGATCTCTACTAGTAGAGCTCGCTCCATCACTCCAGCATGTGTGGGGATGCTGAGAGAAACCATTGATGCCCTGATATCCCACCTGAGTCCCTACTCAAAGGCTCGAGCCCTGAAGAAAGGGTCTTGAACCATGTCTATAGAGTAGTGGTAAAGCTCGGTGAACCTCGCTGAGTACTCAGCTACCATCATATTGACCCACTGAAGGTGAAGCAACTCCTAAATGCACACAGAGAGCAAGGTCACAGGGAATAAATCCTCCTAGAAAATCCACTCGAAGTCTATACAGGTGAGGGACACCTCATCATGAGTCTAAATCATTAAACTCCACCATCTCCCTACCGAGCCCTAAATAAGTCCCGCAACTAAGATTGACATATGGTCAAGCGGTGTCCTCACTAAGTGGAAGACCCACGTCACTGCCTCCAGCCAATCCTTAGAAACTTGGGGATCTGTCTCCTCTCTAAACTTGAGAGGTCTCTGTCATTGAAACTCATGAAAGGTATTGAGTCTATGAACATCCTCTTCTGGTACCACCGACAGTAGATGCTGACCTACGGGTGGTGGTAGCACTGATGCACCACCTGGTGGGGCCATCTTGAGAATTGGTCCCTGAACGGATGCCTTTTCACTAGGTGGGTTATCCTCCCAACCACGTATCGGAAGTCTAATTGGCTGTCTATGTGGAGGCATCCTGAAATAGATCAAGACGGGCCATGATCAATATATTATACTTGCTGAGCTCACTCTTATACAAAATAACATAAGGAGACACTTTTTCAAATAGTGTTTTTATGCATTAAGCTGAAAAGAAGTATTCAAGGTCTTGGTATGTGGATACGTCATCCGCCGCACCAACACTGGACTTACTAAATTTGAAAGTAGGACTCACAACATTTAACACTATTTCCCCAAAACAAAAACAATAAACTCTCAGTCTCTAATGTATAACCAACCAACTTTGATACCACTTTGTCACAACCCGTCCCCTAGGGACCGTGCCATGACATACCCCAAGCCCGCCTCCGGAAGTCCAGGGGTTGGCGACTAGCGCTGAAGGTGTCAACCTGAAAGTAGGATCCATTTTCCTGAGTACCTATACACACACACACACCCAACCACATCCCACAAACTAAAAGGGGGAAACAAGTATACTGAAACAAGTGCCGAGTACAAGTATAACTAAAAATAGGAAAGTACGAAGGGAATTAGGTATCCATCCACTAAAAACCCCACCTGATGGTAAGAGTAGTGTAGCCACTGGAATCTGAGGTAGTACATCATGTCCTCCTGATCCTACTAGGCCCTGCCTACTCCTAGGACACCAAGTCCTCTATCGAAATGTCCATTGTCTGCACAAGACACAACACGTGCAGGTGAAGCCCATGCAGGGGTGAGTAACACAATACTCAGTAGGGGACCCCAGTCCAATAAGGAGAAATAGCACAAACCAACCACAAAGCAAAGCCACAAAGTAAGGACAACTCACACCAGGTACAATCTAAAGCATAAGAAGAAGGTTCATCGGCCATAGTGATGAATGTTTTGTACTGTTGAGGGACTCATCCATGATTAATTAGTGCTCGTCTACTACGACACTAAGGATCCACATGGTTGTTGCTCATCTACTAGGCCACTAAGGATCCACATGGTTGCTGCTCATCTGTCGGGACACTAAAGATCCACACGGCTCCTGTTTGTCTATCAGGCCACTAAGGAACCACATGGATGCTGTTCAAGCCATCAGTAATACCTCAACCACCACAAAGTCCCACATAGATTAACCCAAAAGACCTTCTCTTCATAAGGGTTCCAACACAACAGGCAGTGCATCGAAAGAATGCTCGGTCTGTAAGATATTAGCATTTTAGTAATCAGGGGCCGGTTGTATTTGGGCCCGGTCTGGGCCGGTTGGACCGACTCAACCAACCCGGCCCGGGGGTACCACATACCTTGGTTTAATTTGACTGGACTGACCTAACCTAGTCCGGGTCAAGGTAGGCCCGGTTCGGTCTGGCCAGTGGGCCATGCCCAGTTTGGCTGGGGGTCCAGCCCGTTGGGTCGTCCGGTGACCCGGTCTCGTTCGGCTAGACCTGAAGGTCATGGGTCCGGCCCACTAGCATGGTTTTGACCTACTGGGTGCGGGTTTGGCCCACTAGGTGGGGGTACAGCCCGTCGGCTCAGGTCCGGCCTGCTGGCTGGGGGCACGGCCCGCCAGCTGAAGACTGGCCACACGTGTGGCTGGTGGTTTGCACCTGGGATATGGGCCGCTGCCTCCATGCCGCCGTGGCCAGCCGACCATGGACCCCTTTCACCGTGGTGCACCGATGGGTGCGCCGCCTCCCTCCACCTGCGTTCACTAGTAGTTCCTTCTACGGGCCACTTGAGTTTCTTGGGTGGTCCATTTCTCGATCCGCCTTCGCCTACGGGCTCCGTAGGGCATCGCCTACCCTGAGAAGGCCTCAAACTTGCCTTGCCGCCATTCAAAAATTTCTACACAAAGAATGCACAAGGTGGAGGGTGGTAGGGCCTTGTTTGTGTTATCCCACACCCTCCGCGTTAGAGGTTTAAAGTAGGGGAGGCTTAGGATTACAATTCTATCAACAATAAAATTAATCCTGAATAGAAAACCCAAGAATGACACCCTCCCACAAGAACACACGATCTGAAGATTTACCTATTCATGGGTCAATCTACATTCATCATTTAGAATAAAGAATGGGGAAAAATTTAAAATAATTCAAAATCCTTACCTCATTGACGTTCTTTGCTGCAACGTTTCATCCTTGAGGGTCCAAGAGGTCGATGGCATTCATCATTCTTAGATGTACGTTGAAGTAGAAGATTTCCTATTAGCATTCATCATTATTTGTTGGGGAGGAAATCTATCAGAGGTTCTTCATAAAATCCTCACAGTTTAATCCTCGTTCCACCACCATGTCAACTATTAAAAATAAAACATGTTGCAGAGTTTCTTTTACGCTGCGACGCTGCGTTGTTATGTGTAATTAAAGCATTGTTACACTATGTGTTAATGAGCCATTAATGGATTCCATTAATGTGCCTCGTCGCTGCCTCGTCACTGCACCGCAGCATCACCATGTCGCTATTCATTAGTGAGAAAAGAAATAAAATAAAATTTTAAGTTATTTTATTATTTTTCTCGAAAGGTCTGAAAATTAACTTTTTCGTCCGTCCCTTACCGACTGAAAGTTAAGCCCTTTCTAGGTGTATCCCAGTGTTCTGTGTTCAATGGTGCCATCATATTTTCTATTTGAGTACTGGTTCAAAATTTATAAAAACCCACTCACAATTTTATTAAACATACCTTAAAAAAAGTTCAAAATTCCATCACGGGCTCACCGGGCCTCAGAATCATGTGCTGTCAGAGCGTGTGGTCTCAAAATAATTCCATAATTTTTTTTAAAAAATTTCATGGAAATTAAGAGACATTATAGAGTGCATGTTTGAGTTTATTGACACACTTGAGGAGGTCAGGGTGAACTGTGCCTCTTTTATGTTAGAGGTTCCTAGCCTTATGTGGTGGGAATCAGTGCTTCAAGCTGGGAAGCATAAACAGATGAGTCTGAATGAATTCAAGGTTATCTTCAACGAACAATACTGCCCTGATGTTTTGGAATATTCTCGATCTTGAGAGTTTATTGAACTTTCTCAGAGGGATCTTTCAATGATGGAGTATGCCAACCATTTTGTTGAGTTGGTCTGGTATGCCCTGGAAATGGTCTCTAATGAGCAGATGAAGGACCAGAAGTTTGAGAGGGGTTTGCAGCCATAGATCTATTCCCTGGTCTTCCTATTCAAGCTAAAAACCTATACTAAATTGGTTGATAGAACTTGAATGGTGGAGATAGACTGAAAGGGGAGGGATGGTTTCTCTGGGATAGTATTAGGATTGGGTAGTGGAAGTTCTTATGAGAATAAAATGAAGCAAGAGGAGCAGGGGAAGAAGGGAGGTGGCAGCTCAGGCCAACCTTCAAGGCAGTTTTCTTCAGTGGCTTCTAATGCAAGGTCCATGATGTGCCAAAAGTGTGAAAGTCTAGGTCACATCCAACCATCATGCACATATCCTCCAAATCCTTGTTATCAATGTGGAGGTATAGGACACTTGTAGCGCTTTTGAAGGATGACACATCTACTTCAGAGTGGGGTAGGATCAGTGGATTCTAGGGGAGTGCCAGCTTAGTTAGATCCATCGAGGATGGGGGGATCTTAGATTGGTGACTGTAGTAATAGGGCCAGATCATCTTCTGGGAAGATCCAGTTTAAGGTAGATTCATAGGGTAGCAATCATTATTTGGTAGAGGCTAGGCATATTCATGTGGTGGATCAGGCACTAACGGGATCAGAGGCGGGACCTTTGATAGTTCAAGGTATTGTTTTGATTGCATCCTCTATAGATGCTAATATTTTTGATATCAGTGCCTCTGTATCATTCATCTCTTCCCGTTTTGTGAACACACTGAATTTTACAACCGATATTTTTTATTTTGCGATGGAGTTGGTGACGCTGCTTGGAAAGAAGGAGTAGGGTCTTAGGTGCCCGTTGTGTGCGATTTTCATGTCAGGGGTTGAGATAGAGTGAGACCTCCTGGTCTTAGATATGGATCTATTTGATGTGATAGTTTTTATGGATTGGATGTTACACTTTCAAGCAAACATTGATTACTATAGGTGATGGGTCAGTTTCACAGCACCTGATGGGATTTGTCAGGTTTTCCTTGGGGATTGGGATCCTCGGTCGGGTCGCATAGGACCTCCACTCCCAGAGTTGGGGAATCTTTTCTTCCAATTATCATCGCTCACGCTAGAGGATTATGGTCATTTTTCTGAAGGTGGACTACCTCATATAGTGGATGAGTTTTTGAAGGTATTCTCATATGATTTTTCAGGATTTCTTCTAGAGCAGGATGTGGAGTTCTCGATCGATTTGGTGCCAGGAACAAAAATGATATCTCTTCCCCTCATATCATATAGACCCCACTGAGCTAAAGGAATTAAATATATAGATGGATGATTTAGAATAAAAAGTATTCATTCACCTGATCATCTCTCCTTAGGTAGCTCCTGTTCTGTTTGCGAAGAAGGATGACGAATCCCTCCAGTTGTGTATTGATTTTCGAAAGTTGAACAAGGTAACCATCAAGAAAAAATATCATTTGCCCCAAATATATAACTTGTTTGATCAGTTGAAGGGGGAAAAGTGGTTTTCTAAAATATACTTTCATTCGGGTTACCTCCAACTCAGGGTGAAAGAGGCAGATATCCTGAAGATATCCTTTTGAAGCAGGTACGCCCACTTTGAGTACTTGGTCACCCCCTTCAGATTGACCAATGATCTAGTGAAACTTATGGCATTCATGAATAGGGTATTCCACCAGTATATCGACTCTTTTTTTGTGGTATTCATTGATGACATCCTATTTTACTCTGGATCTAAGGAGGAGCATGAGTATCATTTTCAGATCATGTTGGGAACTTTACAGGATCGCCACCTTTATGCAAAGCTGTCCAAGTGAACCTTCTAGATCAGGGATGTAAAGTTTTTGGGGCATGTGATCTCAAATCAGGGAGTTTTTATGGATCCTAATAAGATCAGTGCAGTGATATCATGGGAGCATTCGAATATCGTGTTTGAGATCAGGAGTTTCCTCGTCTTGGCAGGATACTATAGGCAGTTTGTTTGGGATTTCTCTCGGATTTCTTCACCCATGACCACGATCACCCAGAAGGGGGTGAAGTTTTTTTGGGGCCCATAATGTCAGGAATCCTTATAGAATTTGAAGCGGCGGTTGAATACCGCCCCTATGTTGATCTTTCTAGAATCTGGAAAGGGATATGTGGTGTATTGTGACGCTTCACTCGAGTGCTTGCTTATGCATGATGATCACGTGGTGGCATATGAATCCTACCAACTTTGACCACATGAAAATAATTACCCAACCCATGAATTAAAGCTAGTAGTTTTGATGCATGCTTTGAAAACATAGCATCACTACCTCTTTGGGGAGAAGTTTGTGGTCTACTCTGATCACAAAAGATTGGCCTACATCTTCTTGCAGAAGAATCTCAATATGAGATAGCACCACTGGATCGAGTACTTGTAGGGGTTAGACTTTGACATTGTCTATACCTTGGGAAAGGGAAATGTGGTGATAGATGCCTTGAGCAGAAGAGTACCAGTGCATGCTTTTAGGAATTCTAGTGACGAGTGGAATATGATGGGGCTCTTTTATTAGATAAATATGGAGACCAAGGAGGACAGTGGAGGTGTGTTCTTGGCGACCGTTTAGTTGAATCCTTTTCCTGTGGAGCTGATTCAGAGAGAACATCCCAATGATGAGATATGTCAGTGGTTGATGCAGCTTCTTCATGGCGGGGAGACATCTTCTGATTGGTCTTTGTCCCCTGAGGGTATCTTGTGCTTCAAGGGATGTTTAGTGGGGCCTTTGTCTCTGTGGAAGGTGGTGATACAGGATAGCCACCAGTCTCATTGGGATGTCCATCTTGGTGCCACCAAGATGTTTTATGATGTGTGTCAGTAATTCTGGTGTCCAGGTATGAGACGAGACATAGATGACTTTGTTTTGAGATGATATACATGTTAGTAGGTGAAAGCCGAGCATCAAAGGCCCTATGGTTTTCTCCATACTCTACCCATTTTTACCTGAAAGTGGGATGAGGTCTCCATGGATTTCATTGTTTTCCTGCCTCATACACCCCAAGGTAATAATTCCATATGGGTAGTAATTGATCATCTAACCAAATCAGAAAAATTTATTCCAATCAAGGATACAACAAAAGTGGATGAGTTGGGATGATTGTATCTTTAAGTGGTGGTAAGAATTCATGGTGTTCCATCTACAGTTGTCTCATACAAAGACCCCCCATTTCACTTCTCGATTTTGGTAAGGCCTTCAAAAGGCCTTAGGGTCTCAGATTAAAATGAGAACGACATACCATCCTCAAATGGATGGTCAGACAGAGTGGGCGAATCAGATTTTGGAGGACATGCTCTATGCATGTGTTTTGGACTTTGGAGGTTTCTGGGATAGCCATTTGGGATCAGTTGAGTTTTCTTATAATAAAATCTACCAATCCTCAATCTGAATGGTTCCCTTTTGAGGCGATTTATGGCCGGCCTTGTCGGCCCCCCTGTGTTGGGCTGAGGTAGGCGAGACCTTACTATTGGGGATAAGTCTTATGTAGGAGAATTATGAGAAGGTCACATTGATTATGAATCATTTATTAACAACTCATAGTCTCAAAAATCATATGTTGATCAAAGGCATCGAGACCTAGAGTTTTTGGTGGGTGATTAGGTGTTTTTGAAAGTGGCCCCTCATCTGGGCCATCATCATTTGGGAAAGTAAGGAAAGATGACGTCATAGTATGTTAGAACTTTTGAAATCATCAAAAATATTGGAAAGTTGTCATATAGGTTGGATTTACCTTCTCAGTTTCCATCCATTCATGACGTCTCCTAGTTGAAAAAGTACAACCTGGATCTGTCCTATGTGCTAAGTTAGGGATAACTAGAGATAAAGCCTGATTTATTGGTGCTTGAGTGGCCGATGTGAATTTTGGACTCCTGAGAAAATGTTATTAGATGGAAGAATATTCCTCTAGTTCTAGTTCTTTGGCATCATGGGACTGATGAGCATGATACATGGGAGTGGAAGTCTTGGGTCGAAGAGCAGTTTATGTTTCTCTTATCTGATCAGGCTTCAAGCTGACTTTCTGAGGGTGAAAAGTTTTTATAGTGGGAAGAATTGTCACATACATGACTTATTTTAAAGTTATTTTTCATTTAATTTATATTCTTGTTTTTTTGGGGTTTTCCCATGTATTTTTGGAGAAAGGGGTGGTTTCATCATGATTTGGGCCAAATCGTGAGCCCATTTCCATATTTAAAAACAAAATATGTTTCTTTTATAACTCCTTCATTTTTTTTAAAATTTTCAACCATTCTACTTCTCACTTGGCCTACCCTGGCCTATTAAAACCCTCATATCTATTTTTACCCCTTAGAAACTCATTATCAGGGTGGATTTGGGTGATTTATTCAGGCTTTGGGCCAACCTGTGAGCCCATTTCCTATTTTAAAAAAACAATTCATTTATTTTATATCTCATTAATTTTTTAATATTTTTTTGGTTATTAAACCTGTCACTCAACCCCAATAACCCTAGTCACACCCCCATATTCCATTTTTCCTCTTTTAATCTCATATTCATCACAGATTAGGGCGAAACATCTCAAGGTTTCTCAAATTGTCCAGATTTGAGAAGGTAATTTATTTCTTACAAAAATCATGTATTTTTTACACTTTTTCCCCTATTTCAATCCCCAATTGATCTAATCAGACTTATTAGAGCCTCCTTATCATTTTTGGATGCTTGGAGATTAAACTATTGGTGTATTTGGGGTGATTTCTTCAAGATCTCTCAAGTAGGTGGGTTTTCTTCCTTCCTTCTCCCATTTTCTTAGGGTTTCTTCCATTTTTATTGAAGTTCCTAATGTCCAGAAAGTAAGTCTTCGAACCTAGGGCTTTATCTTGGGTTTTTTTGTCTAATATTGTAGTTTTAGGTTTTATTTAACTCCCTTGTGGTGTGGTTGAACTTTCGCAAAAGGATTTGATGTTTTTGACACTTGTGGTAGGTGATTCCATGTGTAAGAACTACTATATTAGTTAGGATTTCATGATTTATATTTTTAGAATACCATTAATTCATTTTCTTACTTCAAAAATTATTTTTGGTGGAATTTGTTAAACAATTGACTTTTTAATTCCTTTTTTTGTGTGAAAATGGGTGTTTTACATGTGTATTCCATGTTGTACCATTTAAGGCTATTTTATAATTCGTGGAAGGTTTTTATTAAAAATTTTTTCTACTTAAAATTATTGTTTGGTGTAATATTTTTGGGCATTGGTTTTTCAAAGAGGGATTTTATATTAATTTTATGTGCAAAGTTTGGTTACATTCCTTGAAATTGTTTTATGAAAATTCTAAGTGGTTTATTGAGTTATATAAAGGATGAAAAGCATTAGTAGCTACTATTTTGAATTTGTGTGACCAGAACTGATGTTTTTATGTGAAAATTTATTTTTTTAACATTTGGAAATTTTTTGAGCACAAAGGGGGAAGCTCGGGTATCTAGGTGGGTGGATGTGTACTAGTACGCTAGTGATCTAGAGTGGTTTTATCCCTATTTCACTTAGCAATTTGGACATTGAAAACACTAAAAAAAATATAATTATGATGATTGGGGACCACTAGGTTATGGGTATGTTTCTTACTAGTGGCTCGTTCATGAGAACATATATGGTTATGGTTACTTTACACCGAGATACGAGGTACATGAGGCCCAAAAACTAACTAGTGACTAGGGGTGGTCCCGAGATTAGTGATCATTGAATATTTGGTATTGATCATTGGATTATGGTGTGTTTGGATATAAAATTAATTAGTATACATGTTTTATTGAAATTTGTTCACTCTTTGAAATTTCCCTTTGAAAACTATTTACTTTTAAAAGTTTCGTTCTTTAGAAATTATTTCCACCATTTCTTGTTTATTAAAAATTTCATGATTTTTATCTTGTATTGATTACTATATAGAATATTTTGGGAAATATAATATTGGGATTAGAATCACACCCTACTTACACCCCTTGGGTGTAAGTAGACATCATCACGTCTGACAAAAGTAAAGGCAAGTTCTTGGGTGGTGGCGGTTCAGGTTGTTAGTTTCCTTCCATGGTGCAGTGTTGTGGAGATGGCTTGTGGGTGATGACCCCTTGTCATGTGGAGTTACTTAAGATATTTTGATGATAATTTTACGTATATTTGGACATCTTGTGTCATTTTTAGACCCATGCATTCAGTTCTAAATTTTATTTAAGGCTTGTTTGGCATGAATTTTCAGATTTGGTTTATTGATTGTTTTTTCTGTTTTATGTATCTATACTTAGGTAAATAGTTCCCAAACTAATATTTATGATACTCGGGAACTTGTGCCAGCCTATGGGGATTGGGAATTCCCTTCGGGACTTACCATGGGTTGGGTTTGGTGCCTTTTTTGATGATGACTAGATTTGGTTCGTGACATATCAACAAAGAAGGAACTTTCTTGTTCATCGGAGTAGGATGGGTTGGTCGGTAAGTTTCCCCTTATATCTTGAATGATTGGTAGTGTCGTCCTTGTAGGTAGGTTGAGCTCAAAATATACCTCTCTGTATCTATAATTGTATAAATTTCTTTATAATCTGAATAAGAACTTCCCAAATCAAGTTTCATATGGGGAATGCTCGAAAATGAAATAAAGGAAGAAAAAAAATGAGTTCGAGTGGTAGACCCACTATTGAAAAAATAATAAGAGAGGTGTTAAGAAATGGGACTAGAGACCTCTAATAAGGATGTTTCAAATGAAACTACTCCCTCTCTGGAATCATATGACTATAAAGAGGACCCCAAGTTAGCTGAGAAGTATGAATAAACAAATAAAAATGGGTAAAAGGGAGTTTATACATGGGATACTACCTAGTGAATATATAAAATAAAATTACAGCTCTCAATGACTACTCCTTCTTAATAGAAAGTTATCCTAAAGGAAATGTTATCAACTCAAAGGATAATAAGGGGAATCCTAGCTATAATGAGGACCTATTAAATCTTATAAGGTAAAATATTATCAATTAATCCCTAAAAATTACTTGGACCTGCTAATACATTCCAGATAGGAGGAGGTGAAAGAGACTTTTAATATTGAGGCCTGAGAAGAGGAATTTACAACCATGAATATAAGGAATATCAAGGAAAAAATCAATAAAGAATAAGAGGTATGGATTGATAACCAATATTATATATTGATTCATGTATTTAATAAATAAAAGATATATATGGAGAAATATATCAAAAACTAGGACATGATGGGTGTTTCTTATGAGAACCTCATTCAAAGGGAGCCATAGTAAAACAAATTATACATTGATTGGATTCTTATAAAGGTACATGATTCCAACACTTAAAGTTTGTTTGGGAAGGATTATATGATTTTTTATGTATAATCTAGTTATGTTGATGCATGTAAGACTATGTTCACATTTAACCCTTAAAATGAATTTCTTGAAATTGAATAAAAATATAATTTGAGTGAGTATGCGTGGTCATAAACTTCCTCAGTCTATCTCAACTGAGGTCCAAGATGTCATACTTGTTATATGATAGGAAAAATCCCATCTTGGTTGTACTCTAAATATTGAAATTATCAATAACATACCCAACCACCCCCAGATTAGTAAAGCCTCAAGGCTTTCATAATAAAGCTATCATAGTAGTAAGTTTATCATGATTGGTATCTTTCCATCCTCAGGTAGTGGGAACTCAAAATATGAACCATGAACCTCTATTATACCAAATATATAATGAATAACACTCCATGTGGTATACTTCATGAGTAATCCATTATGAAAAACCTGTTTTGTGCCACATGAGCACATTATACATCCCAATATGAGAATCATACTCATGGTAACCTTAACATTTTATCATAACTAACAATACTCCATAATGAAAATCATTTAGGGATAACTCGATGTTATACTTTAAGAGGTCAATTATCATATCACATTATGAAATGTATATCAAGATATAAATATATGCATCCAATGTGAAAGAAGGACAAATTGGAGATTTCCTTTATGTATAACATGATACATTTTTATTCTTAAACAATTTAGGAATACTTAAGAAAACCATGCATAAGTTCCGTTCTAACATATCATATATTATAGATCACCATATCGTACTTATGTTTGCAACACTTTCATAGGTTTTTTTAAACTCATTTTATATCTATGTAATTATTTACATATCTCTGTATTACCACCTAATGAAATCTTCCCACCAAAATCTTTAGTGAGTAAGGCAATAAAATTTGAATAATGGTGATACTTAATAATCATATTCATAATGTTAAAATCTATGAATATATTCAAACTCCTTAACTCCATAACATCAAATGTTATGATGTTAATAACTTATATTGTCTACTTAGAACTCTTTATAAGTTCATCATCATAATTCTTAGAACCCATTATATCAATATTTTTCCTTGAAATATTTTGGTAATAGATGTAACTACTTACATTATGAATTTAACAACACATCATAAAATACTTTATGATGTAGTGTCATTAAATTTGTATCTTGAATGGTATAATCTTTTATTTATTAAATTTGAACTTTTATTAGTCCTAATATTAGACACTATATTATTCTTAAAATATAATTATAAGATATTAAAACTCCTTTGTATTTAGTAAATAACTATTAATTTTATTGATACCAAGAGGTTTTTATATGATGTTTGGGGATATTGTTGAGTAAGTGTAATGTGAAGAATGGTTTGGAGTGGATATGATTGGTGTGTTGCCTTTTGTTGTTAACACATAAATCATGTTCACACTCAGGTGTTTCATGGTGATTCATTTGAGGTGAAGTTAATTCAAAATATCTATAATTATTTGAAGTTAATAGAATAATTTTAAAGGTTGAAGAGAGGAGTTGGAAGCTAAGGGTGACATCACCACACTATAGTGGTTCATGAAAATGGTTTTATTGATTCTATAGGAGAAAAACCAGTGATATACTCTGGATACAGGTTTTTTTCAAGGTTCTTTCATTTAATATTTCCACCTATATAAAATAGTGAAGATCATTAATTCCATGGAGATAATCTATGGTGACATGGAGTGATTGAACTCACATGAAAAATAGAAGAGCATCATCAAAATAGACATTTCATGAGGAGTTTTTATTAAAGAGATTATTCTATTTAAAATAATGATAAAGTATATATAGTGGATGTCACCATGGTGGAATGGTGAAGATTAAGTGAACTGGGAATTGAAACAGTGAGTACCACATCATAGTGAATGTTCCATGAGAATTTAAATTTAAGTATTTTTCTTACAAAATGATGAATCTTGAACATGCCATGGAGGTGGTAATTTTTACTATATATGAGTTGAGTTGGAGTATGGGAATAAAAATAGAGATCACCACACCATGCCGTATCTATAGTGTACATTTTGAGAAATCCTAAAAAAGTTTAGGAGTTGTTTCTAGGGAGGAGGAAACAATTGGATATTTAGAAATGGGGACCTACACACCATATATAATCCCATGTTGTGAAGAAAATTAACCTATTTGAAATGGATTGAGGTGAAAAAAATATGGAATTGGGTGTTTTATGAGCAGTTTACATGATTTTCAATGCAATTATACCAAAATGAGGTCCAACACATTGTTGTTCCATCCATAGTCTGAATAAAGTTTCTAATTCGAGTGGATATACTAATGTGTCTTTATTAATGACTTAGGAGTATATTAAACTCAATATTTCTAGTCATGTGATCTAATTAAATGTGTCTACGAGAATCATGGTGATCCAATTACTTGATTAGAAGTGGGAGTTGCTTAATATTGGTTGAAGAAAATTTTATATTAAAATTTTAACTTGTTGTATGTTTTTGTTGATGTGCATGATACATATTTACAACTGAGAGGATAAAGTGGAATATAGAAGGTATATGAATTTAATAGATAATTATTAGTGATTATCCGAAAGAGATAAAAAGTAAGATAAAGAGGAATATAAGGTAATAAGTGATTATATGCATGTGTTGTGCATACAAAGTGAAGATGATACTTTCTATCATACAAGAGAAGAAGAAGATGAGGAACTTAGCACATAAAATACTTTACATTGGTCTATTTTGTGGAATAATATTTAGTTTTTATCAATATTTAGTATTATTATAAAGTGTGGGATACACTTTTGTACCAGATACATCGAAACATTAGTAGAAGACATGTAATGTGAGTTTAAGGATAAACTCTTCTCACATGTGCCTAAAAGATAAATTCTAGTTGGTCATGTGATCTTGGTTAATTAAAAATCACACCAAGGATCATCATTATCTTTTTGGAAGGCTAATAATGTAAATATCTATTCTCCTTATGTTGGGGTGTGTTGGATGTGTGAGGAAATAAGATATCACTCATCTTAACAGGAAGTTTAGGTTGTTTAAAATGATACCCAAAAATATTTTTTAGATAATTGATTAACTCCCTCTCAATGATCTCTCAAAGAACTTATATATGGATTAAAAAGTGGTGCAACACCCAATGTTACTATCACACTATTAATATTATTTAATTTTGCGTCAATTTGATCATTTGTTTTTTTGGCTTTGTTTAAAAAGTTTGGATTTTTCTAGGTGTCACATAGTTTTCAATAAATTAGTAGTAACTATATGGTAACCATGTAGTAACCATGTGATAGTGTTTTAATCCTTGATGGTGTGAATTTTCACGATTGGTTCATAGCTCACCAATCCATACGAGGTCTTCCATCAAATAGTGTAACCCATTTTGTTCTTTAGGGTGACTTGAATGGATAGTGCATGGTTATGAGTAACCATGTGACCAAAACATGCAGATGAAAAATGATTTTATAGTGTAATTCATGTAGTTAGAACATGGTTTACCAAACAGTGAGACAAAACTATATGATTTGACCATTTTTTAATTCTTTAAAATTCTAAGTATACCCGTCTTAGTTTTTAGGGGTGTTCATCCTATTCTCCTCCATTACTAGATTTTCTAAACCTAGGGAGACCGAGGAGGATATACAACCTTTCTCTCCTTCAATTATTGTATTTTCTTCTTCAAATATCAAGTGGTTTCCAAGGTCAAATCTCCTTTTTCTTTTCCTATCTATTTTCTGTCACTTTCACTTTCATTCCCCTAGGTTCTCTCTTTCTCACAGAAACCCTACCTGTAACACCCTGAGATTTTATGATAAGTATTAATTTTCATTTATTTTATGTCATTTGTTTTATGATATAACAATATTATCTTGTGCTATACGCAACACCGTATTAGCTTGCAATATACACAACACTATTCTTAGATTGTGTTACACACAATTTCAAGTTCGTTTGATAATAGTCATTCTACACAACATTGAGTGTATATATATATATATATTCAATGTATAAATGAAAAATGGTTGGATTCTGTTATAACGAAACAACAAAGGAGTCTTGTACAACATGTAACCCTGACTTGGCTTGCATTACACGCAATTGCGACCTTCCTCGATAGCGTGTGTAGTACGCAATACCGGGTTTCACTAAACAATGATATATTATAATAATATTATAAACTAGCTGTTATGAATAGTATTAACTGAATTTTAAATTTTATAACATTATAATTCATCTTACACATTTTCTATAATGAGGTATGAAAACAAAATCAGTTTTTCGGATAAAAGAAGTATTTTTCAAGAAATGCAGTTTTACCGCCTTTTGATGGCACACCCATTTTAAATCTAGTTTTTGACATGTTTATAAGTTCAATTTGACAAAATAAAATTCTTCTTTGGAATTAGGATATAAAAATTTACTTTGGATAAATTTTTCATATTATTCTGGTAACTTTCATATTTTGATGAATAGAAAAAACACGCTATATTTTAATTAAAAACAACTTTTTTCATTACAATAATTTATATGGTTAAATTATAATATTGAATAGTTTTAAAGTATAAATAGAATATATTTTTACCATTTAATATAATTTATGTCATTAGCATTAACTTTACATTGAATTCATAGGTAAAAACATTTCAATCTTTGGCAATGTTTTAACTTTTAAAACATGTTTGCTTAACAACGAGATTAATTTTAAATTAATTACTGCAAATTTTGTGTTTTGAATTTTTAAAAATGGATTTTATATTTGGAATCAGTGGGTCCAAATTATGTTAATAGGTTACTTTTATTTTTTTTGATATTATGAATAGTAACTACGCTAATTTTTATTTACTGCGGTTAAAGGTAAATAGGGTAATTCAAGGTCAAAAGAATATTATAATAATTCAAAATTACCTTGAAACCTGTCCAAACCTTATTAGATGAGTAATGGCTGACCATGGGCATCCTTGGGTCGATTTTGGGACCCCATGGATCCACTTATGAAAGACAATGACACATTAGATCAATTAATTTAATGTAAAGACAAAATTGGCATTAACAAAACTATTTTAGTAATTAATTTTTATAAGGAGAAATATAAATTATATTTTCAACTATAAATATTAATTAGAAATATAAAACGATTTCCTACATGTTGGTATTTTTTTATAATTTTTAGACATCAAATAAATTAAATTATTTATAACACAATAATGATGCAGTATTTACCTCATTAATAAATGATTTAAATAAATAATATTATAATGATTAAAATATTATCCAAACGTATCCAATTCCTATTGTATGATTTTATTTCGAATATGAGTCATCTTATCTTCGACATTAATGTGTTTTGGACCTCTTGAAACCAAATATAAGTTTATAATAAAATAACGTTTTCACACTTTCCTAAAGAGCCCCTCCTCTCCATTATAAAAGGAGACCACTTCTATGCAATTCCACACACCTCTCAGGCCATTTTTATCATCCAAACTCTACCCAATTAAGCTCTATAAATCTCTATCCTTACCCTTGAAGCCTTAAATTAGGCATATGGAACTCCAAGAAGTCCTTTTGGTTCAATCCAAAGGAAGTTACCCAAATTAAAGGTAACCGTTTCTCTTAAGTTGTTTTCTTTTATTCTACTTCTCCAACCCCTACACTCTTTTTAATCCTTTATTTTGTAACAACACCAGTATCCTAAATATACTAGGATTTCGTTATGATAAGTATTCTAACTACACTTACACACACCTCCATCTAATGGATGAAGAACATAATGTTTCTGTGGATGGAAAACTAACGCCTCACGAAATGATGATTGTTCGATTTTCTCTTACTACCTATCATGGTGGACATTATGATGGAACTGTATTTATATATGATATATATTTTGTTTATGATTTCCTTATGCTTATTTAATTCCCAATTATATCAAGCCTTTATGGTTTCTATAGTGGGTAAATACGATGATCTCATTTGAGGAAGTGCGGACTACCACCCCCTCAAAGTGATGTGATTCGTTAATGCCTTATGTGGGATGTATAAAGGATGGAGTTAATGATATTATATATGATATTATACTGGAATTATAATATACCTATTCCATTAAAATAATAAATAGAAATGAAAGTAGCGTTCATGCATACGTACGGCTTACCGTCTCCATAAACAGTGCATTTCATTTCTTACCTCCATATGTTATGTACTATTATAAATACATGTATATGATGGATATATAATGAATATATATGATATATAAATCATTATTTACATTCTGGAAGTAAGTAAATCATGATATAAGTAATAATAACATCAAGAACAACAAGTCCAAACACGTATGATAAATAAGATGATTTTACCCAAAACGTTGCTTTAACATGAGATTTACAAAAGAACAAGTAATATAAAGTCATAAGTGAACCATATATGATATAATAAAAATTAATACGATTCTGTAATATGTCAATGAAATTATTTAAATCATTATACAGGATGTTCGGATACGTACGAAGCATATCAGACCTAAGGTAAGGGATAGCTTTTCCAATCTCGTTTTTACCCGATATTGTTTATTCGTAAGTATTTACTGGGTTTATATTTATCATCCTCGTCCCTATTTTATATAAATTATTTCATGTATGTTTAAAGTCCTTTTTACCCATTTTTAACTTTTACTACATGGTATGTATGGAATGTTTCTTTTTTTTACCATATGAGGTACTTTTTGACTTTTTCAGCAAAAGTACGAGAAGAATGTTTTTTTAACTTATACAACATGAAAGGATTTTTACAGTTTTATAAAGCCTTATTTTCTTGAAGCTTAATACAAAATATTTCATGAATATTTTCAACAAAATAATATTCTTTTAAAATTTCATGGCATTTTGTGAAAAGAAAATGATTTTGAAGAAGAAAGGATATTTTCCTCAAGAATTCATTTCAATTGTTTTATCAAAACCATTTTCCATCTAAGATGACATTATTCCATATGTGTATGTTTCAAGTATAATGTCTCTATGATTTACATGATTTCACTTTTCTTATTATTAAATGATATCCATTTCTTTTATGAGGATTATGTGATGATGGGATGATGTTTATGAAACCCATTTTATTCGTTGGGTTATTATGAATGATGTATGTTTATTTTGTGGCACAAGTAAGAATGATTTCATTATGAGATGGGTGGGACCTATATATCCCTCCAATGCATTGGGTAAAGATTTATATCTCATGATATAGACATGGCTGGAATGGAAAGTTAATACAGTTCAGTGATACATGACTGGAACGAGGAGTGAACTCGATTCAGAAAGGGACTTTGTTCACTAAGATGGTCTTGGAAGCAATGCCTTGGCTACTATGGAAATCATATCATGTGATTAATGGTTTGCCACAATTACATGTTTTATTACCATGCTATTTTATCATTATTGATGTTCCATTATGATTTATGCCTTACATACTGCCATGTTTTATGTCATTGCTCAAGATTTTGATGTTTAAACATTATGTTCATGTTTTTAAGTTCAAATGTATATGGTTTGTTTTATTTTCTCCATGCTTACCCTTACTGAGAATTTGAGCTCACCATTTATATGTTTTCTTTTCCCCCAGGATTAAAAGAAAGGTTTTAGGTAAGGAAACAAATAGGGGGAAGATATTTATGGGAGATGTTGAAGATCTTTCACCGTGATTAGAAGATTATGTTCCATTTTTCCAAAGACACTAAAATATTACAGTTCTTGTGTGTTGGTTTTTGTTATGTATTAATTATTCCGCAAAAGTAATGTAATGTCCATTTACATTAAGCTTCAGGTCTCTACATTTGGTATCAGAGGAAAGGTTTAGTTAACCTTTGGAAACAAGGATGCGAAAACTTTAGTGAGATCCCTAGAGATATTTCTAAGGTATGTCTAGGGATGTCCGTAAGGTTAAGTATAAGTATAAGTTATAGTCCTAGAATTATGGTAACGATATTAGAATTAAACCTAAGATGATAGATATTGAAGTTACTCCCCCTTTATTATGTTGTTTTACCTATCATTATTTTTGCCTCTCACACTATTATTTTTGGGTTTTAGACGATGGCTGGAACCCGAAGGAACCGTGTTGATCAATGTAATGGAAAATGCAATGATTGTCCTTCTGAACAAACCAATGTCATGGGAGATGGAGTGAAAATTCTTATTGCTATACTTACTCATGCTATGAATCATTCTGGACTTCCAAATGAGCAGAGAGGGGAACAATATTCTATTGATTCCTTCATGAGGCAACGTCCCCCTTCTTTCAGTGGGTCTTCTAATCCACTTGTTGCTGAAAAATGGATCAGTACCATTGAAAAGATATTTTCCATACTTTGCTGTTCGGAACATGAAAAAGCCATTCTGGTTATTTACCGATTAGAAGGTGAAGCAGATCAATGGTGGACTTTAATTAAGAATACAAGGCCCCAAGGTGAAATTGACTCCATAGAATGGGATGAGTTCAAGAACTTATTTTTCAATAAGTACTTCCATCATATTCTTCGAACAAATGTAAAAGGAGTTCCTTGAGCTTAATCAAAAGGATGATGAATCTGTTAGTATATACGAAGAGAATTTTACAAGGCTTGCAAGGTATGCATCTGGCTTTATCATCCAACCTGAAAGTAAAGTTGATCGATTCTTCAGTGGCTTAAAACCAAGTCTTCGAAGGGAATTAGCTATAAGAGACTTCAGTAGCTATGAAGAAATTGTGCGTTGTGCTATCAAGGTAGAATGGGAGTTGGTGTTACATATCCATCTCATGGTTTTGACAAGAAACGAAAGATGGAGTTCAAGGAGAAATCTCAGAACAATGGTGAAAAGATGATGAATGTTTTTTTATGCTCAAAGTGTGGAAAGAAGCATGGTGGAGATTGCCTAAAAGGTACTAGAAAATGTTTTAAGTGTGGAAAAGAAGGTCATCGAGCAGTTGATTGTCGAAGTAATGGGAAAAAGGTTGCTAATGATGTGAATAGAGAAAAGACTATAGAGAACTCTCCACCAACACTTCAATGCTTCAAGTGCAAGGAAATGGGACATTATGCTAATAAATGCCCTAATCCATGGGTTAATGATGTTCAATGTGAGAAACCTCTTAAGGCAAAGGATAAAGGGAAGTCTCATGAGATCACTATTTGTGATGTTGAGTATGAAAATGATGTTGTGTAATGATTAAGTGTTTATGTAATGGGATTTCATAATAGTATCATGGAATCTCATTTATGGTATTGTAGAATTTTGTAATATCTATGTATTGGTCTATTGTGGTTTTCAATAATTTTATGGTACCGGTAACCATGAAAAGTGATTCAAATATTTTGTAAAGCAGATGATATGAACATAATTAAGGGATAAGGAGAAAATAAATTGTTTGATAGTATTCATGAGCTCATGATTGATATAAGGACTAAGTGATATCATGGTTTGAGTATATATATATTTTTGGGATTTTGGTATGTGGAAAGAGTTAACTTTTGACAGAATTCATGTTTTCACTAGGTTCAATGGGTATTCATTTTTCAAGAGAATACATGATTAAGGTATTCACATGATTGGAATGTGACCAACAAGATATATGAGGGATAAATGATGATATTCACATGCTTGTTATATGACCTTTTTAGTAATCGTTCTCTTTATACTATGAGTTTGGAAAGAAGTATTTTGGATAAGCCTAAATATTTGAATGGATTATGTTGAAAATAAGTTAGTATTGTTTAAGGCTAGAAATTATTATTATTTTTTCGATATTATTGATAGAATGTTATAATAATGTAGTTTTAGAAAAAGGACAACCTGCAAGATGGGTGACAACCCATCGTGTCGGACAAGGTTGCGGGAATCGAACTCACAACCGAAGTGCGACATGCCTTCATCGCCTACTACTGGTCTACAGGAAGTCCCTGGTTAGTAGAAACTAGTTTTATTATATTAAGCAGTATGATAGATGAAGTATAAGTCCATTTTTGGAACCATACACGATTAATCTCACCATAGATGGACTTATATATATATCTTTTGCTAACCTTATGTTTAAGACAAATAGAATGACCTATCATTCTATCACATGATCTGCTAACACTTCATGGAAGACAAATTCAACTTCATTTCTTTAAGAGATGAAGTAGAAATTGTTTAAGGCACAAAAAATGGTGAGATTGTACCGAAATAAAGTAAGTATTCTTCTAATTCAAATTCTTCAACATTAGGGAAATTATCTTGAAAGCCAAAAAAGTTGTCCTAGTACTCTCATATCTGATGAATTAGATGGTACCTTAGATCATCACAAATTTATGGCTTTGTGATTGTTGGCTTTTTCATAGCCATGTTCTCTACCACTCTCCATAAGAATTTAATGGTTAGATTACTCTTCCATATCCATATTTTCACCTATGTTTTTTATGTGGAAACCCAATGATTAGTTAATTTGGGTAACTATTACATTTCATAATTTTGTTTTTAATTTTCAGTTTTGGTATTCCTTTTTACGATGTGGTTTTCTATGAAAGGAACTTTCAAGTAGTAAACCATTTATAACCCCGACAAATTTCAAGGGCGAAATTCATTTTAAGGGGGGTAGAATGCAACACACTGAGATTTTATGATAAGTATTATTTTTAATTTATTTGATGTCATGTGTTTTATGCTACAATAAGATTATATTGTGCTATATGAAACAGCGTATTATCTTGCAGTATACGCAACACTATTCTTAGATTGTGTTACACACAATTTCAAGTTCGTTTGATAATAGTCATTCTACGCAACATTGAGTGTATATATATATATATATATATTCAATGTATAAATGAAAAATGGTTGGATTATATTATAATGAAACAACAAAGGAGTCTTGGACAACACGCAACCCTGACTTGGCTTGCATTACACACAATCGCGACCTTCCTCGATAGCGTGTGTAGTACGCAATACCGGGTTTCACTAAACAACGATATATTATAATAATATTATAAACTAGCTGTTATGAATAGTATTAACTGAATTTAAAATTTTATAACATTATAATTCATCTTACACATTTTCTAGAATGAGGTGTGAAAACAAAATCAGTTTTTCGGATAAAAGAAGTATTTTTTAAGAAATGCAGTTTTACCGCCTTTTGATGGCGCACCCATTTTAAATATAGTTTTGACATGTTTATAAGTTAAATTTGAAAAAATAAAATTCTTCTTTGGAATAAGGATATAAAAATTTACTTTGGATAAAATTTTCATATTATTCTAGTAACTTTCATATTTTGATGAATTGTAAAAACACGCTATATTTTAATTAAAAACAACTTTTTTCATCGCAATAATTTATATGGTTAAATTATAACATTGAATGGTTTTAAATTATAAATAGAATATATTTTTACCATTTAATATAATTTATGTCATTATCATTAATTCTAGATTGAATTCATAGGTAAAAACATTTCAATCTTTGGCAATGTTTTAACTTTTAAAACCAGTTTTCTTAACAACAGGATTAATTTTAAATTAATTACTGAAAATTCTGTGTTTTGAATTTTGAAAAATTTATTTCATATTTGGAATCAGTGGGTCCAAATTATGTTAATAGGTTAATTTTTTTTTGATATTATGAATAGTAACTATGATAATTTTTATTTACTGCGGTTAAAGGTAAATAGGGTAATTCAAGGTTAAAAGAATAGTATAATAATTTAAAATTACATTGACAATTGTCCTAACTTTATTGGATGAGTAATGGCCGACCATGGGCATCCTTGGGTATATTTTGGGACCCCATGGAGCCACTTATGAAAGACAATGACACATTAGATTAATTAATTTAATGTAAAGACAAAATTGGCATTAACAAAACGCTTTTATTAATTAATTTTTATAAGGGTCTATATAAATTATATTTTTGAGTAAAAATATTAATTGGAAAGCTAAAAATATTTCCTACATGTTGGTATTTTTTTATAATTTTTAGACATCAAATAAATTAAATTATTTATGACACAATAATGATGAAGTATTTACCTCAATAATACATGATTTAAATAAATAAGATTATAATGATTAAAATATTATCCAAAACCTATCCAATTCCTATTGGATGACTTTATTTAGAATATGAGTCATCTTATATTCGACATTAATGTGATTTGGACCTATTTAAACTGAATATAAGTTTATAATAAAATAATGTTTTCACACTTTCCTAAAGAGCCCCTCCTCTCCATTATAAAAGGAGACCACTTCTATGCTATTCCACACACCTCTCAAGCCATTTGGCTCGTCCAAACTCTACCCAATTAAGATCTATACATCCCTATCCTCCCCCTTGAAGCCTGAAATTAGGCATAAGGCACTACAAGAAGTCCTTTTGGTTCAATCCAAAGGAATTTACCCAAATTAAAGGTAACGGTTTCTCTTAAGCTGTTTTATTTTATTCTACTTCTCCAACCCCTAAACTCTTTTTAATACTTTCTTTTGTAACAAAAATAGTATACTAAATATACTAGGATGTTTTTATGAGAAGGATTCTAACTACACTTACACACACCTTCATCTAATGTATGAAGAACATAATGTTTCTGTGGATGGAAAACTAACGCCTCACGAAACGATGATTGTTCGATTTTCTTCTACCGCCTCTCATGGTGGCCATTATGATGGCACTGTATTTATATATAATATATATTATGTTTATGATTTCCTTATTCTTCTTTACTTCCCAATTATATCAAGCCTTTATGGTTTCCATAGTGGGTAAATATGATGATCTCATTTGAGGAAGTGCGGAGTACCGCCCCCTCAGAGTGATGTGATTCGTTAATGCCTTATGTTGGATGTATAAAGGATGGAGTTAATTATATTATATATGATATTATACTGTAATTATAATATACCTATTCCATTAAAATAATAAATAGAATTGAAAGTAGCGTTCATGCGTACGTACGGCTTACCGTCTCCATGAACGGTGCATTTCATTTCTTACCTCCATATGTTATGTACTATTATAAATACATGTATATGATGGATATATAATGAATATATATTATATATAAATCATGATTTACATTTTGGAAGTAATTAAATCATGATATAAGTAATAATAACATCAAGAACAACAAGTCCAAACACGTACGATAAATAAGACGATTTTACCCAAAACGTTGTTTTAACATGGGATTTACAAAAGAAAAGGTAATATAAAGTCATAAGTGAACTATATATGATATCATAAAAATGAATATGATTCTGTAATAAGTCAATGACATTATTTAAATCATTATACAGGAGGTTCGGATACGTACGAAGCATATCAGACCTAAGTTAAGGGATAACTTTTCTAATCTCGTTTTTACCCGAGATTGTTTATTCGTAAGTATTTACTGGGGTTATATTTATCATCCATGTCCCTATTTTCAAAAAATGATTTCATGTATTTTTAAATTACTTTTTACCCATTTTTAAATTTTAATACATGGTATGTATGGAATATTTCTTTTGTTTACCATACGAGGTACTTTTTGACTTTTTCAGTAAAAGTATGAGAAGAATGTTTTTTTAACTTATACGACATGAAAGGATTTTTACGGTTTTATAAAGACTTATTTTTATGAAGCTTCCTCCAAAATATTTCATGAATATTTTCAAAAAAATCCTATTCTTTTAAAATTTCATGGCATTTTGTGAAAAGAAAATGATTTTTAAGAAGAAAATATATTTTCCTCAAGAATTCATTTCAATTATTTTATCAAATCCATTTTCCATATAAGATGACATTATTCCATATGTGTATGTTTCAAGTATAATGTCTCTATTATTTACATGGTTTCACTTTTCTTATTATGAAATGATACCCATTTCTTTTATCTGGATTATGTGATGATGAGATGATGTTTATAAAACCCATTTTATTCGTTGGGTTATTATGAATGATTTATGTTTATTTTGTGGCACAAGTAAGAATGATTTCATTATGAGATGGGTGGGACCTATATCTCCCTCCAATGAATTGGGTAAAGATTTATATCTCATGATATAGACATGGATGGAATGGAAAGTTAATCCGATTCAGTGATACAGGACTGGAACAAGGAGTGAACTCGATTCAGAAAGGGACTTTTTCCACTAAGATGGTCTTGGCAACAATGCCTTGGCTACTATGGAAATCATATCACGTTATTAATGGTTTTCCACAATTACATGTTTTATTCCCATGCTATTTTATCATTATTGATGTTCCATTATGATTTATGCCTTACATACTGCCATGTTTTATGTCATTGCTCAAGATTTTTATGTTTAAACATTATGTTCATGTTTTTAAGTTAAAATGTATATGGTTTGTTTTATTTTATCCATGCTTACCCTTACTGAGCATTTGAGCTCACCCCTTTTTTTGTTTTCTTTTCCCCCAGGATTAAAAGAAAGGTTTTAGGTAAGGAAACAAAAAGGGGGAAGATCTTTATGGGAGATGTTGAAGATCTTTCACCATGATTAGAAGATTATGTTCCATGTTTCCAAAGACACTAAACTATTATGGTCCTTGTGTGTTGGTTTTTTTATGTATTAAGTATTCCGCAAAAATAATGTAAGGTCCATGTACGTCAAGCTTCGGGTCTCTACACTACCTCATTGTTCATTGGGGATTTTATGTTTTGGGTTTCTTTTAACCTAGGGATTTAGTGATTTAGGACTCACATAGGGTGTTCCCTTACTCATTTGTGTGTTTTCCATGAAAGGAAACATGTTGTGATTCGATTCTAATTGATTTAAGTTAGATGTTTTTTTATCTTCCTTTATTTTGCAATTCATGAGATGCTTGTATTTTATAAGTGGATTTTATGTTAAGTTATAGCTAGATATAATGCTAATGTAGAGTTTATAAAATATTTATTATTGATTTCAATATTGGTATAAAGGGGTTTTGTAACACCCCAGAATGATAAAGGGTTAAATGACTAAATGACATGTCTCATATCAACAAGTTGCACCTTTATTTTCAGGAGCCTACTTGGTTAGAACTCCAAAGTTAAGGGTTTTTGTCATGGATTACTAATCAGGATGGGTGACCTTCTGGGAAGTTTCCTAGGGTTTGTGTTAGTGAGTACAAATCACATTGGAAAGAACATGTGTTGGACTATGGAGTCATTCATTAGTTGAATGACCCATTCAGGAACATGAGTGGGCCCTGGGGAGGGGACCATGTATTTATAGGGAAATTGGTGGTACCTGGTGGGCCAAGACCCAATGACCATCTTAATGTAGGGTGTCTGTGCTGTTAGTGGGGACCAGTTGTTACATTGGTATTTGAGTAGGAACTCATCCTTAAGTGCGGTGGCACTACCTAGGTTGAGATATAGGGTCCACAATGAGAACATTATTCTCTAAAGGGAGGGGGTGAATGTAACACCCTATAATGATAAAGGGTTAAATGACTAAATGATATGGCTCATGTCAACAAGGTGCACCATTCTTTTCGGGAGACTACGTGGTTAGAACTCTATAGTTAAGTGTGTTTGGTATGGAGTATTGATCAGGATGGGTGACCTTCTAGGAATTTTCCCAGGGTGTGTTTGAGTGAGGAAAAAGCACACTAAAAAAACATGTGCTGCCCTATGGGGACATTCATTAGTCGGATGACCCATTTGGGCACGTGGGTGGGCTCTAGGGAGGGGACCACATGTCTGCAGGGAAATTGGTGGAACATGGTGGGATAGTCCCCAACTACCATGTTAATGTAGAGTTTCTGTGCTTTTATTGGGGGCTATGGAGTTAGTCATTAGTTAGATGACCTGTTCGGGCATGTGGGTGGGCCCTAGGGAGGGGACCACGTGTTTGAGGGGAAACTAGTGGTACCTATAGGGCCGAGTCCCAATGACTATTTTAATGCAG
Source organism: Viscum album (assembly GCA_963277665.1). NCBI lineage: Eukaryota > Viridiplantae > Streptophyta > Magnoliopsida > Santalales > Viscaceae > Viscum > Viscum album. The sequence continues at coordinate 1,177,530,509 of OY728139.1, read as the reverse complement.
GGTGTCTGTATTGTTAGTGTGAACCAATTTTTACTTTGGTATCAGAGAAGGACCTCATCCTTAAGTGCGGTGGCACTGCCTGGGTTGAGATATAGGGTCCAAAACGAGGAAATTGTTCTCTGGGGGGGTGAATGTAACACCCCAGAATGATAAAATGTTAAATGACTAAATGATATGACTCATGTCAACAAGGTGTACCATTATTTTTGGGAGACTAATTAGTTATAAATCCATAGTTAAGTGTGCTTTTCCTAGAGTACTGATCAAGAAGGGTGACCTTCTGGGAAGTTTCCCAGGGTGTGAGTGAGTGAGAACAAAGAACACTAAAAAACACGTGTCGGCCTATGGAGACAATCATTAGTCGGATGACACATTTGGGTGTGTGGGTGGGATCCAAGGAGGGGATCACGTGTCTGCGGGGTAGTGGTGGTACCTGGCCGACTAGGCCCCAATGAACATTTTAATGCAGGGTGTCTATGCTATTAGTGGGGACCAGTTGTCACATTGGTATGAGAGCAGGAACTCATCCTTAAGTGTGGTGGCACTGCCTAGGTTGAGATGTAAGGTCCACAATGAGGACGATGTGCTCTAAGTGTGTGTGTATGGGGGGGGGGGGGTGAATGTAACACCCTAGAATGATAAAAGGTTAAATGACTAAATGATATAAATCATGTAAACAAGGTGCATAGTTCTTTTTAGAAGACTACTCAGTTAGAAATCCATAGTTAAGTGTTCTTGGATTGGAGTATTGATCAGGATGGGTGACCTTCTGGGAAGTTTCCCAGGATGTGTGTGAGTGAGGACAAAGAACACTAAAAAAACACGTGCTAACCTATAGGGGAAATCATTGGTCGGATGAACCACTCAGGAGCATGGGTGTGCTCCATGAAGGGAACCACATGTCTACGGGGCAATTGATGGTACCTGGCGGGCCAAGCCTCGATGACCATGTTAATGTAGAGTTTCTGTGCTGTTAATGGGGACCATTTTCTATAGGTTTCTTAAGGAATTTCATGGAATGTTCTATAATTAAAAGTTTTCATATGTCAAGTGGTTATAAAAATTCACAAGGGGCTTTTTCAAATGGTTTTAAGGGAAAATGTAGGCCTTAGGCCATATTTTGGGTATTAAAAGCAGCTTTCCATGTTTTTTAAAAGATTTTTTTTCATTTAGATCAAAAAAGGGTTTATTCTAGTGATTTTAAAAAAGGGTTTGAAATAATGATATCTTAAAGAAAAGGGAAGGACTCAAAATTTTGAGTTATTTTTCATATGAAGGCTTGTTTAGAACTTTAAAAATAAGTAAATTGTTTGTTACTCATGAGATCTCATTGATTAATCCTAGGCTTGTTTCACCCGCTAAGGGTTATTGATTGTTTATGTGATGGGAATATGACATCAAAGGGGTTGTTTAATATAAGGGCGTTAGAGGTGAGTTTTAAGACATTTCTTGTGTTTTATTTTGGTAATTAACTCGATTTATTACTCAATTATATAGTTTTTTGATCCTAGGAACTTGGGTATCTAGGTGGAAGGTCTTGATCATGCTACCCTAGTTGGTACACACACTATTAGGGTCCCCTCTAGCATGATATAGGACTAGGTGGGGTTTTCATCACAATGATTCCAGTATAGGCTAGTCGGATGGCCTGTGTCATTGTTTGATTTAATGTAAGTTGGTTTTTGGTCTATGTTGCTATATCACAGTTAGGATTATCTCACACTTGTACCCAGAGAGTATCTTATGAAACTTTTTTCTTAATTGGTGGATCTATGTAGGGAATTTCCTTTTTTGTTTTCTTATATCCCCCATGCTTGATTGGTTAGTGGTACCATTTACATTCATTGTTTTGTTTTCATATTCCACCACTATCTTGTGGATCCTATTTGTATTGTTCTTATTTTCTTTATGGTTGGGTGAATTTAAAAAATGGGTTTAGAAGTTATTTTTGATAATTGTTTTTAAATAAAGGAAATAAATTGGTTTTTCATTTTGTTTTGTATTGTTTTTCTTCTCCCAGTTAAATTTTTTTTCTGGGTTTTAGAAGAGTAGTTTCATTTGTTTTTCCCTAAAGAGAGCGATTTTATTCTTTATGGAAGGAATATTTTATTTTATTTTTTAAAGTATTACTGAACCATATTTTCTACTATATTTAAAACTATTATTCATGGATTGTTTTATTAAAGGTATTGTAGATATCATATAATTGATCTTGTTCGGCCTGTTAGTTTACACCTAGAATACACACTCATATATGTGTATACAAATTTTATGTATTTTATAGGTTATAGGTTTTATTTAAATTTTTATTTTGTTCTCTTGGACTATCAGTTGGTGAGTTGGGATGCATAGGATGACCTTGGGTTACACAGAGGTTTTCAAAATGTTTGGTTCAGGTGTTGTATTTATTTTAGGTCATGTTGTTGTATCATCCAAGATGATCTTTTCCTTTTAGGTATTTAGATCCTATTTTGTCATTCCTTGTTTTACTTTAATTATATGATGTATTCATGCTAATATAGATGATTTATTTCATGTTTGGTTGGTTATGACTCATTTGGTTATCCAGTTATTTTGGTTATGCTCATCGATGTTGAATGGATTCCCAATTTTTATATGATTAATGTTAGGATTTTAGTAAAACAAATGTTATATATTAAATTTTATTTTAGGGAGAAATAATTGCCAAATATGGATCCTTTATTCCTAGTAACTATTTGTCATACCATGGTGATTGGGAATGCCTTTTTGGGCCAGTGAGGGGTTGGGTCGGGTGACGTGTTGGGCCATCCAAAGATGGTTCATTTTGAATGGTATCAAAGCATAGGTTTATAGTATGGTCCAAGGTTCTTGAGAATGTCCTCTTAATATTTTGGGGTGTTTCATGGTATCATGGATATAGATATGTCAGAAATCGACAGGTATGTGCTGGGATATTCTCATAAACTCTTTCTTATTTTGAATCATGAGTTTCCATGGGATGTCATGACCTGAGTCTTGGATTTTTATTTCCTTCTTGATTTTTTGATGTTTTTATATGTTAAATAATGATGTTTGGATCCCCAATGATTTTAGAAGGAAATTTTTGGGGTTTATTTTCTTTTTGGGGGTGATAATGGATAGAGAATGAGAGTTACACATTATCTTACACAGTCTGGTATACCTTTTAGATCTCATGCTGAATGGTTTTGAGGACTTCATAGAGTATGTTTCATGGTTGGTGTACAACCCACCAAACCATGTGACCAAACCATGTAAAAATATAAATCCCATCTAATTTTTTTATTTTGATCCTTCTTGGTTTTAAATTCTCCCTAAAATGGTTCCCCCTTATTGGGGATGGATTTAAGAGGATTTTAATGTGATTTTAAGGCATTTAGAATTGATTTCGATTAGAGTATGGTGCTATGTTTTGTTATATCATGTATGTGTTTAATGTTTTGATGGTTAATTTTGGGTGAAATTGTGGAAATTCATAAAATTTTGTTTTCAAAACCATTTTTTCTATGTTTTATTGAAAAATAACATATTTATTTCTTATTTAATACTTTATAGAGTTGCTAATTCCATTATAGTATTTAGAAAATATTTTAAAACATAAGTGATCATTTTTGTATTTTTTTTGAAACGCTCCCATTTTGTTTAAGAAATAGATTTAATCTTGTAAAATGAATTCATTTGGTCTTAAAATTAGGATGGTTTTCTTTGATAAGGATGGTTTGATTTAAAAAGTAAATGATTTATTTTTAAAAGGTATGCCTTAATGAAATGAGTTTATAAATTTAAATGAATTTCAATGATTTTAATAAAATAATTTTCATGATCTATGATTTAAGTGTAAAATATGGGGCATGAATTCGAGGGGTTTATATCTTGTGTAATTTAGAACCCCCCTAGAAAGTTCATTTGAGAAAGTAAAATGATTTACTTTAAGGATGATCCTCATAGTGAACCCTCTCATCACTTGGAATATATATTTTTGGTTCCATACTCTACCCAGACCCCGAATAGATTAGAGGAATCATAAAATTATCTGATTATAAATTATGCCTTGGGAGTCCCTTAAGGTCATGTCCATTTAATGGTTTTAACCTGAGGATGTGAAAGTGTAGAAATCCCTCAAGTTCATGAGACTTCATCATAGTGAGTGAATAATTGAATAGTTATTTGATAATTCATTGGATTTGTTTCCTTTACTTCTGAGCGAGTCATTGATTACTCATTGAAAGCTTGTTTCATATGATAGGACATTCATTAGACCTAGGATTCATGTTTGGTTTTTTTCCATTTCCAGGGTTTTGTAAATTTTCATGGCATGAGGAAATATTTAGTTCCATAAGGCATGGATTTCTAATCATTATTGAAGGTTTCGTGAAATGGGTTATTAGAATATGTTTTGGGTGTAATCATTCTTATGGGGTGTGTTTGTTTTATGTAATTTATCTCTTATGGATTTTAATTTTACTACATCTATTGGGTTTGAGGTAGCTTTTGTTGGATGTCTCCATGGGTGCCTCTTTGATCGTTTATTATGCATGTTATTCACTTTAGGTGTATTCTCTTATTTGTTTGATGAAATATCATTTCTTGAATTACCTATGTGATATTGGTTAGTGATAAAGTTTTTTTTCATATTTGTGATATAATAGGATACCTATGGGTCCATGCTTAGGTAACTAGGACTAGTTTCTTTCTAGTGATCACCTAAGGGTGATGGTTTTGGGTTCATGGGATCTTTGTAATACTGATTTCCATAGTTGAGGTTCTTGTTTACCTGTGTGGGGTGTGGTGACCTGGGTATAGAACCCAAGTTTGTTTCATTGATCTGAGTTTGAGAATTTTTTATTCCATTCCTTTTTTTGGGTTGGAAGTTTCTTTTGTAGTTTAGTGATGAGTTTTTTTGTGGATGCTAGATGTTGTTCAGGTTGTACCTATTGGGAGTTTTGATTGGTTTTTTGGAATGGTTAGTTTTGGTTGGTGGAGGAGGTTCTCCTATGTGGATGGATTACTTTAGATGCATTTACCTCCATTCAACCATTTTAGAATAATTGTAAATTATGGGAAGACCTGTTATATTTCTCAATTATTTCAGGGGTTCATGTTAGATAGTTGTGATTTAGTGCATGCTTAGAGATGTTTGAAGGTGTGTTTAAGGATTTTGGGTTCCATCATTTTATATTTTGTACTCTTTAGTTTTTCCCTATCCTACTCACATATTTTTTGAAGTTTTATTGGTATTAGTTTTATTTTTTCCTTTCACTTTTAACCAAGGAATTTATTGGGGAAGAAAGTGACATAGTGAAGAGGTTATAACACCATGTGTTACAGTTATGATTTTTATATATTTTTTTAATTTGATATTTTGAAAAAAAATTGTTCCTTTGATTAAAAAATTTAGTTGTTTTTGGGTTTCACATGATTTTCAAGCGATTAGTAGTAACCATGTGGTAACCATGTTGCATTTATAGAATCCTTGATAGTCCGATTTTCATGGTTTTCACATGGTTAAAAAAATTGTGTGGGGTCTTTTGAAAAACTGTGTAACCCATTTTGTTCTTATGGGTGACTTGTATGGTTAGAATATAGTTAGGAGTAATCATGTGACCAAACCATGCAGGTTCCCAGTGCTCGTACAGTGGGAGCCTCATGGTTGGCACATGTTTTACCAAACTGTGCATCTAAACTGTGCAAACTTCCCTATTTTACAATTTTTTTTGAAATTTTAAATATACCCCTATCATTTTTAGGGGTGTTTAGACTATAATACCCTACAATCATTTATCAAACCCTAGGGAGACCAAATAGGATCTCTAACCTTTCTCTACTTTAATTCATGACACTTATTCCTTTTCAAATCTCAAGTGGTTTCAAAGCTAAACTCCCATATTTCTCTTCATTTATCTTCTTTTTCCCTTTCTATTTGAGGTTCTATTTTTATCCTGGGAACCCTAGTTCATTGTTTATTGTGGTGTGTGTGAGGTGTTAGTGTTTCAAGTTGCTTCTAACATAGTTATATGATGATTTAGGACTCATATATGGTGTTTCCTTACTCATTTGAGTGTTTATCAAGCAAGGTTAAACGTTGCGATTCAATTCCAATTCATTTGAGGTGTATGTTTTTATGATTTTCCTTTTATTTTTCAATTCATGAGATTCTTGGATTTTATAAGAACATTTTATATGATTCTATAGTAATATATAATGTCCATGTGGAGTTTATGGAATGTTTCTTATGGATTTTAAGTTTGGCATAAAGGTATTTCTTAAGGAATTTCATGGAATGTTTTATATGTAAATGTTTTCATATGCCATGTGCTTATATAAATGCCCAAGGTGAACTTTTAAATGGTTTTAAGGGAACATGTAGTCATTTTTCCTTATTTTTAGTATTCAAATGTGGTTTATATGTTATTCAAATAATGTTTTATTTTGGATATAAGGGTGTATTCTAGTGATTTTCAGAATCATTTAAAATAAATATATTTTAAAGAAAATTTAAGGACTTGGAATTTTGAGTTGGCTTTCATGTGAAAGTCCATTTGGCACTTTAAAAAGGAATCAGTGGTTTATTTCTCACAATAACCTCATTAATTAACCATATAATTATTTCACTCACTATTGGTTATTGATTGTTTATGTATTAGACATATGATGTCAAAGGGGATCTTCTATGTGAGGGTGTTGGAGGTGAGACATAAGTTTTATTCTTATAATTACCTTGACTTCTTGTTGGCCTCTATTGTTTTTTGTCCATGGAAACCTGGGTATCTTGGTGGGAGGTCTTGATTTATGTTATCCTAGTTGGTAAACATGCTACTAGGGTCCCCTCTATTGTGAGATAGGGCTAGGTGGGGGGTCCCAATGATGTCATTATGGGTTAGTTGGGTAGATTATGTCATTATTGGGTGAAATATAAGACAACTATTGGTATGAGTTTCTATAACATTATTAGTATTGTCTCATGTTAGTACCTAAAGATTATCCCATGACACTTGTTTCTTGATCAGTGGATCTATACAAGGGATTTATTTTTACAGTTTCTTATATCCCCTTATGTTTTATTGTCTAGTGCCACTAATTACGTTCATTGTTTTTTTCCAAATTCTTCAATATAATGGTTCCCATTTTATTGTGATTATTTTATTTATAGTTTGATGAATTTATAAGATGGTTTTAAAAGTTATTTTTCAAAAAAAAATTTAAATAAAAGAAAGATGTTGGTTGAGGTTGAGTTTTCATGAAAGGTTTTAAAATGTTTTAAAAGTATTTTTATTATCTTTTAATAAAATCAAAGGTTTATATTCTGGGTTTAAAAAGAATAGTTTCGTTTGGTGTTCCATAAAGAGGGAGACTTTATTCTTTATGGTTAGAATATGTTATTTTCTTTCATTATAGATTTGTGAGATGAAAAACCCTATTTTATACTTTATTTAAAATTATTATTCATGACCTGTTTTATTAAAGGAATCGTATAGACCCTATAGTGAGATCCTATTGGGATTATTAGTTCACATCCTGCATACACACTCATGCATGTGTATAGAAAGTTTAGTTATTTTATAGGTCCCAGGTTCTATTTCTATTTTTATTTTGTTCTCTTATCCCTTTGATGTGTGACTTGGGATGTGGAGAGAAATCATAGTGTTCAAATAGGTGTCCAAACACTTTGGTTCAGGTGTTGATTTTATTTAGGTTTGTGTTAGTGTATCATCCAATATGACATTTTACTTATTTGTATTTAGTTTCTATTTTATTATGCCTTGAAATATTTATTTTCTATGATGTATACATGTTAATATAAATGATTTGATTCATGTTTGGTTGGTTATGAATCAATTTTTTGTTCAATTATTTTGGTTATGATCATTGATGGTGCATAAATGTACAATGTATAAATGATCCATGTCGTATTATTAATAAGAGATCAGTTGTGTTTTAACATTTATTTAAGAGTGAAATCATTCCTAAATGTTGTTTTCTTGATGCCCAGGAATTGGTTCTTAGCCTATGGTGATTAGGAACACCCTTTGTGCCTAGTAACAAGCTGGGTTGGGTGGTGTGTCAGATTATCCCAAGATAATTCATTACAAATGGTATCAAAGTACAGGTTCATAGTAAGGGCCTAGGTTCTTGAGAATTCCCTCTTTCTATTTTGGGTGTGTTATCATAACATGGAGATAGGGATGTCAGAACACAAGCAGTAGGTATAGGGAGTGTCTTGAAAACTCTTTCTTATTTGGAATCTTAAGTTTCCTTGGGGATCCGGGACTTTAGTATTTAATTTTGATTTTATTCTTGATTTTTTTGATGCATTTAGATGTTAAAGAATGATTTTTTGATCACTGATGAGTTCATCAAGTGATTTTAGGGTTTCCTTGGATTTTTTGGGTGAAATTGGATGAAGAATCAGAGTTATGCGGTTTACTTGTACGGTTTGGTAAATCATGTAAATCCCATGCGGAACAGTTCTATGGAATTTATAGATTTTATTTCACATTAGCATTATGGACCACAAAATCATGTGACCAAACCACTCATATATCCATATCACATCCTTATTTGTTATTTTTACCCTTCTTGGTTTCATATTTCCCCTAAAGAGGCTTACATTTATTAGGGATGGAATGAAGAGGGTTTTGATGAGATTTTTTAGGTGTTTGGAATTGATTTTTATTGGTTTCTGGTGATATGTTTTGTCATGTCGTAGATATATTCAACGTTTTGATGGTTTATTTTGGGTGAAGAAGTATAATTTCATAAAATTTTGTTTTCAAAACCAATTTAGCTGGGTTGTTTGAAAAATAAATTATTTATTTCTTATGGAATACTTTATAAATTGGTTGATTCCATTATAGTATTTAGAAGAAATTATGAAACATAAGTGATCATTTTTTTAAATATTTTTAAATTCTCCTATTTTTTTTAAACAATAGTTTTAATATTGAAAAATTTATTCATTTGGTTTTAAAAGTAGGATGGGGTTCTTTCAAGGATGGTTTGATTTAAAAAGTGAAGAATTAATTTTCTAATGGTATGAATTGGTGAAATAAGTTTTGAATTTTAAATTGAAGTTAGTGATTTTAAGTAAATAATTTTCATGATGTGTGATTAAAGTGTAAATCATGGGGCATAGATTTTTAGGGTTCATATATTGTGTTATTCAGAAAAAAATCCTCCAAGAAAGCTCAATAGAGAAATAAAAGGCTTTCCTTCAAGGATAATCATCATAGTGAACCCTCTCATCGCCTGCAATAGATCTTTTTAGTTTCATATTCCACCCAGACTCCAAATAGAGTCAGGGAATCAAAAAAATTTATTCTTATAGATTATATCTTGGGAGTACCTTAATGTAGTGTTCATTTAGTGGTTCTAACCCCAAGGATTTGAAAGTGGATAAATCCCTTAAGTTTATGAGCCTTCATAAAGGTGAGTGAATGATGAAGAAGTTTTTTGATCATTTATTAGAGTATTGTCATTTCTTTTTGATTGTGTCATCTATAAATTCTTAAAATCTCATTTTATATGAGGGGACCTTCATCGAACCTAATATTCTTGCAGGTTTTTTCCTTTCAAGAGTTTAATAGTTTTCAATGGGATGAGAGATCTTTAGTGTGATCAGGTGTGGATTTTGAATCGTCTTTAAAGGTTTTGTAAATTGAGTTATTGGAAGTTGTCTCAGGTGTAATATCACTCCAGGTGTTTGTTTTACCAAATTTCCATTTTATATATTATAATTTGATTAAAGTTATTAGGTTAAAGTTTCAAAGGTGGATCTTTTTATATGTCTATGTGGTTTTATCTTGGATCATTTATTTTTAATATTAGTTTCCTTAGGGGTATGCCTTAGTTTATTTGGTTAAATCATCTTTCTTGAGGTACTAGTATAATCTAGGTTTGTGATGAGTTTTTTTTCTCAATATAATGGAATGGGATACCTATGGGTCCATACTAAGGTAACTAGGACTGATTTATTTCAATTGAGTACCCGATGGTGCTAGTTTTGGTTTCATGGGATCATCCTAGGATGATGTTTCATAGTTTAGGTACTAGTTTACCCATGTGGGGTATGATGAAATGGGTCTAGAACCTTGGTTTATTTCATTAAGTTGTGTTTGAGGGTTTTTTATTCTATTCTTAATTGGGGTTGGATGTTTCTTTTTTAGTTTGGTGATGAGTTTTTTTGTAGATGTTGGTTCTTATTCGGTTGTTAACTCTTGGGAGTTTCGATTGGTTTTATTCGGAATGGTTTATTGTGGTTAGTGGATGAAATTCATCTATGGGGATGGATTCTTTTAAACAAGTTTCCCTTCATTCCACTAATTTAAAATAATTATAAATGGTGGGGAGACATCTTATAGGTATCCATTGTTTTAAGGTTTCAGGTTAGATATTTCTGGTTTGGTCTATTCTTAAAGATGTTTGATTGTGTTTTTAAGAAATTTGGGTTCTATCATATGAGGGTTTGTACTATTTAGTTTTTCCTATCCCACTCAGATATTTTGTGAAGGTTTATAGGTCTTAGTTTTATTTTTTTCCTTCTTCTTTTGAGCAAGTTCATTTTAGGATAAGAATGTGGCCTGGTGGATAGGTTGTAACACCCAATTTTACTTTTATATTTTTTATAATATTTAGCTTTGGGTTAATTTGAGCATTCAATTTTTTTGGATCTTTGTTTAATTTTTTTTGATGTTTTTGGGTGTCACATAGTTTGTACATGGTTAGTAGTAACAATGTGGTAACCATGTAGTAGTGTTGTAATCCTCAACAGTGTAATTTTTAATAGTTGGTGCTTCGTTCACTAAGGCATGTGGGGTATTCTAGAAAACCGTGTGATTGATTTTTTTATTAGAGGTGGCTTTAATGATTGACACATTATTAGGAGTAATTGTATGACCAAACCAAGTAGGTTCCCAGTGCTTGTCCAGTAGAAGCCGCATGGTTGGTGCACATTTTACCAAACTATATTACCAAATCACATGAGTTGCATAATTTTTAAATTTTTTTGAAATTATAATTATACCCATTTTGGTATTTAGGGGTGTTAATATCCTCCTCCACCCCCACCCATTTAACTGACCCTAGGGATCCCAATAGAGAGCACCAACCTTTCCCTCCGAATTTTGGCTCTTATTATTCAAATATTAAGTGGTTTCCAAGGTAAACTACCCTATTTCTCTTCCTTTCTCTTATACTTCCCTTTCTATTACATTCCCCAAGTCTATCTCTTTATCCTAGTAACCCTGTATCAATGCACATGGGGGGTTTATGGATTCATGTTGCTTCTAACAAAGAGATTTGGTGATTTAGGACTTGTATAGGGTGCCCCCTTGCTCATTTGAGCATTCACCATGGATGATGACACATTGTGATTCGATTGAAATTTATTTCATGTAGGTGATTTTATGATTTTTCTTTATTTTACAATTCATGAGATTATTGGATTTTATAAGTTCATTTTCTATAAATTTATATCTATATATAATTCTGATGAAGATTTTTTAGAATTTTTCTTATATATTTCAAGCATGATATAAAGTGGTTTCTTAAGTAATTTCATGGAATGATTTATAATTCAATGTTTTTATATGCTAAGTAATTATAAGAAGGAACAAGGGTATATTTTAAATGTTTTTAAGGGATAATATTGGTCTTGGGTTTTGTTTTTGGTATTCAAAGGAGGTTTCTATGTTTTTAAAAGAATGTTTTCTTTTGGATAAAAAGTGTGTATTCTAGTACTTTTCAAAATTTTTTGAAACAATTAAATTTTAAAGAAAAAGGAAGTAATTGGAATTAATAGTAGGTTTTCATATGGATTCTTGTTTAGAACATTAAAAATAATTAAATGGTTTATTTTTTATAATAACCTCATTGATTTCCACTATGCTTGTTTCATCCACTATGGGTTATTGATTTTTTATACAATGGAATTATAGTTTGAAAGGGGTATTCTATGTGAGGATTTTAGATGTGAGGTGTGAGACATCACTTGTATTTTATTTTTTTAATCACCATGATTTATTACTCACCTGCATAGTTGGGTGGTCATGGGTATAAGCCCCCAAACTTAATCATCACATAATCTTGAATTTAATTCAATAATTTTAATTTATTTCACATTAAAAATCTTTTTTAGGTTTATAGTTTTATAGAATTAGGCCATAAATTATACATAAAAAACCATAAAATACAAAAGGGGACACTTCTTATTAGTATCAATTTTCCCCATAATATAAAAGTTTTAAAACAACTCACGATTTCTTTTCATGGAAAATATCCATGACTTTAAACTTGGATTCTTCCTTTCCCTTACCTATCCATAAGTCATGAGAAAATCAATTAAAAATATGGGATGATAAAAAAAAAGATCAGTAATGGGTACAAAAATAAGGGAGATGTTAGTTCAGTGGACACATGAAAAATCATATAATGTTTACCTTTATATTCAATGTTCCTTGAGAATATGATATAAATTTTTTTCACAAGAAATAAAAACACACATTTTTCTCAAATAAAATCATTAAAACCCATAATAAGAAATTAAAACTCTTATAGGTGACTTAGAGCATCATATTCATAAAACACTTTGAAAACCCTTTTAATTGGAATAAACATATGGTCGACTTACAACTTTATCATTACCTAATGAATTGATGATATATAATGGGGATCACCCTTTGTATAAGCTATATTGAGCTCAACCATTTCTCATGAGATATAATGGGGATTAAACCTTCGTATAAGCTATATCAGGCTCACCCGTGAGCTCTAATTGGGCTCAGCCCTTCGTATAAGCTCTATCGGGCCCAGCAATTCTCCCTGAGCTATAATGGGTGTCAACCCTTTGTATAAGGTATATCAGGTCCATCCCTGGGACTGAAACCTTCATATAAGCTATATTGGGATCACCTGATTCATATAATGATCAAGTAACATATCATGAATACAAAAATTTCATAAAAAACCCTTTGAAATCTCTTTTAAACTAATATGAAAAGAACTTTTAGATAAAAATATTATTTTCTTTTAAAAAACTATTTTCAATACCAAAACACCCTTTTATTCAAAAAACCATTTTCAATACCAAAATATACTAAAAGGTAAAGATGGTTTTTAATTTAAGAAAACATGTAATCATGAAAAGGAATATATAAATCTAATAAAATTCATGATGACATCAAAGTTCATTTTCACTGCACTTTAAAAATCGGACATTTCATTTGCCGTTTGTCAGAATATTTCATTTAAAACATGTAAAAGTTTTCCTTTTGAAAATGTTAAAATGAAATTAAAATTAGAAATAAAATTTCATTTATAATACTTTTATATAAATAAACATATAAAATAATATCAAGAATATTTATATAGAGGAAAATATTTTGAAATTAAATCTTTAAACATTTAAAAAGAAATGTTTAAATCAAAGTGTGACGTACCGCTTCAAAACATTTGAATCATAATCCCAATAAAGTAATAAAATATAAAAAACATTAAATAAAATGAGAATAAATATATTTATGATATGATATGTCAATGGGTATTTATGTACACCTCATAAAATAAGGTGGGTGTATAACAAAAAAATATGCTTCAATGAAAGGAGATTGAGACAAAGTTCTTTACCTTGAGTCTGATTCATCATGTGTTTCTTTATCTTCTTGAATAATAAACTTATATTAAATATTTAATTTATTGAGAACCTTTTTAAAGTTTATTATTAATTTTATTTCACTTATTATAATGTTTTATATAATTACTCAATCAATTAAGTTTACGTCAGATGTTTTGACCATATTTTGTTTATGTGCCAAAAAGACTTTTTTTGGTTAACTATATTCAAAGAGGTAATTATTTAAAAATATACAGAATAATAATCATATTTATACATCAATTATTATTTTATAACCAATCATAGAATATGGTTATGAAAAATGAACCAACGTTACAATCATGGAGACGGGAGGTCATATGTACACATGAGTAACATTCCCATTTTCAGTGATAATTATGGAAAGAAGGTAAGTAATATTTATATTTATATATTTATAATTATATAATAAATACCATATTATTTAATCATATAGACTTATATATATAATTCTTGTGATGTAAAAGGAATCACATCACTTTGAATAGGCGGTAGTCCACACGTCCACGAACAACATTATCACTTTTTTAGTGTGTGAAAAGGTAAAAAAGAAAATGATATATTATATTTATAGAAATTTAATTATGTAATTAATATAATATATATTTAATTTATGTTCATTAAAATAATACTTAATAAATCCCATGTAAAGTATGAACGAATCACATCAATTTGAGGAGGAGGCGGTCCACACGTCCACAAATGATGTTATCGTATTCCCACTAATGGAAAGGATATATTTATGTGTTATATAATAATTAAAAAAGAATAAAAAAATCATAAAAATCATAAATATCATAAATATAGTATTCTGATCATTATTACCAACCTTTATATGTAATGATGGAAGAATGAGTGGCATCAGTTCACGAGGTGGTAGTTCGCCTTAGACACGAACGGTGATTAAGTATCCCATTTGATAGAAGTGAGTGAAGTTTTAGGTCATAACATTAACATAAAAACATATCAATATATTAAATATATTTATGTTATTATATAATCATTATATAATAAGAATTTAATGGTTTAATAAAAAAATAAAACAAAAGTTCTTATCAAAGAGAGATACCTCTTCTTCAGGTAACTCCTTTTGGTTTGAACCAAAGGACTTCCTTAGATTGATTTCAAAAAAAAAAAATAAGGATTATAGGATTATATTATGATTTTTTTACTTTTTTTAGGGTTTTTATGATCCAAAATTCTTGATAGGTGTGAAGATAGGGGGAGAGTGAATGCCCTTTTATAGTGGAGGAGGAGTGACATTCTTGTAAATACAAAACATTAAACACTATTGGGTGGTATACCTTACATCATGTGCCTTATATAAATACAAAATTCCAATAAAATAGGGTATATGGTATAAATATGGAAATAAAATGGGTTTTTACAGGTTTCTAGTCTATTTGTACCCTTAAGATTAATGTTTAACCACTAAGTAAACTCATTTTTACCATAATCATTGTAATTAATTTCAATTGATTTCACTAATATTTTAGGTCAAAAACTAAGTTGAACTTAATATAAATTATAAATTATGTTTATTACAAATATTTAATCCATTTTTACAAATTCCAATAACATAATTGGAATAATTCAATTTAAAATTAATCCCACAGATGGAATGAAACAATGGGGTTTTAAAGTAAAAATGTTTAAAATTTTACATGTTTTTATATACAATTTCATTATAAAATTGATTCCAATTACTTAAATTGGATTTATTTATGTATGATTTAACTAATTATACTTTACAATAAATTTAAAATATAACTTAAATATATAAATAAATTATAAGAATATGAATTTTTCATTTAAAATTTAGTGTTTTACACTATTTATGAAAAATGAAACTTTTCAATAAAATATAAAACATTTATCCAAAGTAAAATTTGATATTTAAATTTCAAAAATAAATTTTATTTATTAAAATAAAACTTATAAAATTTTCAAAATTTATTTTTAAAACAAGTGCGCTATTAAAAGGCATCAAAACCGTCTTTTAGAAAAATACATATTTTCATGCTTAAAATTGAATTTGTTCTTATTTCATGTCTATAAAACTTATTGGATGAATGTAAATTTTTTTTTGAATATATAATATATAAATTTTATTAATATATCTCACTAATAGTGATTAATTTAATTTATTAAGATAAAACACCCTTGTGGGCATAAAAATAGTTTTTTTATAAAAAAATTTCCCATATATTCAATTAGTTTTTATTTTCATTTATAATTAATTACTAACCAATGAATTCATTATATATACATTTTCAAAACATATATTCACAAATCAGTTAATCATATTCATTCTCTTCATTCCAACGACTAGGTTATAACCATAAAATTAAATAGTAAATTAAATAGTAAATTAAATAGTATATTGTTGTCCGGTAAGACTCATCCTTGCATGCAATGAAAGTTATAGAAAAAAATCAATGTTACATGCAACAAAATATAAACTTGTTGTTTCATATAAAAAGAATATAAAATTTGCATTGCGTGTAACTCAAGCTATCAAATAATTTAAATAAATTTTAAATAAGATATTTCATAAAATCTTAGGAAGTTATAATGGGTAATTGGGTATCTAGGTGGGAGGCCTTGATTCATGCTATAGTAGTTGGCACACACACGCCTAAGGTCCCCTATAAAATGAGATATGGTTAAGTGGGGGGTGTCATCCCAACAATTATAGCATGGTCTTGTCAAGTGTTATATGTCATTACAGGACATAATGTATGCTAGATTTTATTTTGTGTTGCTATAACGCTGTTAGGATCATCCCACATTAGTACCTAGGGAGTATCCCATGAAACCTATCTCTTGATCAGTGGATGCATATAAGGGATTTATTTTTATGGTTTTTTGTATCCCCTAATGTTTTTTTTCTAGTGAAACTATTTATGTTCATTTTTTATATATGCTAGGATTTTTTTGTGATGTATCTTTGAGTCATTTCACATGAAAATAAAAAATCTTGCATGGAAGAAGATTCAGCGTGATGAGATTTTGTGAGTATTGATCGACTATGATAGGAATAGATCTTCCATGACAAACTTACATGGAATTTCTGTACATATGAATCTTCCATATGATTATATTTTGTGAAGCCTTCTATGCATCTATGAACTATAAATCTATGGGATAAACTTTTATGAGAAACATTATAAATCTTACATGAGTCTTAGTACTTCTTTGAGAAGCACCATGGATCTTACACAAGTCTAAATGATTATGTGAGAAGAATAATGGATCTTACATGAGTTTTAGTACTTATATGAGAATCATTATGGATATTTTATAAGTTCACCATACTTGAATTCAGTGTTACTTATGTCCAAGAAAATTGATTGAGAAGAAAATATAGAGATGTGAAGTAAGGTGATCTATCAAAGTTTAAATAAAATTATAATTACTATCATGATTCTTACAAAGGAGGTTTTTGATAAAGATAAACGGTATAATAGAAAATATAGAACCAGTGAAACTGTTCAAGTGAACTCAAGAAAAAAGAAGATAAAAATGTGTTGTGCATATCTATTTTCACATGAGGAAGAAAAAATCTAGGCTGAGTTGACCATGAAGTTCACATTCAAGAAGAGGTGTTAGATACTATTTGAAGGGAAAGTAGAAGAAGGTATCATGAAAAGACCTGTTCCATGAATTAATATTGACATTTCTTATTGTATGCATGAATATATGCATGTTAATTTTATGTGATATTTTTTTCAATTATTATGTGGTGAAGGAGGTACAATTTCAATGGAATTTATAAGGAAGAATTCCAAGATTGTCATTGTCATTATCCCATCATTGTATAATGAATGTATTGATACATACTTAAGGATTTAACATGGAATAAATTCATATTTAAAGGAGGATGAAGAGGACATGGTATTTATATAGGTTTATATGCTGTTACAATCAGTTATTGAAGTAGTTTCTTATATAAGTATTTGTGATATCATATCTAAGAATTTTAGAGATTTTAATTAAAAATTATTTACATGGTTTCATAAATATTTTAATAAAAAATAAATAGAATAGGTAGTTGATACTGCATGATATATATTTTATAGTTGATACAGATCAATTGTGAGTGCATGTGGTGTAGAAAAATAACAGAGAGAGAAAAATAAGAGTAAGAGGTCCTTGTTCGTTGTTATGTAATAAATCTAAGAAGAAAAATACTAGACTTGTAGTATCACATGTTAGATGAAACCAAGTAACACTATGATGGAATATTGAAGCCTATTGGTGAAGGTTCATTTTATCATTACAAAATCTATTTTATCATATTAATAATGTGATAAGAACAATCTCTATTAATGGACTATAGTGCAGTTCAAGTGATGTATATACAATGATTTTTGTAAACCACATGTCTTTTTTTGAGAGGATGTATGATATTATATTATTTATGGATCATGTGAAGGACTATCCACTATTAATGAGTAGAAAACCTTATAAATTCCTTTATTATTGTGGGTGTGTTTTTATGTTGTGTTTTATTAGATGAATTTATCTTTAACTGGAGGAAAATGTTGTTTTAAAAGAAGAAACCATAAAAATTGATAACCACTAATTCACCCCTACCCAGTGGTCACATTGATCCTTACTGGTACTTATAATTTGTATTATAGGGGGTTCCTTTATTGACTCTAGGTTATTTGAAATCTGAATAAGAAGAAAAATACCATGGATGTTCAAAACATAGTTAATAGTAAGGGGATTCATAACTTCAATGGGAAGAACTATCACATATGTAAGATGAAAATGCTACCCTATCTTATAGACATTAGCTATGAAGTTATATAAGATACTATAGATGGTATTACTCCTCTAACTGAGGGTACTCCATTAATATCTATAGACAAGAGGAATCAATATAATGGTGGATGAGCTAGAAATGTCATTCTTTCCTCTCTCTTATAATGTAAATTCCTAAGGGTTAATTAAATTTAAATGGACAAATACATAAAGGATAATTTGAAGAATATTTATAAAGGGAAAAAAGTGAAGAAATCTAAGTTAAAAATTTAGAGATTGAATTATGAAGATCTAAAAATGGGAGATGTTGAATCTATTGGTGAGTTATTCACAATGTTTAATGGTATTTTAAGACTAATAAAAATAATTGGATAAAAATTGGATGACTCCACAGTTGTAGAAAATATCTTTTGAATTATTCTAGGAAAATATGATGCTAAAGTATCATGTTTGGATGATAGAGATCTTGAAAAAATATATATGGATGATTTTCTTTATATTATCATTACATATGAGATAATAAAAGAGAATTATATTGAAATAAAGGGGAAGGATGATCATGAAATATACTTCAAAGAAACTAAGTAAGAAAATTCAATGAAATTTATTATTGAGATAAAATTTAGTGAAACTGATTTAGAAGATGAAGTGAGTAAGAATTTTGATGGATTTATGTCTTTATTTTTTATAAATGTGAAAAGAGACATGGGTAAGTATAAAGGAAAGTTACCAATTATGTTCTTTAATTATGGATCCATTATACATTTTTTATAAAATTTACCAAGAATAAAGAAATATAAAAATAATGATGAAGAAGATGGAAGGAAAATAATACCACTGAATAAGAAATAATAAAAATTAAATTTCCATTCAAAAGGATTTAATAATAAGTTTTCTAAATGTAAAAGAATAATCTTCTTGTCTAATTATGATGAAGATGATGATAGTGATGAAGAAGTGGAAGTTGACTATTCCAGTGATGATGGTATGAAGAAGTTGCTTATTGTAAAAGTGAATAATTAGAGTTTTACCAATGATGAAAGTAATAACTCTAAAAACGAAGTAGAGGAAACTAATATGTAGTTCATGCTAAAAATATAATTAAAATAATGCCTCTTAAAAATTGAAAATCTAGAGAAAGAGAACTAGAAGTTAAAGAAAGATGGTTAAACTATTATCACTCAATAAATAGTGCATAAAGATAAAAAATAAATATTGGAAGAAGAGATTTAAAACCTAAAGAATTTACTAGATGAATAGAAAAATATCAACATCAAGCTTTAATAAAATATTAGGGTGAAGGATAAAGAATTTGATCTTGTTTAATAGAAACTAATGGAAGATGAATAAGGAATATCTAACTTCCAAAATTAAATTCCAGAAGTTGTTGAAAACTATAATGAGTGAAAATATTAGAAATATTAAAAAAGACATTCCAAAAAGGTTAATAATAAGTCTGAATATTTTTAGAAAGGGTCTCATAAGAAGAATAAATTCAAGTGGACCATGCATGTATCAAAAATAAGAAAATTCCAAATTTATGGATTTTATAAGAAACAAAACTTTGAAACTAAAATGATTACAAATTAAGACTTTGTTAAGGCTCAAAAGAAGCATAATATGAAGAATATATGTTAGGAGTATAACAAAATTATGGTTTACAAAAAGGATCCAAGATCAATAATCAGAAATATGTTGGAATACAGATTCACAATTTTGGACAACATGAAAGTTACAAAGGAAAATATGATTTTTAGTTATATTTATAGTGTTTTGGAGGATTTATTATTATAATAGAGAAGTTTTGGTTCAATTTTCAATACTAAAATGGATCCATGAGGTATTATAGGTAGAGTTTGTGGTGGTGTCACTGCACTCAAAGAAGACAGACTCAAAAACATTCTAAAAAATATAATTTGAATATTGAGAATATATTACAAAATATTGAAATTCTATATGAGAGGTGTCATAAGCCTAAACACCTTGAAAAATATTTTCTTATGTTGATACCATAGAAACATAGTTTTTATGATAAAACTAAAAAACATTAAGAGAATAAAGTAAAGGGAAATGAAGAGGCTCTTGTGGTTAAAACTTATCTCTTGTATATAAAAGGAGAAAGACCTTGGATTTTGGATTGTGGGTGTTATTTAAACATGATTAGAGATTTAAAGTTTTTGAAGAATGTGAAAGTCCAAAAAGAAGAAATCATGAATTTTGAAAATGATGAGTCTATCATAATTAAAGGCATTAGATTTGTTGTTGTTAGAAAAGAAAAGTTAAAATATAGTAGTAACTTATTTGTTGATGGACTAAAACATAATATGTTGATTGTTTCATAGATTTGTGATTTATGAAATGATGTTATATTTAGAATAGGTAGTGTTTTTTTAAAGTCTTGAAGATGGGGGAACTTGTGATAAGAGGAAAGTGAACCAAGGGAAACCTGTTTAGAGTTGAAGATGCACAAAACTCATGTTATCTGAGTATGAAGGAAACAAATCCATTGTGGAATAGAATTATTAGACATATTTTATAGAGAAACATGAATAGTTAAACACATATATGATGAATTAATAATATCATTTATTAATAAGAAATAGAGATCCTTGTTGTTCTATAATATAAAAAGGAAAATTTTCAAATTCTTCACAAAAAAAGGTTGATATACATACACCTCATACCTTAAAGATTGTTTATTTTGACATATGCGGACTCATGATAAATTAATAAACAAATTAATATATTTATTTTATTTCCATTGTTGATTATTTCACTCATATTTCATGTATTATGCTTTTAAATCATAAATCATAAGCTCTCAAGATGTTCAAAAGATTTAGGAGAAGTGTTGAAAAGGAATGTGGATACTTTTTAAAGAAGATATGAATATATAATGATCTTGGATACAAAAATGAAAATTTTTAAGGTTATATAGAGAATCATGGTATTCATCCTGAGCTTAGTGAAATATACAAACCACAACAAAATGGTGCGTCTAAAATAAATAATATATTCCTGGTTGAGATAGCATGAACTGTATTGAACATAATACTTCTTGATTTTTTAGAAATAAGTTATTGGTGAATTAGTACACATTAAAAATCAATGTTTTTATAAAACATATTCATACATATCTTCATATGATATTTATTATAATAATAACCCTCATTTGAATCACTTAAGGGTATTTGATAGCCCATACATTATCAAAATCAAAGGTGAAAATCATGTGATGATTAATCAAAGAGGTATTGATAGTATTTTCCTTGAATACTATACAAATGGTAGAGGATATAGATTTTAAAACAAGGAAACTAGAATAATTTTTTATTTTTATAATATGAAAGTGATGGAACATTTAGAAAGAATGTTTTCACATTTGACTGTAGATATAAGATGTAGTGAATATTAAGTTATTTCTATTAAATAACATGGTAAAGTCTATTAAATAAATGATGCTATAAAAGTTTCACAAGATGATAATATTGATTCATAAATTTCAAGTGATTTGGTACAATTGTGTTCATCTCATCCAAGATTGAGAAATAAGTGAAAAACCAAAATATCATTAGGGATCAACAACAAAAGGTTCAAAGTAGAAGAAAATTGAGGACTTGTTCACATACCTATTTGATTTCATAGGTTGAGCCAAGATATATAAAATAAGCATTTAATCATCAAGAGTATATTGATTCCATTAATGTAAAATTATATTATATTGAGAAAAATGAAACATGGGATCTAGTAACCATACATGAAGATAAAAATCTAATTGTAGAAAAGTGGATTTTCTAGAATATTTTTAATGAAATAGGTGAAGTGGTTGGAATTAATATAATACTAGTTTGTAAGGATTACTCATAGGTTAAAGGTTTTGATTTTTATTAGGATTTTACCCCAATTGAAAAACCTTAAAACATCATAATATTTCTTGATATTATTAAAAAAAGTAAATATAATATTTTCTAAATGGATGCCATGTTTTACTTTCTCAATGGAGAGCTAGAAGTAGAAGCCTATATTGAGTCGATAATTGATTTCTTATTAGGAAAGTAAGATAAATTTGTGTATAAATTAAATAAGGATTTATATGGGATAAATAAATCCCCAAGAGATTGATATTCTATGATATATTCTTTTATAAATAATCTTAACTTCAATAAGAGAATAGTGGGTAACAATATCTACATAAAATAAAATCAAGATGTTTCTATCATTTTGATTATTTATATTGATGATATCATATTCATTGGGAATAATGAAGAAAATTGTGAAGGGTTTTCCAAATAAATAAATATGTTGTTTGAAATGTCTATGATGAGAGAAATATGTTACTTTTTGGCTTGTAAATCTCCCAAGAGAAAGTTCATATTCATAAAAAAATATTCTAGGGAATTACATAAAATTTTTGGCATGGAAGATTAAAAACCTATTTCCACATCTATCTTAGTGGAAAAAATATGTATAAGGATGTAGTTTGAAATGGTGTTGATCATAAAGAATATAGAAAGTTGATTGGAATCTTTCTATATTTAGAAATATCTAGAGAAGACTTGGTTGATGTTGTTACCTTGTGTGCAAGATTCCAAATAGAACTTAAAATGTCACATTTTACAGCTGAAAAAAGGATTATCAGATATATTAAGGGCACTACAGAATATGGTATAAAGTATAAAAATAAGGTAAAGTTAAATCCAGATGGAGTTATAGATGCAGAATGGGTAGGTTGTGTTGATGACAGAAGATCTGCATTCGGTGGTGTCTTATTTTTGGTAAAAATATGTGTAAGTTGCTATATAAATAAGAAAATTTTAGTGACTATCATCACTATATAATCTTAGCATATATTTTCCACTCAATCTAGAACACAATTAATGTGGATAAAGTCATATTTGGAAGAATTATTGGTTGATGTGAAGATTCCACTTATCTTGGGCTATAATAATCAAAGTTTTATCAATCTCACAAATAATTTGGTGAGAAATTCAAGATCCAAGAACATCAATATTAAATATCTCTTTATCAAGGAGCTTGTGGAAATAAATGAACTGAAGTTTGAGTTTGAACATATGAAGGAGAAAGTGATTGATATTTTTACTAAATCACCACTAAAGGATAAATTTAAAAAAATTAAGGTTTATTATAGGTGTTCAACCTCACCTTATTAAAGTCTAAGGTATGTGATTACTATCTCATCTCCTCTTCTTGTATTTGGATATTTTTTTCCAAAAGGGAAGAAATATGACAGCATAAATCTATTTTTTTGAAGAAAGTAATGCCTTGGAAAAAAGACCAAAGCAAAATTTATTATATAAAAAGAGGTTACACGAGTCTAAAATATGGGATAATATTACAATCTTTCATATAAAGGGGGAGTAAGTCTTTAGGTATATCATCCAACCAGGTAATATCCTGATTTACTCCTTTTTTGGCAAGGACAACCACAACCATATTCGCTTCCTGATAGATATGAGTGGTAATATGATTGATGTCACATAGCAAATAGAGACAATCCATCCAACATGTAGTATTTGACCAATCCAGATGAATCACACCATTCCTAATCGCTTTCACTAGGTAGTTGAATCACTTTCAATCTATATGTTGTTCCAACCCTGGTACTTAGCAAAAGAAATAGAATGAATCACACTCATCATTTTATCTTCCAAATATGAGGCAATCCCATATCTTCCAAAAAATCACCCTAGGATCTGACTGAGGTGATCCCTATAGTTTCCACCACATACCACAGGGCCCGTATTTTATTTAGAAGCACCGCCCACATTCACTTTGATCCATCCAGAGCATGGAAGTTTCCAAAAAACCTAAAAGGTGTGTTGCGGCTGGTGATAAATACCATCAACCCAAATCCACTGCATAATCATAAAGTCTTTCACTATATTGTTGTAGAATCCCTTCTGAATCAAATCATCATCACGAATATTAATGAGGATCCACATCCAACCTTCATTAATGTTAAGTGATAAATTATTGTGAATAATTGCATATTTATCATACCAGATCACATGATGAATCTACACAACTATAATATTAAATAAGTTCTTAATTTTTTGGGAATTATCCATAACAACCCAACACTTTAGACGAGCATTGATAGAGTCAAGAATTATACATCTTCAATAAAAATGTCAAAAATATAGTTCCAAAGAGCAGTTTCAGTGGCACAAGATAGAAGTAAATGGTTAGCATCTTCTCTATGTTGATTACAGAGACGACATTTTGAGAAAGTGTGGATCAAAAAAGATTGCAGACAATTATCTATGGGGATCCTGCTGTAAACAATACACCAGATAAAAGTAAGTCTTGGAGGCTTTATCCAAAGCTTATTAATGTTTTTAATCCAGCTAAAATCATTTCTAGAGTTATGAAAATGATGGGAATAATATGTTTTTGAATTTATCATACCATTGTGTGAAGGCTCCCATAATCTAAAGTTATCTATGCTAGAAAAGGATAATTTTCAATGATATTCACAACATTCTTAGGGAGACTATCGAGATGAAAGTTAATAACATCCCTGATGGTGTTAATAGTGATATTAGGAGATTGTTTAGTGGGGATCATAGAAATTAGAGGATTACTAGTCCAGTTATCCAACCAGAATTTCATGTAGGAGTTTCTGGAAACCATCCATCTAGAGTTGGTCATAATATTGATATGTGCCTTTTTAATAGAGGGTTAGATGGAGAATTTCATAAAGTTCATGTTACCTTTCATCAACTTATCAAGAAACCTATTTTGGATAAAAGCAATAGAAGGAGAGTCATTTTGGATCAAGTTCCAAGTAACTCTGGCTTAAAGGGACTCATTAAAAAGATTTAAATTTTTAATTCCGAGGACACCCTTGTCCAAAGGTTTGAAATAAGTAGACCAAGGTGTAGTCACCAATTTCCTATCCAGAGTGCTACTGGGCTAAACAAATTTTTTGATGGAAACATTCATTTTTTTAATGAGACCAACATGCCATTTATAAACCATTATAGAGTAAAACATTTTGGAGACAATGATAGATTTGACAATACAAATTCTACCCACCATAGACAGAGTTTTACCTTTCCAAGAAGAGATCTGATTAAGGACTTGATCAACAATGTTAAAGAAATAGTTAGATTTGGGTTTGCCCCAAAATATGGGTACACCAAGGTATGTAAAAGGAAAATATTATTCTAAAATTTCTAATTCATTGGTAATACTATGTTTTCTATTAGCTGGAAAATTTATCCCAAAAAAGATAGAGGATTTTTTCCATCTAATGATCTGACCCGAGACCTCCTCGTAGTGAGAGAGAGGATTTTTTAAAGTTTTAATGTTTCTTTTATCACCTTGTAAGAAAATAATGATGTCATCCACATATAAAAGATGCATGGGGGAATTCACATTACTAGAAGCATGGATGGGTTTAAGTTTAATTTGATCCACAAGTCGAGTGAGAAATCTACTTAAGTAGTCCTCTGCAATGGAGAAGATAATGGAAGAAAGGGGATCACCTTGTCTAACACCTTTGGTGCATTTGAAATTGCCTCTGGGAAATCCATTGACTAGGATAGAAATGGAGGTTGAGTTGAACAGGGTTTTGATTCTAGTTATAAAGGAATTATTGAATCCTAATCCTTGGAGAACTTTAAATATGAAATTCCAATCCATGGTATCGAAATATTTTTTAATGTCAAGTTTTATGGAAATATTACCACCTCTATTGGAATTGTTTAACATGTTAGTGAATTCAAAGGCAAGAATAATGTAGTCCTGAATGGATCCACCCTTAATAAAACCAAATAGATTCTACGAGATAATTTTTTCATTCATGGTAGTAAGCCTATTTTTAATAATTTTAGTGATTATTTTGTATAGAATGTTAATAATAGCTATGGAAAAGTTGAATCTCAGAGGCATTATCAACCTTGGGGATCAAAGAGAGTAATTTCAAATTCAACCCATGGGGTAAATAACCCCTAGAAAAGAAGGATTTTATGAGTTTGCAAATATCAACTTGAATAACATCCTAATATTTCTTGTAGAATCCATTATTGAATCCATCAGGACCCTAGGCACTATCGGGGTTCAAGCTAAAAACAATTTCTTTGATTTCATGCTCAAGAGGAATGCTTAAAAGAAAAGAGTTATCTTCCTTATTGACAAAAACCAGAATGACATCATGTAATAGATCCTTATTTATTTTAGGGCCATCAAAATGCATTCAAAATAGGAGAAAACATGACTAGCAATATCATCCTCATTATCCAAAAGGTTCTCCCCATCTTTGAGAAAAATTAAAAGCCTACAATTTTTTCTTATTCTTTGAAGAGAGTTACAGAACTTGGTATTTCTGTCACCATCAGTTAACAACTTTATTTTTAAACCTTTTTTATGCATGTTATCCTTAAAGGTTAGAAGTGAGTTAAGTTTCACAAAAATGTTAATTTCATAATTTTGATCAGTAGTGAAATCAGAGTTGGTGTTTTTGTTTTGAAGTTGATGAAGTTCATTCTCAAGAAGCAGGATGTCATTGTCAATTTGTTTGGATTTTTATCTACACCAACCCTTAAGCTTTTTTAAATATATTTTAATTTAAAAGAACAGAAAAAGGAATAATTGTAATGAGTCATAGAGGACCAAAATATTTTAATGAGATTACCATATTTAGGGTCTGAGAACCAAGATTTGTTGAATCTAAAGGGTAAAGGGAGTTTCACAGTTTTAAAAGAAATAGTGGAAATAATAGGATGATGGTCAGACTGAATCATAGGGAGAGTGGTTCTAGAAATGGTGTCCCATTTATCTAGAGAATTATCATTTTTTGACACTCTATCCAATTTGCTGGCTACCACCCTATTGTAGTGTATTCTGTAACAGGTGTATTTGGAACCAGTGAGAGTAATTTCAGTAAGTTTGCTATCATCCATTGCAGAATTAAATTATATTATAGAGATAATAGAGTGGGATGGGCCCATTGTCTCACATGAAGAAAGGATAGCATTAAAGTCCCCAATAACAAACCAGAGGTTATGCTTATTGGAACTCAGATAGGAGAGGTTGGTCCAAAGAGACCTCCTATCTTGATATCTGTTCTTTTAATAAACAAAGGAGAAGAATATATTTGTACTATCTACAGAAAAATAATAGGTAAGTATTTGATTAGAGACATAGAAATTATTAACATTTTACAAATATGGTTTCATAAAAATTCAAAGATTTTCAATTGTGGGGCTATTTTGACTTGCACCTATAAAATTATATCCAAAATGACTGAGATTTAGTAAATTAGAAGAGAAATTTATCTTGGGTTAAGAAATTAAAAAATTTAAAGGATAATGAATGTTTAACATTTTTTTTAATACAATAAAAGTGTCAGGGTTAGAAATACCCTAACAATCTTAGAAAAGGATCTTCATTTATACCTACATTTGGAGTTAGAACTCCCTTTTTCTTGCCCTCTATGTCCTTTTGTCTAGATGATATTCTAACATTTTTTGATGTGTTTGGGCTAGAGTTTTTCTCATTATTAATCTTAATAGTAGTATATGTAATAATAGAATTACCTTCATTAAAAGTTTCTTTTGAAGGTTATTACATAGTATATTTAATAGGTGTGATCACAGAACTACTAATCAAGAGATTCTCATTATGCATAGTATTTAGATTTTCATATTTTGAGGAAAAAACAGTGAAATAATTATTGTAGGTACCAACAACAATGTGAATATCAAGAGCTAAAGGAGTTGAGTTGCCTAATTTTTTTGTGCAGGGTTTTCTTGCTGTTCATCAGTGTCCAAGCCTAGAAGGGGATTGGTTTCATTCTGTCTAGCCGCACCCTTATTGTTGTGAGCATTAACCAAAGGACCAGATGCCATGATGTTAGCCTACTTAATAACACTACCCAAACCGAGAGAAGGATGTGAAGGCTATACAGGAACAATTCCCTTGTCAACCTACCTATCATCTGTATACCTAAGGGTGAGAGTAGTGGTATCAATCTTGCAATTGATATCTTCTTTACCTACCTAAGAAATGTTAATTGTAGTAGTATAAGATATATGATTTGAATGATTAACAATGGTCTTACAAGACACAGTTGGGTCCGGAACGTGGTGTTTACCCTAGGCGCGACATAAAATATGTCAGCGCAGGATGTTAAATGGATGAATTAATTTATTAATTCATTAATTTAATAGATAAAACCCAAATAACTCTCAAATGGTAACTCAGATAAAAAATCCAAGGCCATGGTTGAGTCCGGAGCATTCCATTTACCCTAGGAGGAGTATAAATTATGTCAGCACATGCCTTTTATAGAAAACATCTCGAAGGGAAAAATCATAAATAAAATAATTAAATAAAATTGTTTTATTTGAAACTCTACTTTGAATAACTTATGAATGGGGGATCAGATTAGAAATCTGATACCTTCATTGAGTTCATAGCAGAGTGTTTTTCATAGGGGTGATCTTAGTTGAGAGGGATTAGGGGGTTTGGATTCCGCGACCATTGGCAGCCTCCTATAAATAGGAGTTAAGAGAAATGAGCAAGAGTTATCTCATTTTTCTCTCAGATGGTGGAGCTCTCACCGACAACGATTCAACGTCCAAACTTCATCAGATCATGATGAAAATGAAGGCAGTAGTATATCAGAGAGAATTGGACACAACGACATATCCAAATTCAAGGTAGTATTTATATTTCATATTTTTCAGTCCCCAATTGAATCATTTGTTGTCATTTTCGATTTCTATTGGAATTCAATACTTTATAATCCTTTTTTGATGGTCGAAATAACAACAACTATCACCTGTTTTGATTCAGGATCACCCATTCTTCACATTCTTCGCGTTCTTCATCATTCTTAGATGATAAACTTTTCTTCATGCTCAAACAACCTACAATCTTGGAGCAAGACCCATATCTATGAAGCTCTCGATATGAGGAGTCTCAATCTATGCTCAGATTCGAGTTTCGGGCGCCATAGGTAGCGCAACAGCGAGTAGAAGCAGTGGTTAATTTGTTCCATGATTAAATGTCAATGGATCATTGAGCGGAGGATGGCCCTGTGAAGGCCTCATCCCAAGGAGTCCATATCTAATATCAGATCGAAATTTGGATCACTAGAGTGATTGTAGTGGCCTATGGAAGCTTTTACGGATTGGGTTCTGACGAGGATAGCTCCGGCAGGTGGAGACAGGTGCGGAAACAGGCAGTGGTGCGATGGTCAGGCATGACCGAAGGCGACAACTCAGGATGATGGCAATGACGTGGTGTACTGGCTGGCTGAGCGAGTCGGACCGGCCGGTCCTGACTGGTCTGGTTGTTTTCAGACCGAGGTTTTTATTAAAAACCCCACATCTCTCAAACTAAGGGTTCATTTCAAATGTCGTATGTGGCCCCATCACCCTTTATTTGAGGTAGATATTTTGAGGCTTCCTTGAGAAATATTTGATCCAGGCTTGAAGTTTGGTGGTACGAAACATCCATTTTTAATAATAATAATAATAATAATAATAATAATATTCTTCAGGAAACTTGCATAGGACCGTAAGACTACATATGATGTCTGATTGACGTGCCATCATAGGTTTTGTGACCTTGGAGTTGAGGTGTAATTTTCAAGACTAATTTTGGGTGCTTAAATCAAAATGGTGGTGCAGGCCGCATGAGCCCCATTTTGAGCGTTTGAGGTGAAATGTCACTTTTTTCACTGGGAGTCCATTTCGGGCGAATGAATAGTCAATCCTGTGCATTTTTCTGAGGGGATCACAATGGTTCAATCCATTTGATGTGTTTTGGGATCAAGGCATGTGCCCAATGGGGAATTAATTGTGCACAACATGATATAATGTAGTTTCTTCTCCGAGAGTTCGTTTCGGTTGAATGAATAGTCAAAACTGTGTGTTTTTATGAAAGGATCGCAATGGTGTGATCTATTTTGCTATCCGAGGCCTTTTTCAAGAAGAATATTGGTTGAATGACAGTTTCACCTTCTGGATCAATGTCTAGAAATGTGTGTTCATCAGGCTTTTGGCTAGAGGTGTAGTGTACTCTCGGAGTACTTTGGCATGCCTTGTGGGTACTAGTTTATATTTTAGTACCCGAGTACGGCTAGATACATGAATAGATGATAAGGTGGGGTCACACATAGTGTGGGACCCACACATATCATTTACCACTTTACCAATCTTCTACCTCTCTTATATCCTTCTTCTGAAATCAGATTTTGTCCTGCAAGTAGAATATCCTGAGTGTTTTTCCACATAGAATGCGATGGTTCCCTCTGTAGTGGATTTTGAGATACAATGAAAGATGTTCTGAGTGATACGCATATCCAAGGAGACATTCAATGATCCAAGTGTGATGCGTACTCGATGAAACACTCGATGATGGAAATGATGTATTTTAGACTTACCCTTCAGGAGTGGCTAGGCAGTGAGGTTCACCGACTACTCTTCTGGGATTACCCTCCAATGGCGGCTGGTCAGTGAGGTTCACCGACTAGTCTTTAGGATTTACCCTCTAGTGGGAATGTGTAGCGAGGTTAATCATTTATTCATCTAGGCTTACCCTCCAGCAAGACTGGGTAGTGAGGTTTGCTGATTACTCTTCCAGGCTTACCCTCCAACAATGGTTGGGTAGTGAGATTCACTGGTTACTCTTTCAGGACTTACCCTCCAGCGGGGATGGGCAGTGAGGCTCATCATTTACTCTTTTGGGATTACCCTCTAGCTAGGCTGGGCAGTGGGTTCTTAGATGAATCGTTTGAGCATACCCTCCAGCGGGGCTGGGCAGTGTGTTCATGACTTTGTGACACGATCTCTCGACTGTGTGGAATAGTGACAAGACATGCTTGACATGACTTTGGACTCTCAAGAAAGAGGGGATCTTTTCCCACCAAGACACGCCCTTATGAAACAACCTAAAACCATGCGAGCGAGACAGACCTGTTCAAAGAATATAGTATCAAGGTGCGGTGATTGAGACCCTTTTACTTACAGTTCAGAGTAGACGTGTGGGATTATGAGAATTAATGGTTATTCCTGGAACTATTTATGACTCTTTTCCTATTCTGAGCTATGATATGGATATCTACTTACTCTTTGTCATTTGGGTTTCTTTGGTTGAGAATTTATATATATATATATATATATATATATATATTGTGTTGTAGTATCCACTCCTTAGGCTTTGGTTACTATCCTTCCAGGAGAGATGAAGAAGTGCAGGGTATGCGATGTTCTTTCTATTTCTAGATTATCATAGTTTTACGAGTCTACTCTCCTACTATAGGTAGAAAATAATCTATGAGAAGTTCATCTTCTCACCATTTCTAGTTCCTTTTATTTGGATGAGCTTACTTCACTCTCTAGTTGGGTTGAGCTGTACTCTTTTACTATACCTTGTTCTATCTACTACTCCCCTCTTAAGTACATCTTTTTCTACTCCCTTGAGCCTTTGGGTAATCCTACTAAGTATCTTTATACTCACCCCTACTTGGACTTTTCCTACAATTTGTGTTCCCTTATATATGATGGAATGGTTAATCGTGACTTCATAGGAGCTAGGGATACATAGTGCTTGGACTGTGTGCGATGGTTGTGACATGGGATTCATAAGCAAGGATCTACTAGCAATTTTACTTTTCCACCAGATACTGGGTTGTGGAACTTTTCTTATTAGGTGTTTATTTTTTCCCTTTTCCCCTTTCAGTTTACTTTTATGTACTTGTACTATTCAGAGTTTAACGCATGTTTGAGGTTTATATATAGCAGTGTTGTATCTTTTTTTCTTTTCCCTCTGCACTTTTTCATTGGGTTGGGTGCATGTGTGTGTATAGGTTCTTAGGAAAAGGCCTCCCCAAGTTTTTTGTGCCTTCGACACTAGTCACTAGCCCCTGGCCTATGGAGGTGGGCTTGGGGTAGTTGTGGCTCAAGCCCTGACATGGGTCGGGTTGTGACAAAGTGGTATCAGAGATATTTCGTTCCTTGGTATGTTGTTTGGAAGCTACCTAAAAAGGAATTGGTTGGGTTTTAGGGAAACAATGTCAATGTTTCTCGAGAGAAGCTCTCAGGCCAGGGAGTCCAGTGGTGGTGTGGTGGCTGACGTAGCCATTCACCAGGACCCTGATTACCCGTTTGTCAACTCGACATGCTGAGACATTTTCTATAGGGAACTTTGGTACATGAATCATATAGGATTGAGTCTTTGACTATCCTTCTTGAGTCAGCTTCCCATCATTATTGATATATATATATATATATCATCATTTGACTGCGATACTCCTTGATCATATTCCGGATTCCTCTATGATGCCATCCAACCAAGATACTAGATCTGGTTCATGATGATGATTATGTGAGTGACGAGGCCTGAGTTCAAGATCCATCATATGATACCCTTTTCTCCAAGAGGGCAGATAGAAACACCTCCACCTGTGAAACAAAAGTTAGTACCATTAGTGTAGGACGATAATGAGCATAGGCTGAGCATGCTCTGCAAGTTCCAATGTTAGAGACCACTGAGGTTCCATGGTGAGATATACCCTCATGCAGTGGAGGTTCGACTAGAGTCGGTAGTTTACATCTTTAGGCTTGTTCGGACACTGATGGATCAGATGGTGGCTTTGGTAGCCAGTCTTTTTTCACAAAGCATCTTGGCATTGGTAGAGTCAGGTTACATAGATGCACGATGAGTCAGTACTCTTGTGGGATGACTTCCAGCAGCTGTTTCATTAAGAGTACAAATCTCATGCTTATGTTCCATTTGGTTTCAGGAGTTTATGGAGCTTCAGTAGGGAGGAATGATGTTTATTGGGTACACGACTATGTTCACAGACTTTTCACACTACTCTCTAGACATTATCCATGATGGAAACTTCTGGGCACAAAAGTTTGAGCAAGGTCTCCATAGAGGAGATTCACACCAGTGTAGTGACCTTGTGGATCACCACATTTTCCAAGGTGTAGGAGAGAGCACTAGTGATAGAGAGTTTTATATCTGAGGGGCACTAGTTGGCCAGTTTTGGAAATGAGTGCAATAGAGTTGGGAGGTCTGCTGTATTTAGCATATGTCAGTTGGCAGGCCCTTGACATAGGGGGCCTCCCCTTAATAAGACCTAGGAACATGGTTGGGGATAATGTAGAGCACCTGGGCAGCCCTAGATGGGCCAGTGTTATGCTTGTGATGGGTGAGGTCATGTGGCATGATAATACCCTACCAAATGTACTGAGATTTCTAGGTAATTGGTAGATGCACCGCTATGACAGAGGCAATGTCATGATCATGGATCTCCCCGGGTGAGGACAGGGAGGTCCCAGGGAGGCGGTGCTAGTAGAAGAGCATGAAGAACTATGGTTGGTGGATGACATTGTGAGTTTTTTCTACCACCACTAGGAATACCACGTTAGGCTCAAGGAGTTGGTGTCCAGGGCCACAGGTAGCTGCATGAAAGGATGTTTATGATCCTACAGTGCATGAGATTATAAGAGGTATGCTTTGTTTCTTTTGTACATTTTTTAGTAGAACCTGTTAGACACTCTGTGAGGTACCCTTTTCTTCTAACTCCTTGCTCTAGGAGTTACTGAGGGTGACATAGGGTGTCAGTGTAACCCTATGTCAGTGTTGTTAGACATAGCTTTGAATGCACCAGAAAGAAGGGTTCTTCCCCCACTAAGATGCGTTTTTGTGATGCGAGCAAAACTATGAGCGAGATTCAGTGCCACTCAAAGTGAATAGTATCAAGGTGTGGTGGATGAATCTATCTGACTTGTGTGTTCATGGAGGGGTTGTGTAGTGGAGTATCGGAGAAAGTCTTGGATTTGTCAGTGGAGTCTTTCTACTTGACCTCCCTTTGATTGAGGAGCCACTAGTGGGTCTAGAAGAGTGCCTATTTGGGGTATTACTCTCCTTCTAAGATGGGAAATTATTCTTGGGGTATTCCACATACTTTCCATGTCTAGCCTCTTCTTGTTGGATGAGTTTACTCACCTTCCCTATTTATGGGTACCTTGTGTTCTCAACGTCAATATTGATACTGCAGTTGTCAAGTATAGATCAAGGTGATGGAAGTCCCATAAATAGAACTATGTGACTCACTATGTGGTGTCGGAATAGGTAGTATTCACCCTAAGAATGTGGAGATGATATCTTCTGGGAGAGTGCTTTGTAGTTTACTCAGACCACCGACGTCTTAGGTGTGTCTTCACCCAGAGAGACTTAAACCTGAGATGGTGGTGTTGGTTGAAATTACTGCAGGAATATGACTTTGAGATAGTCTATACACCATGAACGAGAAATGTTATAGTATATTCCCTTAGTAGGAAGTCCCAGGATCACTAAAAGTGGGAAGTTTCAGAACAGTTAGCTTCCCTACAGATGAACCTGGTAGAGCATGAGTGTATAGTTTTCTTCAGTTGATGGTGTTGACTCTTTCGCTTATCGAGCATGTAAGAGAGTCTTGGTTGTGAGACATTGAATGTGAAATCATGCATGACTAGATATCCTTAGGTGTTTCACCAGATGGATATTCCGAGTGAGGGAATCAAGAGACCCTGGTCCAGGGATGAACAATGGTTCTGGTTGCGATGCGGGTGAAGGCTGAGAATTGAGTTTTGTGGGTTATTTCAACCTATTGAAATCCCTGAGTGAAAATGGGATGAAAAGTCCATGGACTTCATCATGAGTTCATTGGGTCATTCGAGATCATTCAAGATATGGCGAGTTTTCCAACTGCCTTGTCGTACCAAAATAGTTGGAGTGGGCGCATAACGTTTCCCACATATCGCATTTGATGAGATATATGCATGTTCCCAAGAACATCATTGAGAGGATAAGACATTATGAGGGTAGAACATACCTTTGGTTCATATGTTATGTCAGCATGGTAATGTGTAGGTTTTCTTGGGAGTGAGATAGCTAGGTGTGAGATAAGTATCCTAAGTTGTTTCCCTAGTTTTTCTTTTTGGGGATGAAAATCTTGAAGTCGGGAATGATGTAGAGACCTGTTTTTTTCCTCTTAAGACTTTAGAATATTTATAAATATATTTCTAGATCTAGAAACTAAGAAGGCGTGTAATTCCGAGTCCTAGTGTTCCCAAAATAAATTATACAAAAAAATATTAAGTGTTTTTGTAATATTCATGCAATGGAAATGATATATCTCTTAATCAATTGATCAGATAAAAAATCTAAGACTGCGATTGGGTTCATAAGGATTTTTTTACCCTAGGTGCAGTATAAAATATGTCGACGTGGGACATTCGGACCCCTCACTCATTAGCGGTATGTTAAATGGATGAATTAATTTATTAATTCATTTATTTAATAGATCAAATCCAAATAACTCTCAAATGGTAACTCACATCAAAAATCCAAGGCCATGGTTGAGTCTGGAGCATGCTGTTTACCCTAAGAGGTGTATAACTTGTCAGTGTACACCTTCTCTAGAAAAATTCCCAGAGGGAAAACTATAAATAAAATAATTAAATAAAATTGTTTTATTTGAAATGCTACTTAGAATAATTTCTGAACAGGGACTCAGATTAGAAATCTAAGATCGTCATTGAGTTCGTAGTATGGTGTTTTTCATAGGGACAACCTTAGTTAAGAGGGCGTGAGAAGTTCAGATTCCATGACCATTGGAAGCCTCCTATAAATAGGAATTAATAGAAATGATCCATATTTAGCTCATTTATCTCTTGCATACTAGAGCTCTGGATAAAGGTGATTTGGCATCCAAACTCCATTGGATCACGATGAAAATGAAGGTGCTGGTAGATCAGAGTGCAACAGACACAGTAAAAGATCAAAATTTGAGGTAGGATTTCTATTTTGGATTCTATAGCCCCCTGATTGAATCCTTTATTGTCATTTTCAATTTTAGTTGGAATTCACTTATTTAGAATCCCTTTTTATGGGTGAATTAACAATGGCTATCATCTGTTTTGATTTGGGATCGCCCATTCTTCACGTTCTTTGTCATTATTTGATGATAAACTTTTAATCATGCTCAAAAGACCTCTAATCTTGGAGAAAGAACCATATCTACAAAGATCTCGACCCGAGGAGTCCCGATCTATGCTCAGATTGAGTTTTGGGCACCGGAGGAAGCGCAGTGGAAAGAAGAAGCAGTAGTTACTTTTTTCCAAGCCAAAACATCAACAGATCATCGATCATAGGCTAGTGCTATGAAGGAATCATCATGTGGAATCTAGATCTGGTCTTAGATTGAAATTTGGATCACCAGAGTGATAGTAGTAGTCTGTAGAAGCTTTTTCGGCCCGGATTCCGGTGAGGGTAGCTCTGGCAGGCGGTGACATGGCGGAAGGCAGCAGCGTGGTGGTCGGATATGACGGGAGGTGGCAGTGTGACAGATGGGTGTGGAGGAAGGTGGTGGTGTGGGGGCATTGGTGGCAGCACGGTGCGTTGGATAGTGGTGGGCCGGCTGAGCGAGTCGGACTGGACGGTTGGGTTGTTTTCGGACCGAGGTTTTTATTAAAAACCCTATATCTGGCAAACCAAGGGTCCGTTTCATGTGTTGACTATGGCCACATAACCTTTTATTTGAGGCAGATCTTTTGATTCCACTTTGAGAACTATTTTTTTCTAGATCAATGTTTGGTGGTATGAAACGTCCGTTTTTAAGAACAATAATATAATTATTATTATTCAGGAAACTTACATTGGACCGTATATTTGGATATGACATCCAATTGACACGCTGTTAGAGGCATTATGACCCTAGAGTTTAGGTGGCCTTTTCATGAATAATTTTAGGCACTTAAACTGAAATGGTGGTGTGGGACCCATGAGCCCTGCTTTGAGCATTTTCGATGAAATGTCACTTTTTCACCGGGAGTCTATTTTGAACGAATGAATAGTCATTCCTGTGCATTTTTCCAAGGGGATCAAAACGGTGCGATCCATTTTATGTGTTTCAGGATTGATTCATGGGCCCTATAGGGTACTATTTGTGCAAAACATGATGAAGTGCAGTTTCTTCACCAGGAGTCCATTTCGAGCGAATAAATAGTCGTTCCTGTGCATTTTTTCAAAAGGATCACAATGGTGTGATCTATTTTATTATCCAGGTCCGTTTTCAAAAGGCATGTCAGTAGAATGATGGTTTTTCCTTTCAGATCAATGATGAGAAATGTGACTATTCAGCCTTTTGGCTAGAGGTGTAGTGTACTCTGGGAGTACACTAGCATGCCTTGTGGGTACTAGTTTATAGTTTAGTACCCAAGTACATCTAGGTACACAACCAGATGATAATGTGGGGTCACATGTAGTGTGGGACCCAAATGTGTCATGTAACACATTACAAATATTATAACTCTCATATATCCTTCTTATGAACTTAGATTTTGGCCTACGAGTAGCCTATCCATAGTGTTTTTCTGCGTAGAATGTGATGGTGCCCTCTGTAGTGGCTTTCAAGATACAATGAAAGATGTTTCAAGTGATATGACTATCTGATTTGATGCTTGATGATCTAAGTGTGACACCTCCTTGAGGTGACACTCTATGATGGAAATGATGTCTTTCGGGCTTACCCTCCAGTAATAGCTAGGCAATGAGGTTCATCAATTACTCTTCCAGGCTTACCCATTTG
The DNA here is from genome assembly GCA_963277665.1 of Viscum album. NCBI lineage: Eukaryota > Viridiplantae > Streptophyta > Magnoliopsida > Santalales > Viscaceae > Viscum > Viscum album. The sequence continues at coordinate 1,177,492,473 of OY728139.1, read as the reverse complement.
TAGTGGCTGGGTAGTGAAGTTTTCTAACTACTATTTATGAATTACCCTCTAGCGGGGCTAAGCAGTGAGGTTTGTCATTTATTTATCTAGGCTTACCCTATAGTAGGGCTGGGAAGTGAGGTTTGCTGATTACTCTTCAAGACTTACCCTCCAGTAGTGGATGATCAGTGAGGTTCTCCGGTTAATCTTTCAGGACTTACCCTCCAATGGGGCTAGGTAGTGAGGTTCTTTGTTTAATATTTTGGGCTTACCCTCCAGCTAGGCTGGGCAGTGGGTTCGTTGATTACTCTTCTGAGCATACCCTCTAGCAGGGCTAGACAGTGGGTTCACAACATTGTGACATGATCTATCGACTATGCGTAATAATGAAGAGATGTTCTTGACATGAATTTGGACTCTCAATAAATAGGGGAACTTTTCCCACCAAGATGAATCCTTGTGACATGATCTAAAATCGTGCGGGAGAGATTGACCCACCCAAAGAGGATAGTATTAATGTGCGGTGATTGAGCCCCTTTGACTTAAAGTTTAGAGAAGACGTGTGGGATGTTAGGCATTGATGGTTACTCCTGGAACTGTTGGTGACTTTTTTCATAGGATGAGCTGTGATATAGAGATCCCCTTACTCCCTCTTGTTTGGGTTTCTTTGGTTGATCATATATATTTTATTACAGTACCCACTCCTTGGGATTTGGTTACCCTTCTTCCAAGAGAGGAAAACATGCGTGGGGTATTCCACGTGATTTCCATGTCTATCATATCATGGTTGGATGAGTCTAATCTCCTAATATTGGTAGAGAAGACTCTATGTTAAGTTCATCTTCTCACCATTTCTAGCTCCTTCTTTTTTGATGAGCTTACTTCACTCTCTGGTTGGGTTGAGGTGTACTATTTACTGTACCTTATTCTATCTACTACTACTCTCTTCAGTACATCTTTTATTTCTCCCTTGAGACTTCGAGGCATCCTACTGAGTATATTTACACTCACCCATTCTTAGGCTTTTCCCATAATTGGTGTTCCCTTGAAGACAATAGACAGGTTGATCGTGACTTCAGAGAAGTTAGGGATAAAAAGTTCTTAGACCATGTGTGGTGGTCATGAATTGGGATTCAGGAGCAGGGATCTCCCAGCTATTTTACTTTTCCATCAGTTTCTAGGTTGTAGAACTTTTCTTATTGGGTGCGTATTTTTACCCTTTTCCCCTTTCAGTTTACTTTTTTTTACTTGATCTGTTTAGAGGTTGATGCATATTTGAGGTTTATATATAGCAGTTTTTTTATCTTTTTTTCTTTTACCTCTACACTTTTTCATTGAGTTGGATATGTGTGTGTGTAAAGGTTCTTAGGAAAAGGCCTCCCTGAGTTTATTGTGCCTTCGGTGCTAGTCTCCTGCCCCAACCTATGAAGGTGGGACTAGGATAGTTGCAGCTCGAGCCCCGACATGAGTTGGGTCATGACAAAGTTTTTAAAATGTATAAGGTGTAATATGAGTATGTGTGAACTATTTTAAAATGGGTAAGCTATGATGTCAGCATGTATGAACTATTTTAATAGTTTATTAAAGTGGGTGCAGTAATTGATTCTTACAAGTTAAATTTAGTTTTGATTTTGAATATATGATGATGATTTTTTTTGGAATGATTATTGATCACTTATTTATGGAAAACATGGTATTATTATTCAATGATTCTTGTTTCCTACACTGAGATCACTCATGTAGGCTTAGAATTTTTGGATGGTGATCCATATCTTGAGTTTCAAAGATTTAGTGATTTATGTTCCTTGGTTGAATATAGAATCCAAAGGGGAGATTATTGAGACTAAGAGGTTTCAAATTATTGTAAGAATAGTGAAGAAACCAGTGAGAAAGAATAGGGATTCTTCATGGTGTTGTATTTTTTTTATAAACACATAAATCACACTCTCATCTACATAAGAGGACTTTTTTGAGAAGTATCTTTGATTCTTTTCAAATAAATATAAATGAGTTTCCATGGAATAAGATTTAGTGTGATGAAAATCTATGAATAATTATCAACCACATGTTGGAACATATATTACATGAGTAACATGCACAAACCTTATATATATATTAAGCTTCAATGTGATAATATTCTGTAAAGGCTTATATACTTATGTTGACTATGATTTTTTGGGATAAGCTTCCATGACAAGCATCATGGATCTTCCATGTGTCTGAGTGCTTCAATGAGAAGAATAATAGATATTCTTTGAGTCTTAATACTTCCATGAGAAGCATCATGGATCTCCCATGAGTTATAGTACTTCTATGAGAATCATTATAGATCTTCCATAAGTTCACCATACCCGAATATAGTGTTACTTCTGTTCAAGAAAATTGATTGAGAAGAAAATCTGGTGATTCAAAGTAAGGTGATCTACTAAATTTTAAATATCGTGGTAATAAGTTTCATGAATCTTGAAAAAGTGATTTTGGATAAATACAGAAGGTAGAAAATAAAATATAGAGCCAGTGAAACTATTCATGTTCACTTAAGAAAAGAATAAGAGATTTTTTCATATCTATTTTAATATGAAGAAGAAAAAAGTTTGGATGAGATAGCCATGAAGTTCACATTCAAGAAGAGGTATTCGATACTATTTTAAATGAAAGTGGAAGAAGGTATCATGAAAATCATTTCACCATGAATGAATATTGACACTCTAGATTTATTACATGCATATATTCCTGTTAATTTCACATGATTTATTTTTTTAATTATCATTGAGTGAAGGAGGTATGGTTTCGATGGTATTTATGAGGAATAATTCCAAGATTGAATTTTTCATCATCCCATAACTATAGAATGCATGTATTGATGAATAATCAAGGACTTAATGTGAAAAAAAATGAATATTTAAAAGAGGATGAAGAGGAAATGATTTTTTTTCGTGATTACATGCAGTTAAAATCAGTTATGGAAGCAGTTTCTTATGGAATTTATTATGAAAACCAGATCAAAAAATTATATACATTTGAATTCAGAAGCTTTTACATGGTATTATAAATATTTTAATAAATAAGAAAGGTAAGGCGTAACTAACACTGCATTATATATGTTCTATAATTATTGTATATTAATTATGTGTGTTAATGGTATGAAAAAAGAATAGAGAGATAAAAATAATAGGAATAGGTTATTAATCATCACTATACAAGAAATCGAAGAATAAGAAGACCAGACTTGCAGTAGAACAATTATGAAGAAACCAAGATGCACAATGAAAATCTATTGAAGCATGTTGGTGAAGGTTCATTTCATTATTGAATAATATATTTTATCATGTTATGTAGGTGAGTAACACATGTCATATCAAAGGACTAAAGTTCAGTGAAATTGAATTATATACCCTACTTTCTATAAACCATAAAGATTATTTTCTAGTGGATGCATGATAACATATTGTTTTCAGATCATGCTAAGAACAAGAAAATTTTATTGGGTAGCAAACCTTGTAAATTACTTTGTTCCTATGATAATGTTTGTGTGTTGTGTTTATATAGAGTCATTTATATCTAACTAAATATGAAGGTTTTTGAAGATAATAAAACATAAAAATAGAATACCACTAAATCAAACCCCACTCTGTGGTCACACAAATCCTGACATGTCCTTATAGAGGTTGAGTTTTCATGTAAGGTTTTTAAATGTTTTAAAAGGAGTTTTTTTGAATTTTCATAAAATCAAAGGTTCATATTTTGTGTTTCAAATGATCAGTTTCATTTGGTTTCCTTTAAAGAGAGATGTTTTATTATTTTTGGTAATTATATATGTTTTGGTTTTTTTGGAGTTATGTGATGGAAAACCCAACATTATACTATATTTTAAACTAGTATTCAATACATATTTTATTAAAGGAATTTAATACACCCCATGGTGAGATACTATTAGATCCATTGGCTCACACCTCACAAACATACTCATGTGTATATATGCAGTTATTAGGCCTTCTATAGGTTCCAAGTTCTATTTTGGATTAATTTTTTTTCCTATTGGTCTGCCAATGGGTGATTTAGGATATGGAGAGTGACATTGGGTTGTATAAAGGTGTTCAGGTAGTTTGGTTGAGGTGTTCCTTTTATTTTTGTTGGTATTATTGTATCAACCAAGATAACCTTTCCCTTCTTAGTATTGAGCTCATGTTTTTTAATGCCTTATTATATTTACTTTGGATGATGTAAGCATGTTAATATAAATGATTCAATTCATGATTGGTTGGTTATTAATCATTTAGTTGTTTGCCTATTTTGGTTATGCTCATTTATTTTTCATAAGCACCCAATATATGGATGATCCATGTTGGAATTTTGGTAAAAGATTCATTGTGTGTAAACTCTAATTTTAGGGAAAAATCATTCTAAAAGGTGGTTTCCCTGATACCCGGACACTAGTTTTCTACCCATGGGGATCTGAAACACCCTTCAGGCTCAACGACAGGCCAGGTTGGGTGACATGTCAGGTTAGCCTAGGATAGTTCATTATAAACTGTATTAGATCTAGGTGACCATTGTTTGTGATTATCTAGTTGGAAATTAGAGTTTTAAGTATCTCTCTAGTTTAAAACGTTTTCATTGATTTCTATTATCTTTAATGGATAATTTAAATTCAGTGAACTACAAGGGTATTCCTATATTTGATGGGAAATGTTATCATATATTGAAGAAAATTATGTTTTCATACACTTTATCTATCAGTTATGATGTTTTGGAAGGTGAAACTAATGGATTTATTTCCCATAATAATGGTGCTTCCATGATAGTAGTAGATAAGAATAATCTAGATAATGAAAAATATGCTCAAAATGATATTTAATCATCTATTTAAAAGAATTAATTTCTGAATGTCAAAGAAAATAAAATGAATAAAGGCATATGAGAAAATCTTGGGAATATATATGAAGGGAAGACCAAATCTAAGTGAGAAAAGCTACAAATTTATAGGTTAAATCATGAACACCTTGAGATACATGATGATGAAATAATGGATGACCTATTTATAAGGATTAATGAGATTATGGGAATGATCAGAGGCTTTTGTGAGAAGTAATAAGATTTTATTATGGTGGAGAATATATTGTACATCATACCTAATAAGTTTTATGAAAGTGTTTAATTATTTGGAAGATAAAGATAAAAAAAAACTCTCTCTTAATGAATTACACAACATTCTAATTACCAATGAGAAGAGAAAAGATAGTGTTGTAAAGAAGAAGGTTAAAGATGAAAAAGAAATATCTTTTAAATCATCAAATAAAGAGATGTATATAAATAAAGTTTATGAATTTGAAATTGGATGTTTAGATTTAGATTCATATGTGGATTTAAATTTTGATAAAATGATGTTTCTTATTTCTTGAAATCTGAGAATATGCAATGAAAAGTTTAAGGGTAAGCCTATAATAAAATGTTTCAATTATGGATCCATTGGATATTTGTCTTTTAAATTTTCCAATATTGAATGATGATGAATCCAATGAAGATGAATAAAAAAGACCAAGAAAAGAATTCAAGAAGAAATTTATAAAGACTAACATGTAAAAGTTTTTTATAAATGGAAGGGAAGTAATTTCTCAATGTTTTAAAAGGTAAATTTCTTATCCAAGTGAGAAGATAATGAAATCTATGATGGAGATGAAGGGTAAGTTGAGACATATTTTGATAAATTTAGTGTGAAAATTATCATTTCTAAAGTTAATGATAAAGATGAAAACTATGATATAATCATTTCAAAAATAAAATAATATGATACTAAAATAGAGTTCATACAAATGAAAAATTGAAAGAATGTATCTAAAAAATTTCTAAATTAGAGAAGAAGATTAGAAGATTGAATAAATGTAATAAATTTATTATTTATAAGAAAAATGTTCTTAAAAAAGAAAAATCAATGTTACTAGAAGATATTTAAGGTTTAAAAAGGATTCTTGATGATGATAAGACACTTAATATCAATATTGAATAAAGGGTGAAATAGAAATATAATGATTTTGACCATCAAATATAGATCTTTCTTTTAGAATTCTATTTTAGAAGTTGTAAAATGTTCAATGGTGGATTAGGCTTATGAATAATAATAAAAAATATCTCTTAAGAGTGATAGTAATTCTGAAAATGTTGGTGAAAAGTCTAAGAATAAGAATCAAGTTAATAAGAATAATTTTATAGAAAAATTTGGTGACGCTAAAAAATCTATAATTCTAAGAACATTTACCTGAAGTCAAAACTGATAGATTTTATGATTTGGAAAGTATGATAAGAAGTTTAATTTGATGAAGAATATGTTTGGATTATATAAAAAAATTTCTCTGTAAAATGGAACTAATATTGTTGACTCAAAGATATAAAAAATTAAAGCACCAAATTCTAAATAACATCTGGTTATAGTAGTAAGTATGGTTTTTATGGATTTTTATGGTATTGTAGAGAATTTGGGGATATAAAAAAGATATTATGGTTCAATTAAAAAAATTATAATATCCCTAGGAGGATCTAGAGGCGTGGTTTAAATGGGAGTTTCCCATTATAATGAAGGAAGTTCATAAACATACTACAAATTTAGGCAGAAAACACAGAATCAATTTGAAGATCTTAAAGATTTTTGTGGAAGGTGTGACCAAACCAGTCACCATGAAAATGACTATCTCATACTTTTACCTATCCTTAAAAATTTTGTGTTTTAAATCTCAACAACCTTAAAAGAAGAAAATCATAATAAATGAGAAATATTTAGTTTTTAAATTGGCACTTAAAGCATCAAAAGGGGATAATCCTTAGATTTTGGATATAAGATATTTCTATTACATGATAGGATATTTAAACATTATAAAATATATATAAAATTGAAATGGAGGATGAATTAATTTTTTAAATGATGGGTCACTCAGGGTTAAATGAGTTTTATGTATAGTGATTGAGAAAGAGAAGATGAAATCCAAAAAAAATATTTGTTGATGGATTGAAACATAATATATTAAGAGTTTCACAAATTTGTAATGAAGTAAATGAAGTGTTTTTTATTACATATTGGTTCTTGGTAAAGATACAATAATATAGAATAATGGATATAAGATTGATTCAAACTAAATGCAACTTATTTCAAGTGGTTGATGCTGGAAACTCATGCTATCTTTGTATGAAAGAAGAAAATATTTCAGGGCATCAAAGGCTTGGTCATCTTATCCAAATATAAATGAACAAGGTCACTCAAGGATAAACTATTTTTGACATTTCTATGTTTACAAGATAATGATATTTAAAGTGATCTACATGATAAAGGGGAAGAATATTAATTATTCACACAAATGGTGGAAATTCAGTTCACCCAATCACCAGAGCTCATTAATTATGTTGTGTGTGGGCCTATGAGGAAGAAATAAACCTATTTATATAAAAAATTATTTCTTTAATTGATGATTTGAATCATATTATTTTTTTCATGTTTATGAATAATAATTACGAGTTCTTAAAGATGTTTAAAAGATATCAAATAAGGGGAAAAATGGAATATGGGGTTCCATTGAAGAATATTTGAGTAGATATTGGAACTTACTTTTCAAATGGTATGTTTGAATATTATTTGTAGAAACATGCACTTTTACATGAACTTAGTGCACCATGCACACCATAACTGAATGATGTGGCTAAATGGAAGAATAAAAGTTTTCTAGAGATGGGATGAACAATGTTAATCAATCATGATGCATCTAGATAATTTTGGAGAAAATCTAATAGAGAAATGGTTCACATAAAAAACCATTATCTTTATATACCAAACTCATATATATACTCTTACGAGATGTATTACAAATAATCTATATGTTTTAAGTATATCTATGTGTTTGGTTCCCTTGTGTCATCATGGAAAAAGGTGAAAATGTTTTAAAATTTTAAAATAAAGGTGTTAATGGAATTTTCCTAAGATATTATCTAAATAGAAGAGGATAACAATACTATAACAAAGAGATTAGAAATATTGACAAATCTACTGATGTGATAGTTATGGAATATTCAAAGAAAAAAGTTTCTTATGAATAAATAAATTCCAGAAGTGATGATGATGCTATTTTTATTAAACAACATAGAGAAGTTTCTATTTTTGAAGAGATATTAGAAGATGTATTGGTTGAAGTGGAATATTCAACCATTTCAAGTGACGAGGAATAATCTCATTTATCTCGTCTAAGGATAATAATAATAATGTGGTTTCAAAATGTAATTAGAGGACAAGGAAGATAAGTACACACAAGGATAAATTTTAGGAAAATAACTCATACCTAATTATTTTCTCAAGATGAACCTATAGATGTTTAAGATTTGAATCATCAATAATGGGTTGAAGTTGTGAATGAAGAGTTGTAATAGATTAAAAATAATTCAACTTGAGAGTGGATATATAAGCTCAAAGAGAATAATAATTTTTTTATAGAATGGGTGTTTGGAAAATAAAAAAACGAAAAAAATTTTGGGGTGAGAAATATAGAAAGAACAGTGTGTAAAGGTTATTCTCAAGTTGAAAGAGTATAATTTTATGAGACCTTCAAACCAGTTTCAAGTCTTGAAACCCTTATAATCTTTCTTTATATTGTAAGAAAATTCAATTAAAGATATTTCAAATTAATGGTAAGTATTAATTCCTTAGTGGTGAGATATAAGATGAGATTTATATTGAGAAAACTTATGGGTTATTTATTATAGAAGATTATAATTATGTTTTCAGGTTAAATAAGGCTTTATATGGGCTTAAAAAAGCACCATTATCTTGGTATTCTAAGTAGGACACCTACTAAAATAAGTTATATTTTAGAAATGGAAGAGTAAACAAAAATCTATACATTAATGATGAAAAATTGGTATATCTTCTTGTTATTGTTTATATAAACAACATCATTTTTACAAAAAATGATGAATGAGTTTGTGAAGAATTTACCAATGAGATGAATAATATTTTGGAAATGTCCATGCATGGGGAGATGAGGTACTTTCCTGAATTATAAATATCTCAAGAGATGGTTTAGTTTTTTCTTTCTCAAGAGAAGTATGTCAGGTAACTTATAAAATGTTTATAATGAAGGGATCAAAGCTAGTTTCCACCATAATTTAAGTGGAAACTAGGCTTCCCAAAAATGAATAAAGAAATGAAGTGGATCCAAGGTAATTTTGGAAGTTTATTGTAAGTATTATTTACTTATAAGATTTATGTTTGGATATTTTTTATGTCATTACTCTTTGTTTTAGGTATCAAAGTTCTCTAAAATATTTCCATTTCATTTATGGAAAGAGTGTTCTTAGGTATATCAGAGGTACACATTTTTTTGGTTTGAAATATAAAAGAAAATGTAAGTTTTCTCTATCCCGATACACATATGTTGATTGGGTAGGTTGTGTTGATGAAAGGATATCAACATCCAATGGAGTTTTCTATCTTGGAGATAGGTTCATTTGTTGATATACAAAGAAATAAAATTCTACCACCTTGAGTACTTTTGAGGAATAATATATTTCTACTATATATTCCACAACCCAATTGATATGTATAAAGTTTCAATTAGAATATGTTAAGTTTGAAGTTAATTTTCCACTTCTATTGGGATGAATCATAGTTTTAGCTTATTGGAAGTTCAAACACTAGAAATATTTTTATCGAAAATATGGTCAGTGGTATGAGTCTGAGAAAAATGTGAAGCTAGTGGTAGTTTATCTCTTCACTGGTAGCAAGTTCATTGGAATATATTTCTACTCATGACATCCAAGGTGTCCCAGAATATTGGAAATCTCTCTAAATTAAGACTCTTGAATGAAGATGTTTAAAATTTTATTAGGGAAATCATCTGAGGTCAATACTATTACTGGTGATGAATAGTGACATTCCATGTGGAGGCCCTCTATGAATGTTGGAAGGTGATATTACCTTTAAAAATGGCTGAGTTTATTATAAAATTAAATGGGGATGAAAGGAAAAAGTGACAAATAGTTAATCTTGATCACAAATAGTGAACATGAAATATACACGGTGACTGGGGATTATTCTGTGTTAATCAGTTAATAATGAAATCTTACTGACTGAAGTTATCAATTTATAGTATTTGAACTTTCTGTAGTATAAGAAATTCAAAGAGTTTCCTCCCATGCATGTAGTACAACTCAATTACAACAAGTTATTACTTTTTGTTTCCTTTACCTCTTTATATACTTTTGTTTAATTTACTAAAATTTCTTGAATTTCTATTGATTTGTATATTTCTAAATTTATATTAATTTCTATGCAAGGTTGGTAGGGTGCCTAGACTTCTTAATTCCAATACAACTAGTCAAGAGGAATTTAACTTTTTTATGGATTGATGGAGGTGAAGTTATGGTGGTTTTAATAGTGATTATTTGATTAGGGTTTCACAGGTTTCTCCATCAAGTCATATCAAAGAAAGGTTGAAAAAATTGATAACATGATATGTATGAAATTTGATAAAGGGAATATTTGGATTGATAAATTATATGGGATAGATTTTAGATTTTGGAAGATGTGTATTTAAGGTTATCACATTCATAAATATTTGGAAGAACTATTGAAAGGTGTTAAGCCAAAAAAAATGGAGAAGGAAGAATGAGAAAAGTTGGATAGAAAGGATTTTGAACTTGTAAGAATGTCTCTGGCTTAAAATGTTACTTTTAATATTCTGGTGAATAAAACTAAAATGGATGTTACGAAGGCCTTGGAGGATATGTATAAAAATATAATAGTCCTTAACAAAGTTTAATATTGTGACAATTTATTAGATGATTTTTTTGAAAGAATACTATTGAAAAATCATGTAAATGACTTTAATATGATCTATGGACATCTCTAATTAGAGAAGATTAATATTTTTTGATGATGTATAGAAATTTATATTCATATCTTCCCTACCAAAAATTTAGGATTATATAGTTATAGTGGTTATTAAATTTAGTGGAAAAACTATTTTTTTTGTTTGATGATAAAAAAAATTTGGTCTTGAATGAAGAGATTAGGAGAAGGGAAGTTTATGGACTAACATGTAATGACCTTAATATTGATATAAGGGAAGGTCACCCCATTAAAAGTACAAAAATAAACCACTAAAAGAAAAATACCCTAAAGTGAATCGAAGTAAACCAGTCATGCCATGTCCTATATGTTGGAGTTGTGGTAATAAATGGTATATTAAAAGTAATTTCAAAAGTATTAAGGAGAAAACTGATAAAATTTCAACATTTGATATTTAAATTTTCATCAGCTTAATTAAAAGTATCAAAAATTATTTTATGAGCGTTAATACATCAGTAAAATATTTTATGATTGACTTTGGAGCATCTTATCATTCAACTGGTGATAAAATCTACATGGTCTATTATTTATCTTGGAAGTTTAAGAAAGTGTATTTGATGGATGGTGAATCCTTGTAAGTTGTTGGAAAAGGAGATATCAATATATTAATAAAGAATAGAGGATTCTTGGTGTTAATAAAAGTTCACCACATCCCAGGTCTATGAAAAATTAATATTTTTGATGGAAAATGTGATGAAACAAGTTATAGTACTACATTTGAAAATGGGGTATGGAAGGTGACCTAAGGATCAATGATAGTTTCATGAGGATTAAATAATGATACCCTTTACTAAACTGGAGATTCAGATGGGATTTCAATTTTTGGAAGTATAACGTCTGATGATATGGAAGTTTGACAGTATAGGCTTGGTCACCTAATAAGAAGAATATGAAAGTTTTAAAGGATTAGGGTACAATAAAGATAGATCATATGGAAATTGTAAAGTGTGTAAGTTCTATAATGGGAAGTTAGAGAAGGGTGTCCTCTAACTTATATAGAAGGAAACCCAAGAACCAAAAGTTAGAGATTGCATAATCAAATTTTTGGGAATGTGCCCATGTTCAATCCTATAGTGGTTCCCAATACTTTATTAACTTCATTTATGATACTACTATAAAAGTATGTATTTAATTCTTAAAGTATAAATATTATGTATTTTAGGTCTTTACTTAGTGGTAGGATTTTGAATAATGACAATGAATTTAGAATTTTAAGTTCATCAAGATAGACAATGGTGGTGAGTACACCATATATAATTTATGGAACTTTTACTAAAAGGAGGGAATGAGGCATGAGAATACATGACTGAGACTCTATAGTATAATGGAGTGGTTGAAATAATGAACAATACTATGATGGAGAAATCTATAATTATGAGGTTTCAATTAATAATTCCTAAGGTTATTTGGGTAGAGGCACTCAACATAACAATATATATCACCAATAGAAGTCAAGAAGTAATAGTAGGGTATGAACTTCCAGAGGCATTGTGGTGTGGAAAGAGAATAAAAGTTCAATATCTTAATGTTTTTGATGGTTTTACATATTTACATGTAAATTCTAAGGATTAAGATAAAATTGAATCAAAATAAAAAATGTTATTTTTTCCTTGTTATGGAGAATAAAATTTTATATATCTTTAATTGGTTAATTAAAGAAAAAAAATAATTAGGAGTAGATATATTATCTTCAATGAAAAGGTTTTGTGGAAGGATCTAAACATGTCTAGAAAATAATTTGAGGAAAAAATAAACTATTAAAGTCCTGGTTGATTAGATTAAGGTTAATGAAAGTTACCAACTTTTTAAGAAATTATATAAAGGTGATGGAAACATCATAAGTATAGGAGATAGAGCAACAAAAATACTATAAAGTTCAAGGGTGGATAAATCCTGAGTGAGAGCTTTGAAAGTATGGGATCTGGAAGTCATAGTATAAGTAGTTCTGGAATTGGTAGATAGAGAAAAGATGGGAAGTACAACAAAGTCAATTTGGTTGAGTATATCAAAATGAACTGGGGGAAAAGTTCAAAGGTTTGGGGATGATTTAAATATTATACTCCAAATAGATGCAAGAGAAACTGATAATCAAGTAAAATAAGCTTCAATCAGTGACTCTAAACATTGGAAGTCAACTATGAATGGGGAAATTGATTCATTAAAGTTCTAAAAAAAATTGGGAGATTGTTGAAATTCTTGAGGGTAAAAGGCACTTGAAAATAAGAGGGTTTATCATATTAAAGGTGAGGCATATTTAAAGAGAATATACAAAGAATTAATTCCAGTGAAATCATTTTAATATAATTAAGGAGTTGATTTCTCAAAAAATTTCTCACTAGTGGTCAAACATTCTACCATCCAAACAATTTTAAGTATGGTGGAATCAGAATAACTGTATCTAGAGAAAATGGATGTCAAGAAAACTCTCTGTTATGGTGATTCAGATGAAGAAATTTACATGAAGCATCCAAAAAGTGTACGAAAATTTAGTTTTTAGAATTTGGTATTTAGATTAAAAAAACATTGCATGACTTAAAGTAGACACTATGATAGTGGAATCATAAATTTTAATCTTTTATGTCACTAGAAGTATATAATAGATGTGACACTAATCATTATTGTTATTTGAAGAAATTTGATGATGAGAATTTCATCATTTTTTTGTTTTATGTTGATGACATGTTTCTTACTGAATTAGATGATTGAAAAATTCACAAATTGAAGTTTAAGTTTTCTATAAGTTTTGAGATAAAAGATCTTGGGTAAGACAAGATGATTTTTGGAATAAGGATTAATAGAGATAGGAAAGATGTAACTTTGGTTCTATATTAGAAATAGTATATTTGAAAATCATGGAAAGGTTTAGGATCATTGGAAGTAATGAAGTCATGAATCTTCTTGGTAGAAACTTTAAACTATAAAATTCACAAGAACATACAATGGAAGAAGAGAATCATTATATGGAGAAGGTTCCATAGGCATCAATTGTAGTAAGTTTAATGTATACTATGATATGAATGTGACTGAATAATACTTTTTCAGTGGGATTTGTTAGAATATTTATATCAAATCATGGAAAGGAACATTGGTAAGTTTTTAAGTGGATCCTTTGGTATTTGAAATGATCAGAAGATATGGAATTTCTGCTTTGAGGAGTAAGATATATTATAAGCTTTTATTGAGTTAGAAATAATTGGATATTTAGACACCCAAAAGAGAATAACTAGATTCATGTTTATATATGTAGGAATAATAATGAGTTGTATTTCATGATTTTAAAATATTATTGCATTAAGTACAGTGGAATTAGAGTATGTAACAAAAATTAAAGTAGGAAAAGAGATGGTTTGTGGTTCTCAACAAGGACACAGCCTCTGAGCGGCTGCGTTTTTTCTCTCTAGAGGGGCTAGGGTTTCAGCTTCCGAAGTTGCTCCCTCCCCTCCTCAAGCGTAACTCGGACGACGTGGCATATGATCCCTCCATCTCAGCGTCGGCTCGGTCCGCTGTGGCGTTTTATGGATTTTTCTGTTGAGGCGAGGCACCGTCTTCTTCGCCCTGTCTCGCTCGACAGTCGGTGGTCCTGTTTTGGATATGGTCGGGTGGAGGCATTTGGCGGGCATGGGCATCTCAGTTTGGTGGGCGCAGCTTCATACCTCTGGAATCGTCAGTTCAGGCGCCACAGAATCCCTCGATGCTCGACAGACGAAGGCTCTAGCAGGTGTGACTTCATATCTGGGCGGGCATAGGTGTTCCAGCGGAGAAGGCATCTTGGATCTTGGATTAGCATTGGAGGGAAGGCTCAGATTCGGCCTCGGAGTGGCGCAGAGGGGGGAGGGTCACTTGTTTTGGGTTTCCAACAGTTCTGTGGTCCTTTTCAGGCCTGCTCATGGTGAATCCTTTGTTTTTGTTGATTGTGATGATTTGGTGGATCTGCTGGTGTGCGACGAGTTGGAGGTTGTCTCGTGAAGGTTCAGGATGAAGGGAGTGTTTTGAATGATTGTTATGTTTGTTTGTGATCCTTTTTGTGGTGTGGTTTCCTTGTGGCCCTGCGGTTCTGGGTTTTTGGGTTGCTGCAACTATTTTCTTACAAGGGGTTGCTCCAGATGGGGTTCAGAGCTGCGATTTTTCTCTTGGTCCTTGATTTTTGGAATTCGATTTTTGAGAGGGTATGGTGTTTCCATCGATACCAGGCCCGTGCATTCTTGCACGAGACAGCTAGCCGAGCAGTGAGGAGTAGGAGGAAGCTGATCTTAATGTTTTTCATGCTGGGTGGGGCTCTTATATGTAGGTTTGGATGAGTTGTTTGGACCTAAACATTTGTACCGTGGTGGTTTGGTTGTCCTTAAGTATTTGATGTCATGTTTGGTTTCTCACTTTTTCCTCAAAAGTGTTGGAATAATAAAAATTTAATTTTTCAGTCAGATGGTTTGTGTGAAGAAATTGTTAAAGAAATTTATAATAATTCTGGAAGGAGGGATTCTTTTTATAATAGCTAAAGTTTGAAAAACTTAGATAAAAGTATGGTTTTCCATGCAAGGAAACAAAACATTAACCTAAAGCACCACTTCATCATAAATATGCAGAAGGAGAAGGTATTAGATCTTCAAATTATCACTGGTAGCCAAAATATGATAGAAATATTCACTAATACATTATTTTAAGAAAGTATGAGGTTACATAATTACTTAGTGGGAATTAGGTTAGTGAAAGGCGATGGAGGAACATTTCACACCACAAAAGAAGGATGGAAAAGAGTTATTGAAGAGTTTCCATGGAATTTACCTAAAAAAAGTATTCAAGTGGGATATTATTGGGATTAATCCTAGTTTTAGGTTACTGGAAGTTAAAGAACTAGAAATACATTTACCAGAAATATGGTTAACAAGACGAGGCTAAACTCAGTGTGAAGTTAATGATAGTTCATTTCTTCAGAAATAGTAGGGTCATTGGAAGTTAGTTCAATCAATGATATCAAAGGATATCTAGAATGATGGTAAACACTCTAGAACAAATTATCTTGAATAAAGACTCTATAATTTTATTGAGAAAATTGGTTGAGTTCAACACTATTACTAGTGATCAATGGTGAAATTTCACATAGAGGCTTTCTAAGAATTTGAGAAGGTGGTGTGACCTAGAAAATTGGTCGAGTTTCCTATAAAAGTAAGTGGATACTAAAGGAAAAAGTGATAAACCATGAATCCTGATCAAATATAGTGCATGTGAAATGTACTTGGTAAATCGAGGATAATAGTATGTTAATTATTTTTTTAATGAAATCCCACTGATTAAAATTTCTAGTTGATGTAATCTTTTTGATAATATAAGAAAGTCATAGTGGTTCCTCTTGTGCACATTGGAATACTAGTCTAGAGCACATTAATCCTTTGTGTTTCTTTTACTAGTTTATGTATTTCAATTTAATTATAATACCATTACATAAATTTCCATTGACTTGTTTGTTTGTGAGTTTCTGTTAAGGTATTTTCAAGTCTGACTTTGTGTAATAGGTAGGGTTCCTAGAATTCTTACTTAAGGTACACTAAGTAGAGGGGAAGTGACATTTTAGTGGATTTATGAAGATAATGTTTTAATGGTTTTGTTGTTAGCTCAGGAGGTAATAGATTCTTGTGTTTCCCTAACAAATCCTTCTTGACTACGATAATAAAATTTATATGAATATTTCAAAGAATTTGGTTAAATATTTAAGGTTAAATAAAATTGATATTAAATATCACTTTATCAAGGATCTTTTGGAAATAAATTTGTTAATGTTGGAATTTATTCATACAAAGGAGAGAATTATTTATGTTTTTAGCATGAAATTGCCTATAGATGAATTTCATAATTTGAGGTTTCTGTTTGGATTTCAACCTCACCCATTTCATAGTTAAGGTGTAGTTTTTTCATCCACTCTCTCATCATCTTCTTTATATTATTATTGTTAAATGGGAGAGAAAACCACATATATATCTTTATTAGTTTATTCCTTAAAATACCCACAAGGGGGATAAAACAATATAGGGGGAGTAATCCATTATTATGTGTTCAACCTATTTAGGTAGAACATGTATTTAGAGATAGTTTTTAAAAGGATAAAGATGTAAATTTTTCATGATGCATGTGTGAACAATTTTTGTAGTCTTATTGGAGTACAAGAAGAAATTTGTTCTTAAACAAGAACCTTGGAAAGATATATCAATCTGTGGATAGGTTTGATGAGGAATCATGATCCTCACATGTATTTTGAAATTGGTATCTCTTCATCGGTTAAGAATTAATAAGTCCATGTTTGAATAATTTAAATCATTATTTTATAGATAACATGGTATTATTTATTCAATAATATTTTTCCTATGTCAAGTTCACCCAAGTAGGCTTAAAATTATTGAATGGTGATCCTTTGTTATGAATTTAGAGTTTTATAGTGATTTATGTTTCTTAAAAGAAAACAAAATCTAAAGGAATATATTGTTGAGACCAAAAGGTTTTGAGATTATATTAGGGTTTATTTTTGAGTAAATATGATTTAAATAATGGTTTGGAGTTGATATGATCGGCGTGTTGTATTTTGTTTACAACACATAATCCATGTTCAAAACTAGGTGTTTAATGGTGATTCATTTGAGGTTAAGTTTGTTATGAATTTTTGAAATGATTTTAAGACTATATAAAAGTTTGAAGGTTGAAGGGAAGAGATAGAAGTTTCATGTGACATCACTAAGTTGTAGTAGTTTATAAAAATTAGTGTAGTGATTTTATGGGTAAAAAAATGGAGATCTACCCTAGACATGAGTTTTTTTCAAGAGAATTTTCATATTTTCAAGGAATTTTCATCGAAGAGTTCCACCTATGTAAAATGGTTAAGGTAATTTAGTTTATTTAGAGAATCCTTATTGAAAAGGAGTGCTTTAAATCATATTAAAATAGATTTCACATCATTAAAATGGGTGTTTCATAAAGAATTTTTACTAAAGATATTCTGTTGTTTAAAACAATGAGAACAGACATGTAGTGGATATCACTATGGTGGAATGATGAGGAGTAATAACACCTAGATTTGAAATAGGGAGTACCACAACAAAGTGAATGTTTAGTGAGAATTTCCATTGAAATGTTTTCCTTATGAAAAAACATGAAGCTCTAATAGTTGCGGAGGTGGTCATTTTGATTGGAGATGATTCAATTTGAAGTCTAGGAATCAAAATGGGTATAACCACACTATTGTTTATTCTATAATGTCCAGTTTTATAAATCCTCAAAAAATCAAAGGGTTGTTTCTAGGGAGGAGGAAATGACAGGATTTCTAGAAACAGAGACCTAAACACCATAGATTATTCCATGGTGCGAAGGAAATTCATGTGTTTGAAATAGATTAAGGTGAAAACACTATGGTGATAAGTGTTTAAGAGTGTTTTACAAGAATTTTAGTATAGTTGGACCACAATGGGATCCACCATGATATTCTTCCCACTATGGTGTGAATAGAGTTCATACTTTGAGTGGATCTAATGATGTGGATCTATTAATTACATAAGAGACTCAAAAAATCAATCATTAAAGTTTTTTATCTCCAAAAAGGTGTTTAAGAGACTCAAGGTGATATAATGGAATGATTATAAGTGGAAGTAATTGAATGTTTTTTGAATGAAGTTGAAGATTCAAAATTTTATTTGAAATTCAAATGTGAACTTATTTCGTTTTCTATTTTTTTATAAGATATATATTTACAATAGAGAGAAGAAATTGGAAAAGATAAGGGATATTTTCTTAATAAATAATTATTATATATTATCTAGAAGAGATAAAAAGTAATAGTAAGTTTAAGAAAAGATGAGAAGTGATTGTAAGTATGAGTTATGAATAAAAAGTAAAGAAGGTACTTACTATCACAAAAGAGAATAATAAGGAGAACCAATCATAAAAATAGCTCAAAAATGATCTATTTATTAGAATACTCTTTAGTTATTATCAATATTTACTATCATTGTATATTGTAGTATGCACTTGTATGTAGTATGCACCAAAACCTCACCAAGAGACATGTAATGCGAGTTCAAGGATAAAACTAGCATGCCTAAAACTACAAGTCAATTATAGTGGGTTGTTTGATCTTTGTGAATTCTAAATCACACTAATGATTAACCTTATATTTTGAGACTGAAACCTTTTAAAAATCGGTGCTCCTTATGTTGGCTTGTATGGGATGTGTGCAGACAACATATGTTAAAAATATAAATAGGTGGTGAAGGTTGTTAAAAAAAGATAAAGAGATTTTTGAGATCACTGATTCACCCCCACTTAGTGATCTTTCAAGGGTCCTATAGGTAGATTAATAATTTTATTTTAGTAGTAATATTTAACAAAAAACCCATTTTTTCTATATCATATATGGAATGATCTGCGTTTGGATCATTTTTTTAAAAGAAGACTTTATTATTTAAAATATTACACTAATTGTGGTGGAATATCAATTCTTCATAATTTAGATAATATATATATATACACATTATTCTTAGATAAAATATTTTTATCCCTATCTTATTTTAAAATATGTTATATAATCTAATGAATCATAAACCACATGCATTGAATCCATCTTCTCATATTATATATAACAACTCTTTGTTAATAAACAACTTCTCTTATAATATAAGAGAAATAAGTTGATTATACACATACTTTAATTAGATCTATATGAGATTTATATATTTTTTTACATTCACATATTTGATGTATAAATACTTTTCTTTATCATTAA
Organism: Viscum album; assembly: GCA_963277665.1. Classification (NCBI taxonomy): domain Eukaryota; kingdom Viridiplantae; phylum Streptophyta; class Magnoliopsida; order Santalales; family Viscaceae; genus Viscum; species Viscum album. The sequence continues at coordinate 1,177,472,848 of OY728139.1, read as the reverse complement.
AAATAAAATTGCATGCTCTATTAATTCTTACCTCGATTTTGAATTCTTGTACACTTAAAAACATTTGTAAAGTACACATTTGGTATCACATACACATCAAAACCAAGGAATTAATTTCTATAACACTAATAGATGATATGGAAATTCTATGGAGTCTCACATGTTGGACAGAGTAGGATGGTAAGAGGGGGGGTGGAAGGTGAATAACCCTTTTAGAAATTAAAACAAAGATTATGATATAAATTAAAAAATAAAATAATAAAAAATAAATAAAGAGTATACATAGTGAAAATATAATATCAAGTAAAGATGAAGTGATAAAGGAAATAAATTGATGAATTTTATCAATTATTAATTATATATTACAAAGAATGTGAGAACACAATTATGAATTAATGAAAATAAAAAAGATCATAGTAATTTAGAAATGATTTACAAATGATAATTTCAAAGTAAATAAAATGAGTAAAAAATAGAGATTAATAATATCTAAATTATGTGATGTGTGATTCAATATAAGTATGTAATGTAGAAATTAAATAATATAGGGAGAGAAAGAGAGTTTGATAAAGGAGTTTGATAATAGCTCATTATAAGACCCTATGTATCATCCCCTATGGCTGAGAGGTTTGTCTTATTACTCCCTTGATTTTAATAGACATAAAGAAACTAATTACTCCTTTTACTTTTCAAGTTTGTGATAAGAAACCCATCTCCTGCATGGTTTTGATTGTGAGAACCCTCTTGAACTTCACCAGTTTCCAAGGATCTCATTCCTCACTTTTGGGGTAGTGAGAACCCATTGTAGAAGAGGTGGTGAGAAAAGAATTATTTGATTAAAGAAAATATGTTTCAATGATTATACCTTATATCTTTATAATGATAGTATAATTGAGAGGAGATAAAGAGAGGTTATTGAGATGAGAACCTTTGAGATTAAGAAATGAAACTAGCTCTATAAAAGAGGGATGAAAGAAGATCACTTTTATTCTTTATTAGAATATTCAAATTCAATTTTTAATACACTATAATAATAATTTTTAAACAATCCACCAAGGTCCTCTATATATATCTTTCATAGGAACCTATAACATTCTATAATTTTTCTCAGTCAATAAGCATTGTCAGTGAAAATTTAAGAGTTGTGGAGTCCCCCAGAATAAAGAAAATTGATTTGTTGGATCAGATCCATCGACTAGCTGGATGATCCCACCAGTTAGTTAGTGATATACCTATATCTCACTACTTCTATAAAACCTCTAATGTAAAGCCTTTACTATCTATCAGCTAGCAGTTAGCCTTCTGGCAGACTGAGGTTGTACTGAAATGGTCACTGGCTAGTCGGTTCCCTTCATCCAAATAGTTAGTGTTCCCTGTAGCCTTGAGAACTTCACCATAATAATATATATTTCTTTCATGCAACCATTGAGTATTTGAATATTCATTCCATGAAATAATCCTATAAATTATTACTTTAATTGATACATAAAATTCCTTCAAGAATAATCATACAATGCCTTTGAATTCCATCACTTAGTCCATTAAAAATATGACTCAGTATTCAATTATCATAATTAAGAAACAATTAAATGAAACCATTAGATACAAATATTAGTGTTTTCTTTCATAAAAAATATATGGTATATATAGGTAAAACAATATCCCCATTTTTTATGATCGCAAAAACATAATATAAAAAGATATATTAAGTATAAATCAATAGTGAATCATGTATTCCTATTAATTCAGTCTATTAAAGTTCAAGATATTTCAAACAAGATATTAAATATTCTCAAGAAGAATGATATAATATTTTCCCCTCTTTTAAACTCAAAAATATTATCTCCTTATATATTAAAATCCCCCTTTTGTGATTATCAAACATAAAAATGGGGAGGAAAATAATGAATAAGCCATCTATCAAAGAGATACTTTCAAAAAAGACAAGATAATAGAGATATGAGACACTATATCCCCCTTAATGATTATAATAAGCATAAAAATCCAAGTTCAGAGAATAAGGCATGTAAAACATTTATAATTCATAAGCTAGAAATAATTAAAGTTTGTGAGATGAATTATAGATAACTTTGAAATTCAAAATACACATAATCTAAAACTATAATGATATTCAAAGAAAATTTTCAAAAATAATTTCAAAAATTAAAAATAAAGGGATAAGGGTGATTCTCAAGATTTTAAAAATATAAAAGATAAGATTTGAAAAATAAAAAAAATAACTTTAAAGAGAATATTTTAAAAAGAAATGAAAAAGGTAAAAGGTGATTGATTTTGAAATTAATAGAAAGAGAAGATAAAAGAAAAAGAAATTTGAAAAAAATAACTTCTTCACTTTAACATACCTTTTAGAAAGAAAACATACATTTTCTTTCCATCCAACACAAGGAGAAAAATCCAAGATAGAGATAGATTAGAGATCTAGAAATGAAATTTAGGAGGGGTGAATTTGTAAGTAAGAATCACTAGACCACCATGAAGAAGTAGATCTGTCCACACTTCAATGGATAAGTCTTCAACACAATTGGTGCATTTAATAAGAAAATAGAATCTTCACCACAATAGAGAGTAAGAAAATAATAATAATATCAATAATTTCAAGAGTTAAATAAACACAAAATATATAAACAACTTATTTCAAAGAGAAAATAGATATTCAAACTTTTTAAGAAAAATGATTTTCAAAAAGATTCAAAAGGGAAATTAAAATTTCCATTGATAATCATTTTCAAATTTAAAAAAAATATGATATATTTTTAAAAAAAATATAAAATAGCCATTAAAAAAATTAAATAATGGGGTCATGAGAATAATTGAAAGAAACTTCAAGGAAATAATATTTTAAAATCATGCCATGAAGCAAGACATTTATATACATGCTAAATAATAAAATAGTGCAAATTATATTTTAATAATTTACATTCTCTTTAATTATATAAAAAATATAATAAAAAATAGAATAAGAAAAGAATAGGAGTAATATATAGATTAACTATTGACCATCCCTCCTATATAAAATGGTTAGTACCCATCAACCAATTACAAAACTAAAATTATAAAGGAAACAATTTTGAGCTTGATAAATCATAATTTTATAATTAGATTTCCCTTTTTCATTGATAATACACCTTATGATATGTTAATAAGGTCCAATAGAATAGTCCTAAAAAATCTTAAATATGAGTATCTTTTGGTACCCAAAAATTTATGTATGGAAATATTAACTAGAAGAGACTTAGGTACCTAAACTTGTTTAGAAAAATATTTTATGTTAGAGATATAGGAATAAAAATGAATGGATTTAGGTATACCATATCTAGCATTTTTTTAATCACAATTATAAATAAGATATGAAAATTTTAAAAAAAATTACATTCTTTGGGAATATCCCTCAATAAATGTGGATTTTTGAGAAAAATTATTTTAATTTGGAGAACAATTCTAGAATTACTTTTATAAAAATTCTGAGATCCCAAAATCATATATAGATATTGATCACCATGGTTGAATTGAGTGAGAGTATTTTTGATATCTTTTATTTTAGATTTAAAATTCTCAATGTTTGATTGTTGTTTTAATTTAAAAACAAAATAATTTTTTTCTTTAGAAATAAGACCCTTATCATTAAGAAGAGTATATTTTTTCATTAAAATCTTGTTTATATTTTTTTCATGATTTTTTTATTTTTAAATGAGTTCATCAAAACAATTATCAATTTAATTTTTATCATTATATATATATATTCAATATTGATATGGTTATATGTGAAATATAAAGAGGAATAATGAGAAGAAGAATATAAAGTAGGACTAACCTCAACACCTAATACTTGAGTCACATGAGAATTTTAAGGAATTTTAGTCCATGGATTCATCATTTTTACTCTCGGTTGAGACTTTAAGATCCTTCTTACCTTTAATATTTTCATTAAAATTATTTTTATAGATGGGTAAATTCAATATTTTATGACCCTTCTTGTTTCATTCATAACATGTCACATATGGTGCTTCAATTTTATTTTTCTTTTTGAACCAAGGGATGTTTTCTTCTTTATCTTCAATTTGTTCAATATCTTGGCCAATTGTTCAATACCAGATTCATTATTATATGAATCATCATTGTTAATATCCTTGAAATATATTATTCTATTGGCCTCTTTGGATTCCTTTTCTTCTTTGGATTCTTATTTAGATTGATGCATCATCATGATTTCATATGTCATAGTAGAGATGATGATCTCTTCAATAGGCATGTTCATGATAAAATTAACTTCTTGTATAGTCATTACTTTAGGAGTCCAAGATCTAGGTAAAACCTAAAGAATCTTATTTACTATAGTTTATATAAAAAATTAATCACTTAGAGGCTTTATACCATTACAAATTTTAGTAAAATGTGTCATAATATCAGTAATAGATTTATTTTTATGCATAAAAAAGAATTCAAAGGCTTATCTATACAGATCAGGACTAGTATCTTAATTTTTTTATTCCATCATGAGTAATTTCTACCAATTTCTAGATTTTGTAACGCCCCGACCCTAGTTACCCAGAGTCGGTGCATTATTACATAACATTGGCATGATCATGAGAAAGATCAAGTCTCGAAAGACCGATTAGTTTAGTAGCCTTGGAATAACTAGATACATCCATAAATTTTTACATTACATCATAAAAAAAAACATCTTGTCTTCATATCCCCTCATACTATCCCTGCAGGTCATTCATAAATTACTTCTTCATAATCCTGGGAAAATAAAACATTGAAAGGGGTGAGCTCGGATGCTCAGTAAGGATAACATTATAGCAGAAGCTTTCATAAATAAGCATAAACACTTAAGGCAATTTATAACTAAAACAAAAGCCTTTTAAACTTGAACTTCAGCATAAAATGGCAAAGGTAAAATGAAATAATGCCATTTACTTACTCACATGGATATTCTACTAGTCGAATGATCACATGCAATATCAATAACCACTTTCATAATGATGGAATGCATAATGCCAGACTATCATAACCACATAGCCAAGGCCTCGTGCCAAGACTACAAATAAGATTTTGCCAAGGCCTTGTGCCAAGACACTAGTTTGTCTCATGAGACCTACCGATGCATCGAGGAGCTATAGAGGGCTCCACCCGTCACTTAATAAGTCCAATGCATTCCTCATATGAACATGTTTAAACATAACATAAACATTCGTATTAAAACTAGCATACGAAATGTCAATACTTTTTCCACAAACCATGAATGGTATAAAAACAGCACATCCACAGTCAAACATAACTCATTCGATACAATATGGAAGATTGTATTGTATCACATTAACCTCAATCAAGAATAATGAAGGATGTTGACATAGATGAAAATAATCATCAAAACTATTTGAGAGAAATATCCCCCTTTTCTTGAAATCATTTAAAAGTCACACTATTTGTAAAGAAGCCATTTAAAAGTAGATTTTTGAATCAAAGTGTCCCATACCACTTTGAAACTTTTTAAAAGGAGTTTTAATTTCTAAACTTTAATGTCCATATAAATAAATCCTTAAAACCATTTTTAAAACATGGACATTAATGAGAAAGGTTTAGATGAATAAGTCTTTAAAACATTTTAAAATGGTATTTTGGTTAGAGGTTCTAACCAAAAGAGAGACACTTGAATACAAATAATTGAGGTAATAAAAACTTTGTAATATCATGAGAATAAAGGGATTCATGATATACTATGTCAAGTACATTATATACACCGCATAAAAGTGATTTGGTGTATATCAACAAAGAAGTCTCAGTTCAATGTAAATTGAGATGAAATCTCTCATAAAGGCCGTATCCTTAGGTTAAGGATAAATCAACGACATAATTATGTGTGAAAAATATAAATACACTAAATATGATTGAATATTCAGTGTAAAACAATCAAAGGATATTCACACATATTCTTGTAGAAACAACACCAACGAATTGGATATTTAACTCAACAAATGGAGATTGAGTTAAAATTACTCTTATCAAGTTCATACCGATCACTTGAGAATTTATCAATGGAGTGATTATGTGTATCAAAAGTATATCCACAGAATGTGGAGTGGAAATTAAGGCATAATCAAATGAATAGCGATTCCACACATAATCTTGGAGTAATATAATCAATGAAATATGTGTAAAGCCAAATGAGTGGAAATTGAAATCTCAAATTCCCTTATCGATTAGGTAACTTACGAAACATACACCCATGAAAGAAGTATCATAAAATGATGATGTAAATACCCATAAATTAAAGTATATTACACAATGAATACAATCATGGGCAGTACACATACACCACATGCAATAATTAAGTGGTGAACAATAGAATTCTCACGAAATTAAAAGTGAGATTAGAAAATCCCTTACCATGTTAATCAACTGAGTTGTATGGCCAAAAGTTAATAACCACCAAATGATTTACAGAATAACATGAATATAAAGACAATCATGATAATATATATCAAATGGCAGTACACAATACACCACTTTCAATAATTTAGTGGCGAACAATGGAAATCTCACGGAATTGAAAGTGAGATAAGAGAATCCCTTACATTGTACTTTTTCCTTGGTCGATGGTAGGTTTACCTCCTGTATAATGGTGAAATAATTGTTATTGAATAATAAAAGAATCATTTACTTTAATATGATATCATATATGATCTTTTATCATTGATTTGTTAATAATATCTTAGAATTATCGTCATTTCGGGTGTTAACGGGTTCATTTTACTTTATATTCTTTGTTATGTGAGCCATATTCGTTATTAATGGGATGTATATTATTCATATCCATAATGGTATCAAGTTCTTAAACATCATTTTTAAATCATCAAATGATAATTATACTTGAATGGATACGATGGAGAATGAATCTCATCGCGTTCGTGGAGACGGTAGTCCGTACGTACGCACGAACGCTACTTCCATTTAATTTTTATTTTAAAAGAATCGAATCCAAATGATACATAGGTATATTACTATTCCAGTATAATATAATATTTTATATATGTTACTTAAGTTCATTAACACCATCCTTTATACGTTCCATGTGTGGTATGAACGAGTCATATCATTTTAAGGGGGCGGTAGTCCGCACTTCCTCAAATGAAATTATCGTATGTATATACAACATGAAACGAATAATGGTATGAAATAAAATGGAATTACAGAAGCTTATATATAAAATATATATCATTAATATCATATTTAATTACAGTGCCATCATAATGGCCACCATGAGAGGCAGTAAGATGTTTTTGAACAATCATCGTTTCGTGAGGCGTTAGTTTTCCATCCACAGAAACATTATGTTCATCATCCATTAGATGGAGTTGTGTGTATGTGTAGTTTGAATACTTCTTATAACAACATCCTAGTATATTGGGGATACTGGTGTTGTTACAAAATAAGGGAAATAAAAAGAGTTTGGTGGTTGAAGAAGCAAAATAAATGAAAATAATTTAAGAGAAATCGTTACCTTTAATTTAGGTAACTCACTTTGGTTGGAACCAAAGGACTTGTTGAAATGCTTTCTGCCTAAGGGGAAGCTTCAAGGAGGAGGAGAGGGATGTGGGGAGCTTAGTTGGGCAGAGTTTGGACGAGCGAAGTGGCTTGATAGGTGTGAAGAAATGAGAAGGAGGAGTTCCCTTTTATAAGAGAGGTGAGGGGCACCTTTGGAAAAGCTAGAAATATTAATTTATAATAAATTCATATTCGGTTTCCAATGGCTCCAAAGTTGATTATTCAAAGGCTAAGGTGGGGATAGGTCGAAAAACACTCAACCAATAGAATTTAGACAGGTTTGGGTACTTATATTAACCTTATCTTTAAGTATTAACTCTAAGTTAATTAGTTTCACTTTTACAATGTCTCTTTGTATTTTTATATAATATGGTTAATAAACTTACTATATACATCCAAGAGACCCAAAAGTGGTCCATTAATGATTAACCTATCCTGATATAAGTCTTTTGGCCGAACCTTAGATTTTTAGGAATTTAATATCAATTAATAATATAATATTTGTTTTAAGAACTCTTTTATGTCAATTTTGACACTATTCAATAGTTGATTTTTGTGAAACTCATAACAGATTGATTACTTCGAACAAAGTCAATTAAATCAATCCTAAGATATAATATTATCCTATAAAGTTAGTTTAATTCATTAAAAGTTTCATATTATATTTTTTTGGGTATTTATAATATCAATTATTTTAATTTTTCACTATTATAGTAATTACTGCATCATCATTGTGTCATAAATAAAATAAATTATTTAATGTCTAAAAATTATAAATAAAATATCATCATGTAGGAAATATGTTTATCTTTCTAATGAATATTTATAATCGAAAATCCAACATGTATAACCCTATGTAAAAATTGTTCTTCTAAAAGATGTAAGCTTATTCCATTTTTATTTTTATTTTAACTTTATTAATATAATGTGTCCCTACCACATACAAGTGGCTACAAGGGGTCCCCAAATTGATCCAAGGATGCCCATGGTCGGGTATGTGTCCACCAATAAGGTTAGGACACGTTTTAGGGTAATTTTGTATTATTATAATATTATTTTTTAACCCTTATTTACCGGATTTACCCTTTAACCATGGTAAATAAAATATTTACCACAGTAACTATTCAAAATGTCTAAAAATAAAAGTTACCTATTTACACAATTTGAACATCCTGATTCCAAATATGGAATCCATTTTCCTAAATTCAAAACACAGAAGTGGCAGAAATTAATTTAAAATTAATTCCCGCTGTCAAAACAAAAAGCGTGTTTTTAAGAGATAATAACTATCAAAAGATTGACACTTGTTTATGTTCGGTTTAATTGTAAAATTATGTCCAATGACCAACATTATATTAAATGGTAAAAATATATTCTAAATATACTTTAAAACCACTCAAATTCATAATTTATCACTATTAAATATTTTGATTAAAAAAGTTGTTTTTAATTAAAATTTAGTAATTTTCACTATTCATCAAAATATGAAAGTTATCCGAAAAGTACCAAAATTTCACCTTAGGCTAAATTCGATATTCCGAATCCAAAAATGAAGTCCATTTTAAAATATAAAATATACATAATTTCAAAATTTAGGTATTACTATCCATAACGGTTAGTTTGATCGGTTGTGGTGTGTGTTAAAACTCGAAGTTGCGTACAACACACGCTACTATTTTATTCAAAGAAAAGCGTACCGTGTAAGATTGGGTTGTTTCATTTTAAATTTTTTGATGTCCCCATTTAGTCAAAAAGTTTGAAATAATTTATTTAAAAAGGGTTCACTATTAAAAGTTGGTAAAACTACAATACTGAAGATGAATTTGTTCTTACATTATGTCTAAGAAACTCATAATATGGATTCTAAAATTATAAGGATTATATAAAGTTTAAAATTTAGTTAATACTATTCATAACCTTTTTTGAACGGCTTGTTTGGTGAGTCATGGTGCGCTTGAACTCGGTGTTGCGTGTAGTGCATGTTATTGAATTATTTTGAAGAAATAACACTCTATGAAATCTTGGGGTGTTACATTCTCCCCTCCTTCAATAAATTGCGTCCTCGCAATTTGAAATTGTTCTTAGAAAATAAAAGGTTGAAAATAGAAAATATATTTGTGGGAAAACCCACATCGGAAATTGGTTTACTAAAATTTAGTCTTAATATGAGGAAAAGAGAAATGAAAGGGTCACCACCAAATTATTATCTCGATTAGGAGAACATTGGTGGCAATTAGAGACATATAATTGGAGGAAAAACGTAAATATTTATAGGTAGTGGTTGAGGTCATCAATCACAAACAAGTATAAAATTGAGGTCCTTAAACTCATCAATCTATGATGATTTGAAGTACCATCGGTTCAACAAAATATAGGGTATTGGGATCACACATTTTTGACATTTCAAAATATCTTAGTTGAAATCCCACATCGAAAAATGAATTAATGAGGCCTCTATTTAAAATAAAGAGTGGAAAGTATGAAGATTACCGAAAATAACACATACTAGGGTTCCATGTAGGAAAATATGGATATGGAGGAGAAATCTAACCATCAGTTATCTGATGGAGAGTGGTAGAGAACATGGCTATGAAAAGGCCAACAATCCCAAATCCATAAATTAGTGATGATTTAAGGTACCATCTAGGACAACATTTTTTTTTCAAAGTTACATTACATAAGGAAGAGGAATTCATTTATGATATTGACTAAGAACATTATGAGATATACTTAAATTTTAAGTAGATTTTCATTCTTTAATAAATTTACACCACTAACTCAATTTTTTTTAAACGATGAGTATTCAAGAAGACTTGGTCACACTGGAAGAGCTAGAATAAACTTCTATAGAATCACATGATCCATGCAGGATAAACCATATATTTACATTGTCTTTGAAGATTAATCAAAACCAAAATGGTTAGTGAATGATCTAATGATCCCCCAAAAGGATATTCATTGAGATAAATATGCACTAATCTTAATTTCTAAAATTAAACCAACAATACCCCAAAGTTAAATAGATACCATTCAATAACCAATTGTCCTTAAAATCCTTTAATATAATCCAAACTAATATTGAAACCCAAAACATAGAAGAATTTGATTATGTAGTCTCCCATGTTACATTGTATCTCCAAATTACATCAAATACTCTTAAAGTCACATACTTAAAAGTAATCAACATCATCACATATTCTCTGTTATAGGTTAATCATTTCCATAAATAACCCAAATCACTATAAATCAACAATAAAAATGTAGATAAAAATCCACCATTACTCTACAAATGAAACCTCATTGTATTCTATTTTCCTTGGGCATATAGTGTTCCTAACAAAACGAACATCTTCCAAAATAACATTTATCACTTAATCACCAAATCATTTTCCTATACCAAGGGTATTCATTTGATAAGACATAAGAACCCAAATCATCTTATTATTGATCAATAAAACCATTTAACAAAAAAAAAATAGTCACACTAACCAGGGACTTCACGTAGTCCAGTGGTAGGCGATAAATCCCAATCACACTTTGGTTGTGGGTTCGATTACCACAGCTTTGTCCGACGCGACGGGTTGTCACACGGTCTACGTGTTGTCCTTTTTCAAAAACTATATTCTATAATATTACCAAAATGAGATAAATTCCTCAAAATAACAAAATTTAACCACAAATGTTATATCATACTTTGCATTTTCATCCCAAATTATAATAACTTATCATTTTCTCAAACCACAGTGATCATATAAAACCAAATGGTTATTTATATCTATATCCACAAGGGAAGAGACAATTATTCCTCAAATATCATTCTCACATGGCAAACTGTGGGGTTACAAATACAAGAGAAAATTATTCCAAAGTAAACCCATCAACAAGGAGTGCTAATACTTTTTAAATTTTTATCCAACCATTTATTTCCACATATCTTCTTCTTTGACCAAGAAAATATCCTATAGAATAGGACATTCACTCGGGTAATGGCCAGGTCCCCTACATTTACGACAAATGACTGTAAATGGACTCTTGGGACCATTTTTATCTTCTTCCATAGTACTCTTCATTTTTCTTCGGCAATTCTTCACTTTATGTTCTTCCTTCCTGCACGTAAAACATTTCGTTGTCCCATTGAGACACTTTCCTGGGTGTCTCTTTCCACAATTCCTGCATGATGAAAATTGAGGTTTCTTTTCTCCATGGTCTCCATTACTGGAGATCTTATCATTTATCACCTTTCTCTTCCTTGTTGAGTCTGGGAGTTGGTTAATATATATGTTGTTGATCATATTTTTGGAAAACTGATTTGGCATAAAGATGATATCTTTTACGCCTATCAACATTCCATTTTGTTGCTCATTGCCATCACTGTTCCCAATTTGTACATCATTCTCAAAGTCACTATGACTTCCTTGGAATCCAGCCATTGACTAAAACCAAAAAGAATTGTGTGAGTAATAGTAGTCGTAAAATCATTTAGAGATTAAAATGTCACCATATTCTCAATTTGAAACATATTAGGATTAACCAAGGTCATTTACTCTCATATTATGTATATATTACTTAAATCGGTTTGTAAAGAAAATGTAAATTATCCTAAGCATATCCCCCGGGAGTGTCGTAACCAAGAGTGCAGCAAGGCCCGTTGTCATGCACCAGTTCCCGTTCGAGTCTAGCTCAAAGCGGTGTTTTCGGGTTTTACCCCTAGGTACATCTGTGCCAGAGCTGCCTCTACCTGCTCGTATCCAGACAGGGATGTATTGCTTGGAAAACTCACAAAATCTCTACAATACCAAAATTCTACGAAGTTATTTTATACTAATCCTCAAAGTTCATCTTAGGTCTACGTGCTCTAATCAGAGTTTATCTAAATCTAGCTACCAAGGTTTGTACTAAACTTCCTCTGATACCAACTGTAACGCCCCGACCCTAGTTACCCAGAGTCGGTGCATTATTACATAACATTGGTATGATCATGAGAAAGATCAAGTCTCGAAAGACCGATTAGTTTAGTAGCCTTGGAATAACTAGATACATCCATAAATTTTTACATTACATCATAAAAAAAAACATATTGTCTTCATATCCCCTCATACTATCCCTGCAGGTCATTCATAAATTACTTCTTCATAATCCTGGGAAAATAAAACATTGAAAGGGGTGAGCTCGGATGCTCAGTAAGGATAACATTATAGCAGAAGCTTTCATAAATAAGCATAAACACTTAAGGCAATTTATAACTAAAACAAAAGCCTTTTAAACTTGAACTTCAGCATAAAATGGCAAAGGTAAAATGAAATAATGCCATTTACTTACTCACATGGATATTCTACTAGTCGAATGATCACATGCAATATCAATAACCACTTTCATAATGATGGAATGCATAATGCCAGACTATCATAACCACATAGCCAAGGCCTCGTGCCAAGACTACAAATAAGATTTTTCCAAGGCCTTGTGCCAAGACACTAGTTTGTCTCATGAGACCTACCGATGCATCGAGGAGCTATAGCGGGCTCCACCCGTCACTTAATAAGTCCAATGCATTCCTCATATGAACATGTTTAAACATAACATAAACATTCGTATTAAAACTAGCATACGAAATGTCAATACTTTTTCCACAAACCATGAATGGTATAAAAACAGCACATCCACAGTCAAACATAACTCATTCGATACAATATGGAAGATTGTATTGTATCACATTAACCTCAATCAAGAATAATGAAGGATGTTGACATAGATGAAAATAATCATCAAAACTATTTGAGAGAAATATCCCCCTTTTCTTGAAATCATTTAAAAGTCACACTATTTGTAAAGAAGCCATTTAAAAGTAGATTTTTGAATCAAAGTGTCCCATACCACTTTGAAACTTTTTAAAAGGAGTTTTAATTTCTAAACTTTAATGTCCATATAAATAAATCCTTAAAACCATTTTTAAAACATGGACATTAATGAGAAATGTTTAGATGAATAAGTCTTTAAAACATTTTAAAATGGTATTTTGGTTAGAGGTTCTAACCAAAAGAGAGACACTTGAATAAAAATAATTGAGGTAATAAAAACTTTGTAATATCATGAGAATAAAGGGATTCATGATATACTATGTCAAGTACATTATATACACCGCATAAAAGTGATTTGGTGTATATCAACAAAGAAGTCTCAGTTCAATGTAAATTGAGATGAAATCTCTCATAAAGGCCGTATCCTTAGGTTAAGGATAAATCAACGACATAATTATGTGTGAAAAATATAAATACACTAAATATGATTGAATATTCAGTGTAAAACAATCAAAGTATATTCACACATATTCTTGTAGAAACAACACCAACGAATTGGATATTTAACTCAACAAATGGAGATTGAGTTAAAATTACTCTTATCAAGTTCATACCGATCACTTGAGAATTTATCAATGGAGTGATTATGTGTATCAAAAGTATATCCACAGAAAGTGGAGTGGAAATTAAGGCATAATCAAATGAATAGCGATTCCACACATAATCTTGGAGTAATATAATCAATGAAATATGTGTAAAGCCAAATGAGTGGAAATTGAAATCTCAAATTCCCTTATCGATTAGGTAACTTACGAAACATACACCCATGAAAGAAGTATCATAAAATGATGATGTAAATACCCATAAATTAAAGTATATTACACAATGAATACAATCATGGGCAGTACACATACACCACATGCAATAATTAAGTGGTGAACAATAGAATTCTCACGAAATTAAAAGTGAGATTAGAAAATCCCTTACCATGTTAATCAACTGAGTTGTATGGCCAAAAGTTAATAACCACCAAATGATTTACAGAATAACATGAATATAAAGACAATCATGATAATATATATCAAATGGCAGTACACAATACACCACTTTCAATAATTTAGTGGCGAACAATGGAAATCTCACAGAATTGAAAGTGAGATAAGAGAATCCCTTACATTGTACTTTTTCCTTGGTCGATGGTAGGTTTACCTCCTGTATAATGGTGAAATAATTGTTATTGAATAATAAAAGAATCATTTACTTTAATATGATATCATATATGATCTTTTATCATTGATTTGTTAATAATATCTTAGAATTATCGTCATTTCGGGTGTTAACGGGTTCATTTTACTTTATATTCTTTGTTATGTGAGCCATATTCGTTATTAATGGGATGTATATTATTCATATCCAGAATGGTATCAAGTTCTTAAACATCATTTTTAAATCATCAAATGATAATTATACTTGAATGGATACGATGGAGAATGAATCTCAACGCGTTCGTGGAGACGGTAGTCCGTACGTACGCACGAACGCTACTTCCATTTAATTTTTATTTTAAAAGAATCGAATCCAAATGATACATAGGTATATTACTATTCCAGTATAATATAATATTTTATATATGTTACTTAAGTTCATTAACACCATCCTTTATACGTTCCATGTGTGGTATGAACGAGTCATATCATTTTAAGGGGGCGGTAGTCCGCACTTCCTCAAATGAAATTATCGTATGTATATACAACATGAAACGAATAATGGTATGAAATAAAATGGAATTACAGAAGCTTATATATAAAATATATATCATTAATATCATATTTAATTACAGTGCCATCATAATGGCCACCATGAGAGGCAGTAAGATGTTTTTGAACAATCATCATTTCGTGAGGCGTTAGTTTTCCATCCACAGAAACATTATGTTCATCATCCATTAGATGGAGTTGTGTGTATGTGTAGTTTGAATACTTCTTATAACAACATCCTAGTATATTGGGGATACTGGTGTTGTTACAAAAGAAGGGAAATAAAAAGAGTTTGGTGGTTGAAGAAGCAAAATAAATGAAAATAATTTAAGAGAAATCGTTACCTTTAATTTAGGTAACTCACTTTGGTTGGAACCAAAGGACTTGTTGAAATGCTTTCTGCCTAAGGGGAAGCTTCAAGGAGGAGGAGAGGGATGTGGGGAGCTTAGTTGGGCAGAGTTTGGACGAGCCAAGTGGCTTGATAGGTGTGAAGAAATGAGAAGGAGGAGTTCCCTTTTATAAGAGAGGTGAGGGGCACCTTTGGAAAAGCTAGAAATATTAATTTATAATAAATTCATATTCGGTTTCCAATGGCTCCAAAGTTGATTATTCAAAGGCTAAGGTGGGGATAGGTCGAAAACCACTCAACCAATAGAATTTAGACAGGTTTTGGTACTTATATTAACCTTATCTTTAAGTATTAACTCTAAGTTAATTAGTTTCACTTTTACAATGTCTCTTTGTATTTTTATATAATATGGTTAATAAACTTACTATATACATCCAAGAGACCCACAAGTGGTCCATTAATGATGAACCTATCCTGATATAAGTCTTTTGGCCGAACCTTAGTTTTTTAGGAATTTAATATCAATTAATAATATAATATTTGTTTTAAGAACTCTTTTATGTCAATTTTGACACTATTCAATAGTTGATTTTTGTGAAACTCATAACAGATTGATTACTTCGAACAAAGTCAATTAAATCAATCCTAAGATATCATATTATCCTAGAAAGTTAGTTTAATTCATTAAAAGTTTCATATTATATTTTTTTGGGTATTTATAATATCAATTATTTTAATTTTTCACTATTATAGTAATTACTGCATCATCATTGTGTCATAAATAAAATAAATTATTTAATGTCTAAAAATTATAAATAAAATATCATCATGTAGGAAATATGTTTAGCTTTCTAATGAATATTTAGAATCGAAAATCCAACATGTATAACCCTATGTAAAAATTGTTCTTCTAAAAGATGTAAGCTTATTCCATTTTTATTTTTATTTTAACTTTATTAATATAATGTGTCCCTACCACATACAAGTGGCTACAAGGGGTACCCAAATTGATCCAAGGATGCCCATGGTCGGGTATGTGTCCAACAATAAGGTTAGGACACGTTTTAGGGTAATTTTGTATTATTATAATATTATTTTTTAACCCTTATTTACCGGATTTACCCTTTAACCATGGTAAATAAAATATTTACCACAGTAACTATTCAAAATGTCTAAAAATAAAAGTTACCTATTTACACAATTTGAACATCCTGATTCCAAATATGGAATCCATTTTCCTAAATTCAAAACACAGAAGTGGCAGAAATTAATTTAAAATTAATTCCCGCTGTCAAAACAAAAAGCGTGTTTTTAAGAGATAATAACTATCAAAAGATTGACACTTGTTTATGTTCGGTTTAATTGTAAAATTATGTCCAATGACCAACATTATATTAAATGGTAAAAATATATTCTAAATATACTTTAAAACCACTCAAATTCATAATTTATCACTATTAATTATTTTGATTAAAAAAGTTGTTTTTAATTAAAATTTAGTAATTTTCACTATTCATCAAAATATGAAAGTTATCCGAAAAGTACCAAAATTTCACCTTAGGCTAAATTCGATATTCCGAATCCAAAAATGAAGTCCATTTTAAAATATAAAATATAAATAATTTCAAAATTTAGGTATTACTATCCATAACGGTTAGTTTGATCGGTTGTGGTGTGTGTTAAAACTCGAAGTTGCGTACAACACACGCTACTGTTTTATTCAAAGGAAAGCGTACCGTGTAAGATTGGGATGTTTCATTTTAAATTTTTTGATGTCCCCATTTAGTCAAAAAGTTTGAAATAATTTATTTAAAAAGGGTTCACTATTAAAAGTTGGTAAAACTACAATACTAAAGATGAATTTGTTCTTACATTATGTCTAAGAAACTCATAATATGGATTCTAAAATTATAAGGATTATATAAAGTTTAAAATTTAGTTAATACTATTCATAACCTTTTTTGAACGGCTTGTTTGGTGAGTCATGGTGCGCTTGAACTCGGTGTTGCGTGTAGTGCATGTTATTGAATTATTTTGAAGAAATAACACTCTATGAAATCTTGGGGTGTTACATTCTCCGCTCCTTCAATAAATTGCGTCCTCGCAATTTGAAATTGTTCTTAGAAAATAAAAGGTTGAAAATAGAAAATATATTTGTGGGAAAACCCACATCGGAAATTGGTTTACTAAAATTTAGTCTTAATATGAGGAAAAGAGAAATGAAAGGGTCACCACCAAATTATGATCTCGATTAGGAGAACATTGGTGGCAATTAGAGACATATAATTGGAGGAAAAACGTAAATATTTATAGGTAGTGGTTGAGGTCATCAATCACAAACAAGTATAAAATTGAGGTCCTTAAACTCATCAATCTATGATGATTTGAAGTACCATCGGTTCAACAAAATATAGGGTATTGGGATCACACATTTTTGACATTTCAAAATATCTTAGTTGAAATCCCACATCGAAAAATGAATTAATGAGGCCTCTATTTAAAATAAAGAGTGGAAAGTATGAAGATTACCGAAAATAACACATACTAGGGTTCCATGTAGGAAAATATGGATATGGAGGAGAAATCTAACCATCAGTTATCTGATGGAGAGTGGTAGAGAACATGGCTATGAAAAGGCCAACAATCCCAAAGCCATAAATTAGTGATGATTTAAGGTACCATCTAGGACAACATTTTTTTTTCAAAGTTACATTACATAAGGAAGAGGAATTCATTTATGATATTGACTAAGAACATTATGAGATATACTTAAATTTTAAGTAGATTTTCATTCTTTAATAAATTTCCACCACTAACTCAATTTTTTTTTAAACGATGAGTATTCAAGAAGACTTGGTCACACTGGAAGAGCTAGAATAAACTTCTATAGAATCACATGATCCATGCAGGATAAACCATATATTTACATTGTCTTTGAAGATTAATCAAAACCAAAATGGTTAGTGAATGATCTAATGATCCCCCAAAAGGATATTCATTGAGATAAATATGCACTAATCTTAATTTCTAAAATTAAACCAACAATACCCCAAAGTTAAATAGATACCATTCAATAACCAATTGTCCTTAAAATCCTTTAATATAATCCAAACTAATATTGAAACCCAAAACATAGAAGAATTTGATTATGTAGTCTCCCATGTTACATTGTATCTCCAAATTACATCAAATACTCTTAAAGTCACATACTTAAAAGTAATCAAAATCATCACATATTCTCTGTTATAGGTTAATCATTTCCATAAATAACCCAAATCACTATAAATCAACAATAAAAATGTAGATAAAAATCCACCATTACTCTACAAATGAAACCTCATTGTATTCTATTTTCCTTGGGCATATAGTGTTCCTAACAAAACGAACATCTTCCAAAATAACATTTATCACTTAATCACCAAATCATTTTCCTATACCAAGGGTATTCATTTGATAAGACATAAGAACCCAAATCATCTTATTATTGATCAATAAAATCATTTAACAAAAAAAAATAGTCACACTAACCAGGGACTTCACGTAGTCCAGTGGTAGGCGATAAATCCCAATCACACTTTGGTTGTGGGTTCGATTACCACAGCTTTGTCCGACGCGACGGGTTGTCACACGGTCTACGTGTTGTCCTTTTTCAAAAACTATATTCTATAATATTACCAAAATGAGATAAATTCCTCAAAATAACAAAATTTAACCACAAATGTTATATCATACTTTGCATTTTCATCCCAAATTATAATAACTTATCATTTTCTCAAACCCCAATGATCATATAAAACCAAATGGTTATTTATATCTATATCCACAAGGGAAGAGACAATTATTCCTCAAATATCATTCTCACATGGCAAACTGTGGGGTTACAAATACAAGAGAAAATTATTCCAAAGTAAACCCATCAACAAGGAGTGCTAATACTTTTTAAATTTTTATCCAACCATTTATTTCCACATATCTTCTTCTTTGACCAAGAAAATATCCTATAGAATAGGACATTCACTCGGGTAATGACCAGGTCCCCTACA
The DNA here is from genome assembly GCA_963277665.1 of Viscum album. Classification (NCBI taxonomy): domain Eukaryota; kingdom Viridiplantae; phylum Streptophyta; class Magnoliopsida; order Santalales; family Viscaceae; genus Viscum; species Viscum album. Next base: position 1,177,453,332 of record OY728139.1, on the reverse strand, counting down.
TTTACGACAAATGACTGTAAATGGACTCTTGGGACCATTTTTATCTTCTTCCATAGTGCTCTTCATTTTTCTTCGGCAATTCTTCACTTTATGTTCTTCCTTCCTGCACGTAAAACATTTCGTTGTCCCATTGAGACACTTTCCTGGGTGTCTCTTTCCACAATTCCTGCATGATGAAAATTGAGGTTTCTTTTCTCCATGGTCTCCATTACTGGAGATCTTATCATTTATCACCTTTCTCTTCCTTGTTGAGTCTGGGAGTTGGTTAATATATATGTTGTTGATCATATTTTTGGAAAACTGATTTGGCATAAAGACGATATCTTTTACGCCTATCAACATTCCATTTTGTTGCTCATTGCCATCACTGTTCCCAATTTGTACATCATTCTCAAAGTCACTATGACTTCCTTGGAATCCAGCCATTGACTAAAACCAAAAAGAATTGTGTGAGTAATAGTAGTCGTAAAATCATTTAGAGATTAAAATGTCACCATATTCTCAATTTGAAACATATTAGGATTAACCAAGGTCATTTACTCTCATATTATGTATATATTACTTAAATCGGTTTGTAAAGAAAATGTAAATTATCCTAAGCATATCCCCCGGGAGTGTCGTAAGCAAGAGTGCAGCAAGGCCCGTTGTCGTGCACCAGTTCCCGTTCGAGTCTAGCTCAAAGCGGTGTTTTCGGGTTTTACCCCTAGGTACATCTGTGCCAGAGCCGCCTCTACCTGCTCGTATCCAGACAGGGATGTATTGCTCGGAAAACTCACAAAATCTCTACAATACCAAAATTCTACGAAGTTATTTTATACTAATCCTCAAAGTTCATCTTAGGTCTACGTGCTCTAATCAGAGTTTATCTAAATCTAGCTACCAAGGTTTGTACTAAACTTCCTCTGATACCAACTGTAACGCCCCGACCCTAGTTACCCAGAGTCGGTGCATTATTACATAACATTGGCATGATCATGAGAAAGATCAAGTCTCGAAAGACCGATTAGTTTAGTAGCCTTGGAATAACTAGATACATCCATAAATTTTTACATTACATCATAAAAAAAAACTTCTTGTCTTCATATCCCCTCATACTATCCCTGCAGGTCATTCATAAATTACTTCTTCATAATCCTGGGAAAATAAAACATTGAAAGGGGTGAGCTCGGATGCTCAGTAAGGATAACATTATAGCAGAAGCTTTCATAAATAAGCATAAACACTTAAGGCAATTTATAACTAAAACAAAAGCCTTTTAAACTTGAACTTCACCATAAAATGGCAAAGGTAAAATGAAATAATGCCATTTACTTGCTCACATGGATATTCTACTAGTCGAATGATCACATGCAATATCAATAACCACTTTCATAATGATGGAATGCATAATGCCAGACTATCATAACCACATAGCCAAGGCCTCGTGCCAAGACTACAAATAAGATTTTGCCAAGGCCTTGTGCCAAGACACTAGTTTGTCTCATGAGACCTACCGATGCATCGAGGAGCTATAGCGGGCTCCACCCGTCACTTAATAAGTCCAATGCATTCCTCATATGAACATGTTTAAACATAACATAAACATTCGTATTAAAACTAGCATACGAAATGTCAATACTTTTTCCACAAACCATGAATGGTATAAAAACAGCACATCCACAGTCAAACATAACTCATTCGATACAATATGGAAGATTGTATTGTATCACATTAACCTCAATCAAGAATAATGAAGGATGTTGACATAGATGAAAATAATCATCAAAACTATTTGAGAGAAATATCCCCCTTTTCTTGAAATCATTTAAAAGTCACACTATTTGTAAAGAAGCCATTTAAAAGTAGATTTTTGAATCAAAGTGTCCCATACCACTTTGAAACTTTTTAAAAGGAGTTTTAATTTCTAAACTTTAATGTCCATATAAATAAATCCTTAAAACCATTTTTAAAACATGGACATTAATGAGAAAGGTTTAGATGAATAAGTCTTTAAAACATTTTAAAATGGTATTTTGGTTAGAGGTTCTAACCAAAAGAGAGACACTTGAATACAAATAATTGAGGTAATAAAAACTTTGTAATATCATGAGAATAAAGGGATTCATGATATACTATGTCAAGTACATTATATACACCGCATAAAAGTGATTTGGTGTATATCAACAAAGAAGTCTCAGTTCAATGTAAATTGAGATGAAATCTCTCATAAAGGCCGTATCCTTAGGTTAAGGATAAATCAACGACATAATTATGTGTGAAAAATATAAATACACTAAATATGATTGAATATTCAGTGTAAAACAATCAAAGGATATTCACACATATTCTTGTAGAAACAACACCAACGAATTGGATATTTAACTCAACAAATGGAGATTGAGTTAAAATTACTCTTATCAAGTTCATACCGATCACTTGAGAATTTATCAATGGAGTGATTATGTGTATCAAAAGTATATCCACAGAATGTGGAGTGGAAATTAAGGCATAATCAAATGAATAGCGATTCCACACATAATCTTGGAGTAATATAATCAATGAAATATGTGTAAAGCCAAATGAGTGGAAATTGAAATCTCAAATTCCCTTATCGATTAGGTAACTTACGAAACATACACCCATGAAAGAAGTATCATAAAATGATGATGTAAATACCCATAAATTAAAGTATATTACACAATGAATACAATCATGGGCAGTACACATACACCACATGCAATAATTAAGTGGTGAACAATAGAATTCTCACGAAATTAAAAGTGAGATTAGAAAATCCGTTACCATGTTAATCAACTGAGTTGTATGGCCAAAAGTTTATAACCACCAAATGATTTACAGAATAACATGAATATAAAGACAATCATGATAATATATATCAAATGGAAGTACACAATACACCACTTTCAATAATTTAGTGGCGAACAATGGAAATCTCACGGAATTGAAAGTGAGATAAGAGAATCCCTTACATTGTACTTTTTCCTTGGTCGATGGTAGGTTTACCTCCTGTATAATGGTGAAATAATTGTTATTGAATAATAAAAGAATCATTTACTTTAATATGATATCATATATGATCTTTTATCATTGATTTGTTAATAATATCTTAGAATTATCGTCATTTCGGGTGTTAACGGGTTCATTTTACTTTATATTCTTTGTTATGTGAGCCATATTCGTTATTAATGGGATGTATATTATTCATATCCAGAATGGTATCAAGTTCTTAAACATCATTTTTAAATCATCAAATGATAATTATACTTGAATGGATACGATGGAGAATGAATCTCATCGCGTTCGTGGAGACGGTAGTCCGTACGTACGCACGAACGCTACTTCCATTTAATTTTTATTTTAAAAGAATCAAATCCAAATGATACATAGGTATATTACTATTCCAGTATAATATAATATTTTATATATGTTACTTAAGTTCATTAACACCATCCTTTATACGTTCCATGTGTGGTATGAACGAGTCATATCATTTTAAGGGGGCGGTAGTCCGCACTTCCTCAAATGAAATTATCGTATGTATATACAACATGAAACGAATAATGGTATGAAATAAAATGGAATTACAGAAGCTTATATATAAAATATATATCATTAATATCATATTTAATTACAGTGCCATCATAATGGCCACCATGAGAGGCAGTAAGATGTTTTTGAACAATCATCGTTTCGTGAGGCGTTAGTTTTCCATCCACAGAAACATTATGTTCATAATCCATTAGATGGAGTTGTGTGTATGTGTAGTTTGAATAATTCTTATAACAACATCCTAGTATATTGGGGATACTGGTGTTGTTACAAAATAAGGGAAATAAAAAGAGTTTGGTGGTTGAAGAAGCAAAATAAATGAAAATAATTTAAGAGAAATCGTTACCTTTAATTTAGGTAACTCACTTTGGTTGGAACCAAAGGACTTGTTGAAATGCTTTCTGCCTAAGGGGAAGCTTCAAGGAGGAGGAGAGGGATGTGGGGAGCTTAGTTGGGCAGAGTTTGGACGAGCCAAGTGGCTTGAGAGGTGTGAAGAAATGAGAAGGAGGAGTGCCCTTTTATAAGAGAGGTGAGGGGCACCTTTGGAAAAGCTAGAAATATTAATTTATAATAAATTCATATTCGGTTTCCAAAGGCTCCAAAGTTTATTATTCAAAGGCTAAGTTGGGGATAGGTCTAAAACCACTCAACCAATAGAATTTATACAGGTTTGGGTACTTATATTAACCTTATCTTTAAGTATTAACTCTAAGTTAATTAGTTTCACATTTACAATGTCTCTTTGTATTTTTATATAATATGGTTAATAAACTTACTATATACATCCAAGAGACCCACAAGTGGTCCATTAATGATGAAACTATCCTGATATAAGTCTTTTGGCCGAACCTTAGATTTTTAGGAATTTAATATCAATTAATAATATAATATTTGTTTTAAGAACTCTTTTATGTCAATTTTGACACTATTCAATAGTTGATTTTTGTGAAACTCACAACAGATTGATTACTTCGAACAAAGTCAATTAAATCAATCCTAAGATATCATATTATCCTAGAAAGTTAGTTTAATTCATTAAAAGTTTCATATTATATTTTTTTGGGTATTTATAATATCAATTATTTTAATTTTTCACTATTATAGTAATTACTGCATCATCATTGTGTCATAAATAAAATAAATTATTTAATGTCTAAAAATTATAAATAAAATATCATCATGTAGGAAATATGTTTAGCTTTCTAATGAATATTTATAATCTAAAATCCAACATGTATAACCCTATGTAACAATTGTTCTTCTAAAAGATGTAAGCTTATTCCATTTTTATTTTTATTTTAACTTTATTAATATAATGTGTCCCTACCACATACAAGTGGCTCCAAGGGGTCCCCAAATTGACCCAAGGATGACCATGGTCGGGTATGTGTCCACCAATAAGGTTAGGACACGTTTTAGGGTAATTTTGTATTATTATAATATTATTTTTTAACCCTTATTTACCGGATTTACCCTTTAACCATGGTAAATAAAATATTTACCACAGTAACTATTCAAAATGTCTAAAAATAAAAGTTACCTATTTACACAATTTGAACATCCTGATTCCAAATATGGAATCCATTTTCCTAAATTCAAAACACAGAAGTGGCAGAAATTAATTTAAAATTAATTTCCGCTGTCAAAACAAAAAGCGTGTTTTTAAGAGATAATAACTATCAAAAGATTGACACTTGTTTATGTTCGGTTTAATTGTAAAATTATGTCCAATGACCAACATTATATTAAATGGTAAAAATATATTCTAAATATACTTTAAAACCACTAAAATTCATAATTTATCACTATTAATTATTTTGATTAAAAAAGTTGTTTTTAATTAAAATTTAGTAATTTTCACTATTCATCAAAATATGAAAGTTATCCGAAAAGTACCAAAATTTCACCTTAGGCTAAATTCGATATTCCGAATCCAAAAATGAAGTCCATTTTAAAATATAAAATATACATAATTTCAAAATTTAGGTATTACTATCCATAACGGTTAGTTTGATCGGTTGTGGTGTGTGTTAAAACTCGAAGTTGCGTACAACACACGCTACTGTTTTATTCAAAGGAAAGTGTACCGTGTAAGATTGGGATGTTTCATTTTAAATTTTTTGATGTCCCCATTTAGTCAAAAAGTTTGAAATAATTTATTTATAAAGGGTTCACTATTAAAAGTTGGTAAAACTACAATACTGAAGATGAATTTGTTCTTACATTATGTCTAAGAAACTCATAATATGGATTCTAAAATTATAAGGATTGTATAAAGTTTAAAATTTAGTTAATACTATTCATAACCTTTTTTGAACGGCTTGTTTGGTGAGTCATGGTGCGCTTGAACTCGGTGTTGCGTGTAGTGCATGTTATTGAATTATTTTGAAGAAATAACACTCTATGAAATCTTGGGGTGTTACAGATTTCATCAGACATTTTTCATGTAGAAATACAATTAAATTCATTTTGGTGTAATCCACAATAAAATACATTCATTTATTTTCCATCTAATTTAAAATCAAAAATATTAGTGGGAGTCCATTTTTTTCTTTTTCACTTGTATGAGTATAACTATGAATAAAAATTTTCCCAATAGGATAACCAATACTTTTTAAAAAATTAGGAATTTTATCTTTCCAATAATTATTATGGGAACCATAAAAATATGGTGCACGACCTATAGATTTCCCTTTAGGGCCACTATGGGTGTTTGAATATGATTCCATCTTAAAAAGATCAAAATTTGAAATTGATCAAGATTAAAAGAAAAATTTATTAAAACAATATCAAAACAAAAATTTTAAAAAAATTATATTTTGAGAAAAAAACATAAATATCTTCTTTGATATCAAATATTGTTCAGGGTAGGATAGAAATAGGGGAGATTTCCATTTTAAAAATTAAAAAAAAATTATGATAGAAATTATAAAAAAATAAAATAAGACATAAATATAGAGTAAGTGAAGTATAAATATAATATTAAGTAAGGATAATACGATAACATAAATCAATTGATGAATGTTATAAATTATTAATTAGTGATTATGAGGAATGTTAGCACATGATTATCAATTAAATCTAATAAAAAAGATCACAATAATTTTTATATGATTTATAAAAGATAATTTCAAAGTAAATTAAGAAATAAGTAAATCGGGACTAAGCATATTGAAATTATGTGATATGGAATTCGTTATAAGTATAAAATGTGGAAATTAAATAAAGGGGGTAGAGAGAGAGATTTGATATAGGATTTTGAATATAGATCGGTGCGAGCCCTACGTCTCATCCCCTTGAATTGAGAGGTTTTTATTATTAATCCCTTGATTTTAATAGAGATCAAGAAACTTGTTCATCTCTTTCATTGCTGTGGTTTTGATAATAAAAATTTCTCCCTTATTTTTATATTTGTGAGAACCCTATTAAAGTTCTCCAGTATACAAGGAAACCATTCCAAAATTTTACAGTAGTGAGCACCTATTGTAGAATATATGGTTATAAAAGAAATTATTTCTTGGTGAAAATCTATTAAAAATTCGATCCCTTTTCTATCTATAAGGATAATATAATTTAAAGGAGAGATATAGAGGTAATGGTGATGATATCCTTTGATATTGAGAAATGAAATTGGATCTTTGAAAGAGGGATTGGAGAAGATCGCTTTGGTTCATCATTGGCACATTCTAATTCAATTATTAATCCATCATTATGAGAATTTTTGAGCTTATAAACCAAGTTCCTATATTTATAGACTCTAAAGGATTAGGGAACATTATAGAATTATTCTTGGTCCTTAAGCATCACCAATGATAATTTAAGAGTTGTGAGGTATACTAAAATAAAGAATCTTGGCTTACTGGATCAGCTCCACTGGTTAGCTGAATAACCCCATCGGTTATCCAGTGAGACACTTGGAGATAAATAATTCTAGGAAACCACCATTGGTGAGACACTACTAGCCAGTGGCTAGTTGGTGTCCTTATATAAGACCTTAGAGGTTCTAAAATGGTCACTGGTTGGTTCTCTTCCACTGGGTAGCCGGTGATGCCTACAACCTTGAGAAATTCAGCATGGTCCTCTAGCTTCCTTCCATGTCTCAATTGAGTCTTTCAATATTCATTCCATGAAACCATCATGGCCTTCTAGTGTTTTATGAAATATATAGTAAATCATAGAAAAACTAAATTAAACAACACAATGGATAAAACAAGTGGTTCAGTCTCAAGACAAGACCTAATCCACTCCACTTGGTGATCACCTACCACCAAGCAATTTATATTAATAAACTTGATCCTCACCCTAGATCAGGGTAAACAATAGTGCACAGAACTATCTAGGTCACACGACCTCTTCCACTTTTCTTTGTGGGTAGACCAAAAATTCACACAAATACCTCTTCCACACTTATCCATGGAAGTAAATAGATATATAAAGATTTAAGAGGAAGGATATCTTGTATCCTTCTGTTTAGTCCAGGAGACAATGTGTTTTTAATACAGATATACACACACTTCTTGAAAGATAATAACAATACACAATAGATAAAAGACGATGAGAAAAGGTTAGAAATGCTCTGAGTGTTATTCTATGCATCTATGAACTTGTAGGATGAAGAAGATGCAAGTATTGAGTCCTCTTGTGAAAAATAGAGTATCATAAGTCTGTAGGTTTGAAGGTGTAAGCTGTATATCTCATCTTCTTCTTAAAGATGGTACTACGAAGATGATTTTGGATCTGATCTACAGTATTCCAACCTTTGGATTGAGAGTGCTTTGTGTGTTCTTCAGTTGTTTATTGTTGCATGTATCGGTTCTCTTTTTCAAAATGCTCACATGTCTACTACTCTACTTCTCGTCTACTACCTTTTTGTTCCTGTACCACACTTTCCTTTTAATTTGGATTTCATGTGTTGGAGATGACAAGATGCATGTATTCTGAACCTCGTATCTCATACTGTCAGGTGATATGTCTACAAATAATATTAATTCTATCAGTGCATTTAAATGACTCAAATATGACCATTAGAAATTAAATTTAAAATGGAAAAATAGATTAAAGAACAATGTCATAGTCTGTCCAGAAACTGTATCACATGGAAATGGTGTCACCAAGAAATGGTGTATTCTTTTTTTCCTTTGAGTGGTGATACAATCATGATGGCATGGTTTTATTGAGATCAGGAATTGGTAGAAAAAATGCGGTGTTAGAATCATGCTGTCTGGTGCTTTTCCAAACTTCTAATGGTGTCTTAGTTATGGTAGCAAGGAACCGGTGTCACAGACTTCATGAGATTTTGAACTGGTTATGATGTCTAGATCATAGTGTTTGGGTCACAGTATCTAGGTCACGGTGTCTGGGTCACAATGTCAGGGTCACAGTGTCTAGGTTACAGTGTCTAGGTTATGGTATTTGGGTCACAGTTTCGGGGTCATAGTGTCTGGGTTATTTTCCAGAAAACCAGAACCGGTGGAAGACTCATGGTTTCTCAGACTTATCCAACTATCTATATACAAACTTAAGTAGTAACATTCATAGAATAAATTAGACTTAATCATTCATAAAAGAAATAATTATAGAAAAAAGTTAAATATTGTTTATAATAATCACATATGATTTAGGATTAATAGGATTTACTGGATTTATAGGATTTATAGGATTTATAGGATTTATAGGATTTATAGGATTTATAGTATTTATAGGATTTACAGGATTTTTGATCATTAAAACATGATTAAAAAATGAGGAGTCTAACAATCTCCCCCTTTTTGATGATCACAAATCATATGAATTAGATAACTGTTCTTAGTGCTCATATATTTCTCCCCCTTTTGGGATTATCAAAAAAATACTAGAATGAACAAAAGTAAATAAGAGAATAGATAACATCAGTTGTCATTGCACTAGATGGAAAAATATGTGTCATTACAAATAGTAATAAAAAACATCCCTATCAAAATACAAGTTTCACTCTTCTTCAGTATCAGTCTTCTCTTTACCCTTGGTAGTAGAATTAGAAGGAGACATAAGAGCAGAAGTAGAAGTTGAATAAGGGAGTGAGCTAACTGTCAGAGAAGGAAGAGAGATTCCTTTAAAAATAGATGGTTCCAATATAGGTTTGGTGGAAGACCGAGTCATGTTTTGGTCAAGGATAATAGGTCTGATCTGACCCAGAGCTTGAGATACAGACATTGAGGTAGAGGAAAAGGTGGTGGATGAGGAATGAGGTAAACCATACTGAACGGGTATAGCTACAGGATCCACAATAGTAGTACTCTGCAAATGAAGATAAGGATTGAACAACTGAATGATGTTAGTAATAATCTCTCCACCATACTGAATTGCTTTCTCAAAATCATCTTTTTTTTCTCCATGATTTTTTCCAACAAAGGAGTGAAATATTTCATCTTTTGAACTTGAGTCATATCTGACCACTAAGATCCTCAACAGGATGAGCAACAAAAGCTTGTACTAATTTCAACACTTTCTAAATATCTTCAACCATATCTCTGAGAGACTTCACTTCATCACTTAGTTGTTTGTTCTCAATTATGACCTCTTGAATTTCATGAATAATTTTTGGATGAATCTTCCATATGATCTTATCTAACAGCAAGGTAGCATATCTTTTACCTATATTTGTTACAAGATCAAGTTGGGTGTTTATGAGATTTTCAACTCCATCCAATAAAGTAACTCCAAATGATTTCAAATCACTCTAACTCATGAAGGCAGGAGTTTATTGTGGAGGTTCAATAATAGGAGCTGAGACATGCTCATGTTCCTTAGTAGAGATTACTTCTAGAGTAGAGACTGGTTTTAATTGAAGCATATTTGATGGGTCTATGCCTTTAACCAAGGCTTCCTAGGTATCATCCACATCAATGTAGATATGGAAATTATACCTGGTATCCACAATGCTTTGATCAACAAGATTATGAACTTCAACAATTTCTATACTAGGGTATTGCTCCCCCCAGCAAGTGCATCTATCACAGGACTAATAGATTCAGTTCCTTGAACTAGTTCTAAAAGACCATCTCTAACACTCTCACCCATTTATTTTCTAGATAGCTGGACGTATTGTTTCATTCTTTCCTCAGCAGATAATATAACATCAGGATTATCTTGTTCTTCAAAATGTTCTTCAATCACAACTTCTTTCTCAAGAGAGAATTCTTCTTCATGATGCTCCTCTGGAATAGCCTTTTCCCTTTCACTAACAACATATTCTCTTCTAGAAGTAGGTTCTTCTTCCAAATTAATACTTATTTCAGTAACAAGTGCTTCCTTCTTAACTATGGCCTGTGGAACAGGTCTACTATCTTCCTTATCCAAGACAGTTTCTTCTAGAGGTGCATTAACTGCCTCTTCTTCCTCTTCAATAGGATAGTCAATTATTTCATCTGGTTCTAAACTAGGATCATATATTTTCCTTGGTCTTGAAGGGTGCTCAACCATACTAAAATTTTCATATAACCTTTAATTATCCTCCACCCAAGCCTTTTTCCATGGATTCCAACTAATTTTCATTCTTTTTACTATGAACTTTGAGATACAAAATTCACAGTCTTTGATGGATTATTCATTTGGTCCAACCATTCCTTTAGCATACAACATATCAGAGATTAAACTTGAGTAGAATAAGGAGGTAGACTTGGAGGTTGTCTTAATCAACTCACACATATGAATTATAACATACTTGAATAGGTTAATCTTGTGTCCATTCTTCATAAGATGTATCAAAAATACATCCTGATATTTTAGGGTAGAAAAATATCCTTTTCTTGGACTAATAAGATTCTAGATAAACTTAAACATCAATCTGATTTCACCATCTAATTCAGCAGAAATAGATCTTTTCTTTCTTTTATCGCCAGTCAAGCTTCCCAAGGCCTCTCCTAAAACAAAAATATCACCAGGAGGAGGAGGACCTCTCTGGTAGTCCTCAAAAATTCATTCATGGGGTATACCTAGGAAAGAAGTCCATAACCCCAAGGAAAAGGTTCATATTTGGCCATTAATCCATCTCCTCACAACAAAACCATCTTTAACATTGAAAGAAAACCAAAAAAATTGATAGAACTGAGAAATAAGATTTGGATAAATTAGCTTTTTCTCTTTTCTGAACTAGTCCAGCCATACCTACTATTTTAGTACTTTCATAACTAAATACTTACTTGACAACAACCACTTAGGGCATATTTTCTTTTATCGTACCACTATTATATCAACAAGATTTGGGTTCAATGGTCTTTTGGGTGCTACCTTCGTTTCTCTTTTCACATTCTTCTTAGATATGTGCTTCTCAGGGGTTGATGAAGATGGGAGATTCATTCTAGGAATTCAATGAGGGTTTCAAAATAGAGAGAGATATATGAAAATGGTCTTACGGTTTGAGAGAGAAGGGTTTTGGTTTTGAGAAGAGAGAGCCCGAGTGAAGAAAAGAGTGAAAAATATTCCGATTTTATCATTTAGGGATATCAAGCGTCACAAATTTAAAACAAGGAGATAAATATAATAAAATAATCAACATAACAATATGGGTAATAAAATAAAAATTCAATGAAAAAGTGACATTATAGTGAGACTAGAACAGGTTGTCACGGTGAGACCGAAACAGATTTTCACAATGAGACCTTTACAGTGTGTCTCCACATGATGCGACTGTATTATTTGAGAGAGTAAGTGCAAGATAGTAACCGAGAGAGATTAACTGTGAGATCATAAACATGAAACAACAACTTCAAGACAGTAAACTATAGAACTGTGAGAGTGAGACTATAGTCTTAAGATAATGACTCGAGAAACCGTAAACTGTGAAACAATAAGTTGTGAAACAATACACTTTCTACTTAAGATTTATCATTCCTAATTCATGTATGATATAATATATCATTTTAGAATTTAATGGTTTGGTGAATATATCAGTAAGCTAATATTCATTTCTAATGAATTCTAAAGTGATTTCACCTTTTTGATAATGGTCTCTCAAAAAGTGATGTCTTACATCAATATGTTTTGTCATAGAGTGTGACACCAGATTTTTTGAGATGTTAATTTCTCTTTTATTGTCACAATTTATAGGTACATTCCTGAACTGATATCCATAATCTAGTAATGTATGTTTCATTCACAAAATTTGTGCTCAACAACTACCAGTTGTGATGTATTCAGCTTTAGAAGTAGATAATGAAACAAAGTTTTATTTCTTACTACACCATGATATTAGAGACTTTCATAAAAAGTGACATGTTCCAGAGGTGCTTTTACTATCTAACTTACAACCACTAAAATAAGCATCAGAATAACTAACTAACTCAAATGATTATCCTATGGGATAGAATAGTCCTAGACTGGGTGTATTCTTTAGGTATTTGAAAATACTTTTAACACCATTTAATTGAGATTCATTAGGATTTTCTTGAAAATGAGCAGACATACATACAAAAAACATAATGTCAGGTCGGCTAGAAGTTAAGTAGAGTAAGATTCCAATCAATACTCTCTAAGTGGTTTGATCAACATATTTTCCATCTTCATCAAGATCCAACTTACAATTAGTACTCATTGGAGTATCACTACTTTTAGTGCTATCCAAGACACAAAAATTTAGAATATATTTAGTATATTTTCTTTGATTTAAAATAATACCATATTTATTTAGAAATATTTGAAATCCAAGTAAGAATTTTAGTTCACCCATTAAACTCATTTGAAATTCATTCTGCATCATTTTAGAAAATTTAATACATAAGGAATTTGTTTAAGATCCAAAAATAATACCATATACATAAATTTGAACTACTAAAACATCATTGGAAATTAGTTTTATAAAAATTTTAGGATCAACTATACCTTTTTTAAAACCTTTGGAAATTAGAAAAGTACTTAGTCTATCATACCAAGCTCTTGGATCTTATTTTAAACCATACAAAGCATTTGATAAATTGAAAACTTGATTTGGAAAGTGAGGATTTTCAAAACCAGGGGGTTGTTCAACAAATACATCCTTAGCTATATACCCATTGAAGAATTCAATCTTGACATCCATTTGATATAGTTTGAAATTCAGATTTAAATCATAAGCAAGAAGGATTCCAGTGGTTTCAAGTCTAGCCACTAGTGAAAAGGTCTCCTCATAGTCAATTCCTTCCTCTTGAATATAGCCTTGTGTAACCAATCTAGCCTTATTTCTAAATATATTTACAGCTTCATCTAACTTATTTCTAAACACCCACTTAGTGCATATGGTAAGTATGTCTTTGGGTCTTTCAACACATTACCAATTTTTTTCTTTCAAACTGATTAAGTTATTCTTTCATAACTATCACCCAAAATTCATCATTGATATCATCATTAATGTTTTTAGGTTCAAGTTGTGACAAGAAACCTTGATGTTCAACCTAATTTCTAAGAGAAGCTCTAGTTTAAGTTCCTTTATCTAAATCTGCAACAAAAACATCTAAAGGATGGTTATTAAGGGTTTTAACAACTCTAGAAAAATAGGTGATAGAGATTTTAGCTTATTTAACAGGTTTGGGTTCATTATGACTTGAATCTAGAGAATTTCTAGAATTGGGAGTTTTTTCAGATTCCTTTATAGGATGATTATATGATTTAGCATTGATGTCAATATTTGACATATCATCCTCAAGATTCTATAGAGAGGTATTAGGTTCATGTGGATTTTTTTTCATCAAACTTGACATAGACATATTCTTCCACACATTTAGTACTTTTATTAAACACTCTATAGGCTTTACTAGAGATTGAATATACTAGAAATATTCCTTCATCCCTCTTGGATGCAAACTTGTCAAGATTTTCCATAGTATTAAAGATATAGACTTTGCAATCAAAAACTTTTAAGTAGCTTACTTTGGGTCTTATATTGTTCTATAACTCATATGGATTTCTTTTAAGAATGGGACTAATCAACACTCTATTAATGATATAGAATGGTCTATTTACAACTTTATCTCAAAAATAAATATGTAAGTCATATTCACTAAGCATGGTTCTAGAAATCTCTTACAAGGTCCTATTTCTTCTTTCTAAAACTCCATTTTGTTTAGGTGTTCTAGGGGTAGAGAAATTATGATTATATCCATTTTTGAGAAAAAGGATTCAAACTGTTTATTTTCAAACTCCTGACCATGATCACTTCTTAAGGATTTAATTCTAAGTCCACTGAGATTTTTTACAGTTTTAGCATATTTGGTAAAATGAAAGCAGGCTTCACTTTTGTGATCCAAAAAGAAGGTCCAAGTATATCTAGAAAATTCATCTAAAAGAACATAATAATAATGCTTCCCATTTAAACTAGAAACTCTAGATGGTCCAAACAAATCCATGTGAACCAACTCTAGAGGTTGAGAAGTTGAAAATTATTTCTTTGGTTTGAAGAAAATTTTGTGTTTCTTTCCCTTTTGACAAGGATTACACACTTTATCATTTAGAAACTCAAGTTTGGGTAGGTCATTAACTAAAATATTTCTAGTTATCTTTCTAAGGGATAGAATATTGTAGTGTCCTAGTCTCTTATGCCAAACACAACTCTTTATGAAATACACTTAAACAAGAATCATTTTGAAAAAATAAAGAATCTAAGTTAATAGAGTATATATTTTCATTTTTCAATGTAGAAAATACTAATTCATTTTTATAATTAAAAACATTACAAGATTCATTTTCAAATTTAACATGAAATCCATCATCACATACTTGTGAAAAATTAGGCAGATTATATTTCAGTCTATCAACAAAAAGTACTTTGGAAATTAAAACTGAGTTAAAGTTACCGATTTGTCCAAGGAAAATGATTTTTCCTTTAGCATTATCACCAAAATTGACATGTCCACCATCAATATTTATTAAGTTCTTAATGCATGAATAGTCTCCTATCATGTGTCTTGAACACCCATTGTACAAGTACCATAAGATTTTACAGGAGTTCTTTAAACAAGTTTCCTACAAAATAGTCAAATAAAAATAGACTTTGGTACCCATATTTGTTTGGGTCCAGTGATGTTAGTAACTAGTGCTTTAGGAACCCACATCTGCCTCATAGGTTTCCTATAAGAATTATGTAAATTACTTGAAAAATAAACTCTATTTGGTCTAGAAAAGCTTGAAATAGTAGATTGTGTATCATAATTGAACTGGCAGAATGTTTTCATGAACTAGGAGTAAAGATTTATGTTCTAGATTTAGAAACAAAATTGGTTTTTCCAAAATTTATTTTACCATATTGATATCCAATACCAGTAGTATATTTAGGGGAAATCTGTTTACCTAGAATTTGTACCAAGGTATTTTTACCATTAGTAAACCTTTCAAGGTCATTTTTCAGTTTCTCATTAGATAGCTTTAATTCATTGTTTTCTTTGAGTAATTGAACATTTTTATCTCTTTCTATAGTATGTTCAGATTTAATAGTTGAGGTAAGATCATATTGTTTCTTTAAAGACTTGTATTTATCTTTTAGTTCATTACATGTATCTTCAATAATATTTTAATACTAAAAAATTTCTTTGTTAGACATATTTTCAGAATCAATTTCACATTCAAAATAATAGGAATTTTGTACATGATATTTCAGGGTTACCACACATGTGTTTTTCATAAAACACATATTGGATTTGTTATCCTGTTCATCCTATTAAGATTCTGAGTCACTTGAACTATCCTCAGAAGCACTCTACATTTCTTTCATTTCTTTTCTATACTTTATATCTTTGTCCTCATATTTGTTTTTATACTTGAGCTTGGGGTAGTCAACCTTTACATGTCCTTTTTGCTTATATTCATAACAAACTGTCTCATCAGACTTGTATTTTCTTTTCCAATATTTCTTCGAGCTTCCCTTTTGATAATATCTTCCTTTAAAGTTGGGATTTTTGAAAAATTTATTCCTTTTATATAATTTCTTAAATATTCTGGCTAATTGAGCCATCTCCTCATCACTGTCAAATGATGATTGTTCATTACTGGAAATTTCTACAGAGACTTGTTGTTTCTTCTTTTCTTTGTGTTTAGAGGTGGTGGTCTTGAATGCCACAAATTTTCTTTTGGGTTCATCCTCTTCTTCCTTGTTGACTTTTTTCTCATCTTCATACATCATTAGTTTCCCAATGAGTTCTTTTACAAGTAATTTGCTGATGTCACATGACTCTCTAATAGAGACAGAGGTTCCTCTCCATCTTTCAGGTATGCATATGAGAATCCTCATAATTTTTTCTTTGGCAGTGACTTCTCTTCCAAGAGAAATCATTGTGTTGAAAATTTCATTAAACCTGAGATACATGTCAGAAATAGGCTCATCGGGCTTCATTTTGAAGTTATAATATTTAATATTATAAGTATTGAGCCTCATTTCTTTCACAATAGAAGTTCCTTCATGTGAAATAGACAAGGTATCCCAAATTTCATGGGCAGTTTTACATGCAGATATTCTATTAAATTCCTCATATCCTAAAGATCAATATAAAGAATTCATGGATTTTCAGTTATTATTGTAAGCAGTCTTGGTTGGGTCATCCCAAGTAATTCTATCAGTAGTAGGAATTTTATACTCATTTATAATTGAAGATCAAATTTCAAAGCCCATACTTTCTAAATGAATTTTAATTTTAATTTTCCATTGAGCATAATTATTTCCATTAAAGAATGGTGGTCAGTTTATTGCAACACCTTCTAGTCTATTATCTATAAAAAAAATACTTTTAAAGAGATAGAAATTTAGAATTAACAGAAATTTATAGATCTTTAAAGTAAAAATAAAATCACAGTTGAATAGATTTTAAAAACAAAGTGTTAATAGGAATAAAATCCTCTGATACCAAATGTTTTTTAGAGTAGAGAACTCTAGAGGGGGGGGGGGGGAGGGGGTGAATTGAGTATCTTTCAAAAATTTCTATTAAAAGTTTTCTTAAAAAGGTTCCCCAATCAACATGAATACAACCTATTTAATCAAGGTAACACAGTTATAAAAGTTTGAATGTTAAAATAACCTCTTATAATATTGATTAATTCTCAGTAATATTAATAAGAGTTATTGATACTACTTTTGAAGCTATTCTAATAAGATAGAATAATTATAACTTTTATCCAAGACTAGCTATCAAAGTAAAATCTAGTTCTTTCTGAAATATACAGTAAAGAAGAGAAAAACTAAATTAAACAACACAGTGGATAAAAAAAGTGGTTTAGACTCAATATGAGACCTAATCCACTCCACTTGGTGATCACCTTCCATCAAGCAGTTTGTATTAATAAACTTGATCTACACCCTGGATCAGGGTAAACAATAGTACACTGGATTATCCAGGTCACACAAACTCTTCCACTGTTCTTTGTTGGTAAAATAACAGGTCACACAAGGACCTCTTCCACACTTATTCATAGAAGTAAATAGATATACAATGATTTAATAGGAAGGATATCTTGTATCCTTCAGTTTAGTGTTGAAGATAGTGTGTATTTTAATACATACATACACACAATGTTAGAAATCTAAAAACAATACAAAATATATAAAAGATGATGAGAAAAGGTTAGAAACACTATGAGTGTTATTCTATGAAGCTCTGGACTTGTAGGATGAAGAAGATGCAAGTATCAAGTCCTCTTGTGTAAAACAGAGTATCACAAGTCTACAGGTTCGAAGGTGTAAGCTGTCTAGATCATGTTCTTCTTGAAGATGGTACTGCGAAGATGTTTTTGGCTCTAATCTATGGTAGTCTAGTCTTTGGATCGAAAATGATTCGTGTGTTATTTAGTTGTTTTTATTTCATGTATCAATTTTCTTTTTCAAAATGCTTACACGTCTGTTACTCTAATTCTCGTCTACTACCTTTTTGTTCCAGTGCCATGCTTTCCTTTTAATTTAAAGTGCATGTGTTGGAGATGACAAGATTCATGTATTTTTCACCTCATACCTCATACTATTAGGTGATATGTCTAAAAATAAATATTAATTCTGTCGGTGTATTTAAATGACTCAAATATGACTGTTATAAATTAAATTAAAACAAAAAAACAGATTAAAGAACAATGTCATAGTCTGTCCAGAAATGGTATCACTTGGAAATGGTGTCACCATGAAACATTGTCTTCTTATTTGCCTTTGAGTAGTGAGACAGTTATGATGTAATAGTTTTATTGAGATCATAAACCAGTAGCATGGATGCGGTGTTAGAATCACGGTGTCTGGTGCTTTTCCAAACATTGAATGGTGTCTTAGTGATGGTAACAAGGAACCAGTGTCACAAACTACATGAGATCTGAAACTGGTCACAGTGTCTGGATCATAGTGTCTGGGTTACGGTGTCTGGGTCATAGTGTTAGGGTCATGGTGTTTGGGTTACAGTGTCTGGGTTACGGTGTCTGGGTCACGGTGTCGGGGTCACAGTGTTTGGGTTTTTTTTATAGAAAACCAGAACCAGTGGCAGACTCACGGTTTCTCAGACTTATCCAACTATCTATATACAGAATTAAGTAGTAATATTCATAGAATGAATTATAATTAATAATTCATGAAATAAATCATTATATAACAAAGTTAAATATAATTTGTAAGAATCACATATGATTTTGGATTAACAGGATTTATAGGATTTACAAGATTTACAGAATTTATAGGATTTACAAGATTTATAGGATTTATTGGATTTACAGGATTTACAGGATTTACAGGATATACAAGATTTGTGATCATTAAAACATGATTAAAACATGAGGAGTACCATAATTAATATAATTATGGAATTATTATTTAGTTCAAAAACATGTGTCAAATGTGATTAAGGATGTCACATTGTTTACAAGAATATTTGGAGAAGAAGAAGAATTGAAAGATGGATTTGGAAAATGTATTCAAATTTTAATTTAAGAATATTTGAGGAGAAATATGATATTAATAACCATTTGAGAATGTATTAAAATTATACTTTGAATTATTCTTAATCAAATTTGATGGTGTGCCGCTATAAAAAAAATGGTCCAACCATAGGGCCCACCCATAAACCTCATTATGGGTGCAAGACTCAATCATGAGGGAGAGACAACTTAAGGGACTATCATTGTGTAAGGGGTGGATTTATAACCTTAATGGGTAGACATGAATGTGCACAGGTTCATAGGGGTGTATAGTTCTTGCAGAATGTGCCGGTGGCATGCAAGGGGTGAGTGGGTTAGTCTGCCCCATGTGATGTGTGCATAGTGTGTTTTGGTGTCAACCCTGATGTTAGATTGAGTTTGAAGCATAAAAACATATATTATTAAGTGTTCCTTAACCAATATAATAACCGATGTGATATATCATAGTAACATACACTATTTATACACTTAAAAAACATACACATAAAACATTCCCTATGATTTGGTCAATCTTTTCCATATGATGTATCCCATGCATCACATATTTGAAGGGAATCATCTTGAACCTCCCTAACTTCAATGAACTTACACACTCACTCACAAAAAGTGACAGTCACATGCTCATCCATCACTAGTGATGAATCCATATAGTCGATCGAACCGAGGAAATGTATGTAATCATTATCTTCTAAGCATGCATTCATGGGAATATTCAAAGTTAGTGATAAAGAAAAATGAAAAAAATGAATGAAAAGCAATTATCACATGAAATAAACATGAGAGAAAGTGGTGTCACATGGATAAATGAATATAATCATCAAGGAATATCATAAATATTAACATTGTCACATGACAACCTAGTTCATAAGAATCCATTAAGTAAAGAACATCATATCTTCCATGGAATGAAGATTCTATCATGGACAACTTTTATTATGTAAATAATATGGTGATTTTCCATTGAAATTCCACCAAGGAATTTCACAAATCATAATAAGATCACATAAATCCCTGAGGTGTTGCATGATCAGTGAAGCGATCATGCGAAACAATCATGTGAAGTAATCACATGATCAAATATCTACTCCACTCTTATATGAAGAAGGTGAGACTTATGTGGTTTAAGATCTCTAAGATACACTAAGATATTTAGGTTAATAATAATCCTTGAATTACCATTAAAATATTAAGATAGGTGATATAATATTTCCTATATAAATAGTGGTAGGGTCAAGAGTTTTGAGTTGTTTCCATTCAAAATATTCGAAAGAACTCCTATTTTAGTAAAACATAGATCCACATAAATCCTTCACATAAAGGTAGTGAGCATTCTTGTATTCTATTATGTGAACCCAAAGAATAATTGTGTAACCCATTAATATAAAAGAAGAGAACCCATGAGCCCACTAGGTTATGTGAAGGAATGAACAACCAGTAGAAAACCCTAGTAACATGAAGGGAGACTGAATAAGTTCATGCGATCCATTCACGTGAAGCCCTTTTTTTAAGAACCCTTGAGACATCATGTGATCCCTTCAAATTAATGAACAAGAAACACCCATGATATTTAATTGGATTTCATGAAGGAAGAAACTTATCATTCCAATCCCTTATATGAAGGGATAATAAACATGAATAATATATAACCCACATGATAAACTTTGTATATGCGAAGTTTTTTTGAGATCTCATGAACCCTACCTGATCATGTGAAGAAAATAGGATCAAAACCATGCATGAAATACATGCATTCCAGAAATCCTATGTGTCAACATTGAAAATCTTCAATAACTTGGAAGGAAAACCAAAGATAAGATTAAACGGTTCTTGATAAAATTTGATATTAAATATTTTAATTAAAAATTAATATAAAATAATAATGAAAATTTATATGTTTTAGTGTTTTTTCAATACCTATGCATCATACTTTCATGAATTAGAATAAACCAAGTTTAATTGAGGCTAATACTTCATAAAAAAGAAGGGAGAATTATTTCACAAGTATTTTGACTGAACGAGAAAGACCTGGTCATCTATTAAAGATCAGAAGTACTTGAGAAAGACTAGTTGACCTATTTTCCATCTACAAAAGGCTCTATAATTGTACAAAAGTAGGAAAGTAGATATAGAAATCTTGTAGATGAGGATCAATATCCATTATTTTATAAGATACTAGGAGAAAAATATATTTCTATCAAAGGATCAAAACTAAGAAGAAGAAGGATATTTTGACTTGGGGGGGGGGTATAACCAGTTTCTAAAGTGGACCAATGAGAAGAGAAGATACTTGGGGGGGGGGGTATAACCAATCAAGAAAAAATATTTGGATTATTAGGGGATATAACCAGGATCAATTAGATAATTGACTACTAGGGTGTATAACTAGTTGCTACCTAAACCATTATACTTGATAATAAGATTGTAGTGGATAATCTATGTTGGGGGTAGGGGGTCTAACCAACATGTCAACGAGTAGGTATTTATACTGAATCTTTTAAATAATATGTATTGTGATATCTCACAATATTTCTACATATAAGGTGGTACTATGATATATATTGAGTGGATCAAGAATCTTAACAAGTTCAAGAGTTTGAATTCAAAAGAAATAATTTGTAAAAGGTAAACCAATGATTAACCCCTAGTGTTCAATCAGGCATGGGGATCTACAATTGGTTTTAGATCAAGGTTCCCTCTAAATATCAAAGTTAGATTTTATGTAGATTAGATTTTAGGAAATGATTAAGATACCTTAGATGAGGACAAATGAAATTATTCCTAAGTACACTAATCTAGAGATTTTTTCCAAGACATAGAAGAGCAGAAAGAAAAGAGAGGGAATAATGTTTAATAAAAATCTTATGGTAAAGGTAGAGACACCACTAACTGAAGGTAATCAAAGTGGTATACGTTATAATAATTATCTTGATTATGATTTTATTTATGAAGTTTACCCAAGCTGTGATAATGATATATCACTTTTTGATACTTTTTATAAATTAAAAGAATATATGAAGAAAGTTTCAAAATAATTTGTAAATTGTATTGTTATAGGTATCAAGGCTCATTAGAATGAAAAATTATAGCTAGAAAAATAAGATAATGCTATAGAAAATGCATTGGTTAAAAAGGTTAGAATATCCAAAACTCTCACAAAACTTGAGAATTCAAATGGAGAGATAATATCTCTATATAATGAAATATATGTTGAAGATATTGAATAATTTCAAAGAAAAGTTTGTGAGATTGATATTTTTGAGATTTTTTTGTAGAATTTTCCTATGCACTTGAAAAATTGCATAAAGTTTTTATTAATGTAAAAGATACTAAACTAGAGGATAAATAAAACAAGTTTAAACATCATTAAAATTAATTAATAGAATAAAAAATTAATAAATAACAAAAAAATATGGAAAAGGAGGGTTGGGAAGACAATATGAGATTAGTTGAGGATGAGAACTCCCTCAATATGAAATTATTGTAGTTGGAAGTGAGATTAAAGAATCAAGAGTCTACACAGGCTAGAAATTCCTAAATTTATAGAATAATAGATACTAATACACAATTTTTCATTAAGTATCACGAATCCAAGAAGATCATGAGATCGTCATCTAACCAAATGGAAACAACCTCTAAAAAAAGGTATCCCATAACCCAAAAACTGTCTTATATACTAATAATGTTTCAATTATTGGTATAGGTTTTAAAATAAATTCTGGGAAAGTATGAATGGTAAGAAATAATGATAAATATACCACATAAAGGGTGTATTAGAAAATTTGAATGTAGATATGTTCACAAATAATTTACTAAAAGAGTAGTCATTCCACTCAAAAATAGAAATTTTCACTCTATGAAATCTGGACAGACCACACAAAAAAAGAAGAAAAGAAGATTCATAGGCTATTATTGTTGTTTCTCAAAGTTTTTCCACATGGAATAAAAATGTTATAATGACATGAAAATTAATGAAAATAATAGAAAGCTTATATTTAGGTGAATGAAAGATAAATAAAATAAATGACCTGCACTAAAGAAGAGAAATCCATAGAAAATGAATCTATATAGAGAACATATTTGAATGCCTTGAAGATTTCTATGAGTACTAAAATTGAAGTGGTCACTATTATGATAAGTTTTATTATGTAACAATCAATTAAAAATCATCAGATAGTATGAAGAGAATACCAAAACAAAAAGGGAACCATATAAGAAGTGATAATTCATCCTTATGATGTGAATAAAAGAATAATTTTTTAAACAAACTGTTACCAAGAAGATAAGTGAGAGATCCCCTCCTATATCAAATGGATAAATAATTACGTTAATAAAATCACTACCCAATAGGAAAAATGAGGCTCAATTTTAATATTTAATACAACAACAAGTGTCTAGACAGAATTCATATCAAGGTGGAAGATTCAAGTTAAGAGTTTTTTTGGTGTTGTGAAAGGTATAAGCACAAATCCTACTATTTCTAGTACAACATGTATTTTCTAGGAAAAAAATACATGAATAAATGGGGATTAATAGTAAATATATAATAAAATACTCTCAAATAAAGAATTTCATGATCATAAATCCATCCAAGCTACTAACTCAAAACAAATATGAATGCTTAGAAGAAGTTTGTGGAATATGTAAACCGAAGGGACACATAACTAATAAATGCATGACAAGTATTTCCAGAGATATTCCCTATGTTTTGGAATGTAATAGGATTCATCAAAGAAACATTGGTTAGTAATGTGAATATTATGAGAAGATAGAGAATGTTAGTAAATAGTGCATAATTGTTTGTCCAAATCAACTGAAATTTTCTAAGCAATTGGATGAAGTTCAAAAACTTTCTAAATCTAAAGTAAAGAACATGGATATAGAAATTGAGGTAGGAAAATTTATTCCACATGAATTTTATGAGAAGTTTAATAATATTGGAAGAAAAAAATGAACAAGTTTTAAAGTCATTACTCAGTCTGAATGTTACTCCTGAAGAACAAGAAGGTTTATTCTTATTCCTTTATATATATATATAAATGTCTCTATGTGTGTGTGTTTATAAATATGTAGGTAATTGAAGTATATGGATGCATCCCTTGAGGGGGATCATTGATTAGTTGAATTTGTTAAAGATTCACTATACAGTCGATGTGGAACTCTTGAATAGATTTATAAAATTAGATGATGAGGTATGAAAATCAATTCCAAATACCTGATTTAAATTCCTATGTGATAATAATTATCAAGGGGGAGTTGATATTGAAATAAGAAGGGGGAGATATGTCTTCTTCACAATTTTTTTAATGCATTTTCTAAATTGTATGTAGGATCTAGCATTTTATTGATAAATCTGATTACTTCCAACCCCTAAAAGAGAATTTAGAATTTTTGAACATGATTTCACAAACATGGTAGTCTATGGAAAATATAGGATACCTTAGTTATATCTATATTGGTTTCTATATAATGTTAGATAACATAGGGTTATATTTGATTAACTAAAGACTCATTTCTAAGAAAACTATATGATATAATCCCTATCTTATAATTATTCAATAACTAATCATATAAGGAAGTAAAACATGTTTTGGGTAAAATTATGAGATGAGAATACCCAAAATTATCTTTTTTCATTTGATTGTTAATAAGGTTGAGAAAAGAAGTTAAACCACACATTGAATTTTATGGTGTGAGGAGATATTTAAAACAAATTTAAAGGGGGGATAATTTTGAACCCAAGTACATATTTCATTTATTAGGGGTGTCCAGGGGTTGAGTAAAAGATTATACATCCATGGGTTAGGTTTCTATTGATCAACTAGTGGTCGGGTCAGGTCATGGATTGGGGAAAATGACCCAACCCAACCTGACCCAACCAACCTGAATACAACATATTCTTCCTTATTTCCTCCCATCACTCTTGGCTTTGATGTTATGAATCCCCATTACTATGATTTATCCATAATTTCCATAAATTTCCTTCCGCTACTATTAAATCCATGGTGCTCATCCATATCATCACTATTAGTGATATTGTTTCCCACCCATGATTGTGTGTGAATACCTTTCACATCATTTTCCATGTTGTTATTGTCATTTCCCAACTATATGTGCCATAGCCCACAACTGTGTCATCACTTACCCATATGTTCTATCACCCACATCTGTGTCGTCAACCACCCATCTGTGTCGTCACTTGCATTTGTGATGTCACTCGCCCATCTATGTCATTGCTGCTTTTGTCTACCCATATTTGTCATCTATTCCATCACTATTGTCACCCGACCACCTATCTAATCACTTCCTCAATCCATTTCTCCATCCACAATTATTTATCATTTTCCTACCTATTTTGTGTTGTCTCTTGAATCCCTTTCACACCTTCCCACCCATTCCATATCTCTCGCCCTCACCCACATTATTTTCTTACCCACTGCACTGCTAATGGATGGAATTGCTTGTATGGAGGTGCTCTAAGCATCATTACTAGTGGCAGAGAGGTGTGGTGGAGAAGAAATTTTTAGGGTTAAGTGAAGGAGAAGGCATCAGGGTGACAATGGTTAGATGGGTATATTGTTTTCCCTAACCCAGTCAATTCGACCTCACCCAACCCAATCTATATGGGATGGGTTGGGTTGGGTTGTTTGAAAAAATTACTACTGATCCAACCTAAACCAAAATTTCCTCTTTTGGTTGGGTTAGGTCAAAAAAATCTCCAAACCCAACCCAACCTGAGCCATGGACACCCCTAGCATTTATTTTTAATGAGTTCATGTGTGTTGGTAAGTGTAGAAGATGTCATGATGCTTGGAGAATTATTATGGGTTAATTTAAATGGAATTGGATATCATTATAGAAAAATACTCCATGTAAACTATGATGATTATAAAACTATTCATTAGTTCAAAAGACATGTGTCAAATGTGATAAAGGATGAAACATTATTTACAAAAATAATTAGAGAAGAAAAATAATTGGAATAAATCCATGAAAAATTTATTCACATTTTACATGATTAATATTTTATGAGGATTATGATATTAATATTTATTTGAGAATAGATTGAAATAGTACTTGGAATTATTCTTAATCACATTTTATGGTGGTCCTCTATAAAAAAAATAGGCTAACCATCGGGCAAGATCATGAACCTCACAATGATGGCAAGGCTCAACCATGAGGGAGAGCTAGCCCAAGGGACTCACATGACAACATGGGTGAAGAAAGTTCCATCATGAGTAGGAATATGTGAATACAGGTGTATAAGGGTGAATAACACCCATAGAGTGTGTACGGTAGCACATAAGTGGGAGAGCGGGTCTCCCCACCCCATGTGATGTGTGCATAGTGTGTATAGGTTCCAACCTTAGTGCTAAAACGAGTTTTAACTATCATGACATCTATTATTAACTGCACCTCGATCGATGAAAGAATCGATATGGGAAAATAGAGTAGTGGGCATTGTTCATCCACTTAAAAACACATGGACATAACATAGTCCATATAATTCGATCGATCTATGTCGTCCGATGGATCCTACACATAACATATTTGAATGGTTTCATCTTAAACCTCTTGACCTTTGAGGATCGTATATGCACACTCGAGATAAGTGAAAGTCACATATTTCACCATCTCCAGTGATGAATCCACATGGTCGATCGAACTGAAGACATGAATGAAATCATTGTCTTGCATACATGAATTAATGCAATTATTAAAAGTATATGATACTAAAAAATGTAAAAAAATGTAGTGATCGAGTGATGACATCATGAGAACGAGTGGCATCACATGAATACATGCAGATAGACATAAAGGAATCATGTTAATATTAACAATGTTTCATGATATCCTTGTTTGCAAGAATCTATTGTGTAAAGAAAATTATATCTTTTATCATGTGAAGATTATATCACATACATCCTCTATTTCATGAAGACTTAGATGATTTTACATCAATTTTACACCAAGGTATGTCATGAATCATAATAAAATCATGAAAATCACCAAGGTCTCTCATAATCAGAGAAGCAATCATGTTGAGCAATCATTCGAAGAAACCACACAATCACGTATCCACTATATTGTCACATGAAGAAGACAATACTTACAATATTTATAATATATGTGAAACATTGATATCTTTGGGTGATTAATAAGAATTTACTCACCTTAAAAAGTGGAAGAGAGGTGGTGTAAAATCACTTATATAAATAGAGGTAGGGTCTAGAGTTTTAAGTTGCTTATATTCAAAATATTCGAGAGAAATATCATTTTAGAAAAAACAAGATCCATGTGAACCTTTCACTCAAATTCAATAGGAATCCTTTTATTCTTTTACATGAATATGAATAATAATCATGTGATCTATTTATAAAAATAAAGAGAACCCATGATCCTACTAGGTACTATAAAGGAAAGGAGAACCCACAAAAAACCCTTGTCATGTGAAGGGAGATTGAATAGGTTTGAAATATTTATTCACATGAAGCCCTTTTATAAAGAACCTTTGAGAAATTGCATGGTCCCTTCATGAAAACAAAGGATAAGCACTCGTGAGACTTATCAATATTTCATGAGGGAAGAATCAGATCATTCGAATCCCTTATGAAAAGGGATAGTAAACCTGAAGAAGATATAACATGTGTGATATAATTTGTATACACAAAATATTCTTAAGATCCCATGAACCCTACCTAGTTTCACAATGAAAATAGTTGAGAAACCTTTCATGCAATACATGCATGCCATGCACCCTGCATGTCAATATTGAAATACTTAAATAAATTGGAAGGAAAATCCAAGGAGAGGATTAAAGGGTGCTTGATAATTTTTGATATTAAATAACCGAATTGAAAAGGAACATAAAGTAATGAAGGGAATTCATATTTTCTAGTGTTTTTTAAATATATATGAATCACGCTTTCATGAATTAGAATAAATCATGTTTATGTGAGGACAATAATTCATTAGATTTACGGAATAATTATTTCCTGAGCATTTTGATTGACTGAGGGAGACCTGATCATACAGTGAAGATCATAAGAACTTGAGAAAGACCGGTAGAATTGATTACCTATTGTAGAGGACCTTGAAGTGCACATAACCGTGCTAGTTGATCTAACAATATTGTGGAGGATAATCAGCACCCATTGGTGTAGAAGTGACTAGCTAGTAAAAAATATTTATATCAAAGGATCAAAACCAAGAAGAATATGGAGCTTGTGACTGAGGGATATAACCAGTTTCTAAAGAGGCTCGGGGAGAAGAAAATATGGTTGGGGGTATAACCAACTAAGGTAGAAGAGTTGTATTTTTGGGGGTATAACCATGATAAATTGGAAGATCAACTAATGTGGTGTATAACATGTTATTTCCTAAACTATTATAATTAATAATAAGATTATAGAAGAGAATCCATTTTGGGGGTCTAACCAATATGGAAATGAGTAGGTATTTGTACTGAACCATATAAAATACCATGTTCTATGATATCTCTAATTATTTATACATATGAGGTGACAATGAGATATATCACTGAGTAGATCGAGAACCATAACAAGTTTAAGAGGTTGAATTCAAAAGAATGGATTTTTTAAAAGTAAACAACTGATTAACCTCCTCAAAGTGGTCAATCCATCTTGGGGAACTACACCTTTGAATTCCATCACATGGTTTATTAAAAACATGACATGATATTCAATTATTATAACTATTAAAACATAAATAAAACCATTTAATAAAAATATGAATGTTTATGATCATTAAAACATCATGAGAGAGAGATTTACAAAATTACCAAACCCTTTAGGTATCTTGGACAATTCCATCCTATAGAATGAATACTCCTCCTATTGGTCCAAAGTTATGATAGAAAAATATCCAAGAAGAGGGTGAATTTTCATTTTAAAATGATATTTGAAATTATATCATATATTTAATGAAAATTTAGTGGAAAATAAAATTAAATGAACAAAATATATTTTTATAGTGGTTGAAATATAAATGATCCTAGTCTACTCATTACCCATCTCATGAACCAAGAGAGATAATACCCACTATAAATACTATAATAGAATATTGCAATGAATTTTCCCACCTTAAGTCACAATGTAACTATAAAGCCTGTACCCTTAGAGGCTTAAACCCAAAACAAACTTGAATTTTTCTACTTGGAAGAAAAACTCGAATGGTCCTGACTTCTTACCACCTAGAGGCACAACCCAATGCATGACTTTTGTTTGGGATTAATAACCCAAAATATTATATTTTAATAGGTAGTATAACCATTTAAATCTACACACATAGAAAAGAATTTATCCCACATAATGGGAATTTAATCCTATATAAAATTATTCCAAATAAAATTCCTTAGAATTAAACTAATTAATAAGTATTGGAGAAATAATTAAATCAAGATAAATATGTAAAATACACATGTAGTAATTTTAAATATAAAATTATACATAAAACAGAGAACATGTTGCGCTAAAATATAGAAAAGAAAATAAGTAATTGTAGGTCACAAGGTAGGTTCAATAATTTTCCAAATTTCAACATGTGATCACTTCATTTTTATTCATGAATTTAGTACATTTTGTTTATGTGGTCAAATTTTTTTACAAAATTAGTATATTTAGTTCATGAGGACTTTACATTTTTATTCATATAGTTAGTACATTTTATTCATGTGGTTAATACATTTTTTTATTGTGGTCAGTACATCTTGTTCTCGTGGTCAATACATTTTTGTTCATGTGGTCACTTTATAATTTTATAAATTTTCACTCATGGTCACTTCTAGACTTTTCTAAATTTTCCCTCACTATCACTTATATAATTTTCCAAATTTTCACTCACGGTCACTTCCAAAATTCCAAATGTTTACTCATACTAACTTCCACACTTTTCCAATTTTTTAATTATAGTCACTTACAGACTGCCAAAATTTTAATCACAGTCACTTACCATGGTCACTTCTCATGACCACTTATCACTATCACTTCTCTCAGTCACTTCTCATGGTCACTACAAGAATATATAAAAACAAAAAACAAATAAAATCATAATTATTGAAATTATTGAAAAAAATAATAAATTGGATTAAGGATCCAATTCAATACCACCTTCCTAACATATCTTTTAGGTTTTAATGACCTTGGATGATAATTTGAAGAAACATTATAGTACATTCAAACTAAATTTTCTTCTTTAGGTTTGAAATTTTACCCACTTGTACTATCGGTATAGTACTATAACCTTGTCCTCACATGCCTTAGTTAAACTATTTTCAACACTTTTAGAATATTAATTTAATTTCTTAAAACTCTTTCACATTGTCAAAAATTTTCCATTGATGAAAGAAATATTAATTCCTTTACCATAATAAACCTTAAAGAAAATTCTAGTATCACTATGTCCTTAAAATATACAATCATATTGAATATATGAGAAGAGAATAAAGACCCCAAGTCCATTTTCATCTAATTATTTTGAAAACTTAAGTGAATCATTATATTATTCCCATAAATATCTATATTTAGGTGTTGAGAAACATGAACAATTAAGTTACTCATGAAGGTTTTTTCTTTGAGTCATAAAAAATTCCTTTCTCAAGTACAATTATTAATTTTTATAGCAGTCTAAGGAGTTACTTATATTAGGATCCTCCTTACTCTAGGATTGATATCATTGTTATGTTCAATGCGGGTGAACCTATTTTTTCTATAATAGGATAAATTAATAAATGAGTATCATGTTTTATAAACATTTAATAAATACTTCTATTAAATATGATACCACTAAAATGATGAACCCTTTTAAACTTATCTATTAGTATGCAAAGATCCATATTTCACTATGAAAATAACCCTACTTTGGTATGAACCTCACTGCTTAGTTATTTTGGTAGTCCATTATTCAAATCATGTAATATATGACTCTTGGATAGTTGAATGGAGAAAACTTTTTCCAATCCATCATATTCATAAAATCAACACCATTCCTCTAGTATTCTAACTCGTAGGGTTTCCCACCAAAGTGTTACTCAAATAAAACACCAAGAATGAGACACCTAACTCTTAAGGTCATCTCATTACTTTCTTTTCTTACATAAGATAATACAAGGGCACCCCATTTTGGTGTGAAACTACCCAGTTGGATGATCATTGTATTGAAAAATGTTCACTTTAGAAGGAATATAATACATAGTGTTTTTAAAGGGGGTTTATTCTAACCATCTTATATTATGTTATTCCCTTTACATATATGTATATTTATATTGATTTAGTTGGGAATTCTATTCCTTCCTTTAAATTAATATATCCAAACCATATTGATGTGTAACCCTTTACATGGCCCATAAACTATGTTACAAACCCAAATTAAAATCCAATTATATTTATACATATCCAAATTCATCCTATACATAGGGTACTACAACCCTTTAATTTTTTGTACAAATCATAATTAACTTCTCAATTCAAGTTAACAATATAGTACACACCAAATGCAAGGTAGATGAAAACTAAATCCATTATCATACCAAGCATGTAACTCCTTAGATACATGTATGATAACTTAGAAACAGTCTAAAAACTTTAAAATAAATAAAAACAAAAAATTTCATAATATAAAAATTATATATATGAATAGAACATGGAATAATAAATAAATGAATAATTCAAGTATTTAAACATGACACAAACAATTATGAACAATTCATAAATAAGGCTAGAAATAAATACTTTAGAATTTAGCTATATATTATAGAAAATCTATAATTTTCTTTATAAACTCTTTATATTCGTTCCCAATAAAAAACTTTCATATTATTCATTATATGGAATTTACTTTAATATGTGATATTTTTAGAAATATAAAAATTATATATTTCAATTATTTTATGTAAACAATGTTTATAAACTATATAAGATATATTTAGTTTTATTTAAACCTTGATCAAATAAATAATCAAAACTCATTTTTATGTAGTTTAAATAAAGTTTTAAATAAGGCCTGTAAATTGAGAATTTTAAATTAATTTTATGAAAAATTCATAATTTAACTATAAACAATATATATTCTTGACTTATTTTGAAATTTATAAATATTATACTTATAATTTCCATAAAAATGATATATATATAAATTATAATTCATTCCATATAATTTAAATAAGGTATTTTAATATTTATGGATATTTATTTATTAATTTTTTTATAATTAATTAAATAATTAATTATAAAAAATTTATAATTAATTTATAAACACATTTATAAATTAATAAGAATCCCAAAATAACTTTTTCCATAATTTATAAACAATTTAATAATTATTTAATTAAATTCATAATTGAATTCAAGAATACAATTTTTTTATTAACATATCATTTTTAATAATATGGGAAAACTGTAATCCATGACTTGCAAGGCTCCCCTATGTAAGAGTAACTAACATCAGTCTCATACAGTGCCTATGTAAGAATGTGACTCACATAGCAATAAAGTCAGCATTCCATGTGATATTAAACCTGCTTGTATGGGAATTATACCACATAAAATGTTCTACATAAGGTGATATTTGGACTATAAGACTTATGTACCATTAAAACAGGAGCCATGTGATATAATCTCAACAGCTACATGAGATTGGATTCGCATGGTGTGTTATTTTCATAGGATTAACTCCTACGGTATTTGACACAATGATTATCACTTCTAAGATTAATAATTCACTATAGTGCCTTGTGTGAGATTAAACCTTACTGGTCATGTTTGATTAATCATGAATATACCATGTCCATATATTATTAAATCACATTGGATTATCTTTATGTTGACCCATGATAGATTAAACATGATGTAGAATGGTTCGTGTATCATCAATCTTACCCTCGTGTGAGATTAAACCTATACAGTTGATACCTACGTAGGATTAATCCAAGAAAGTTTTATGATAGGGCTGATGTAACATTAAATCCACAATTCTCAATGATATCAGTTCTATAATAGTGCAAATACAATTCTCTATTTTGAAAAACAACAAGAACTTCTTCATTTTAAACATGATTTTTGAGTTTTTAACGGCATGGTACAGATCTGATACCACTGATAAATTTCAAGGGATAGTTTAAATAATAAACCCAAGTAGTGGAAATAAATAAGAAACCTATATCTAAGATCGATCATGCAAGGACATGAAAACAGATACTGTATATAAAATAAATAACTACAATATATACCATATACCAAAGAGATACTTCAACCATATTTATCACATGCTTGATAAATATAACCTAAAATAAATCCAGATGACATCATTAATTCATGGTATATCCATGAGCTGGATGAATCACTCAACACTCATACAAGATTCTTCCACTCTCTTCAATATTCTAGTTTCTTGTAGTGTGAATGTAGAAAAATATGAGAGCTTTAGGATGGGACAAGGAATCGACCAAGGCTATATATGAACTAACACATGCATAATATGAGTACTTCCTCTATATAAAGGGATTAGTAAAACTCTTAAGTCATTGAATGTGATTACCCACGTGTCATAACACATGAGTAAACTTAAAACCCTTTGACCAAATATGTTCATGCATTCATCATATAAATGATACATAATTTATCCCTTATGTTATGAATGATATAAATCATGGAAGATAATTCAAATGTTAACATTTAATAGTAAATTACCTCAATATATCACAACCTTTAAAAAAAACATACCATATGATTAATAGTCATCTATATAATGCATCTTGCAAGGGAAACCTGAATGATATATTATCCTCCAATGGCCTGAAGGCCTTCATTTTTTTATTTATTTTTGATAATCCACCTTTCAAGGGGTGAGGTGGAATCCTTACAAGGCCCATAGGCGTAAGTATTACATGGATCGTAGGCCTTAGAGTAATCCATTGCCCATAGGCTTCAAACATTATATACAACCCAGACTAAATACTTGGAACTGCTCCTCCCTAGCATCTTCATTGTGAAAATAGCTCTCCATCTTCGCATGGATATTCGGCTAGGCTTTCCTATGCATGCACAGGCTTGTCCCAATGGTAGGTTTCATACCCTCTCATTCTTACAATCCGTTTAGCTTCTGTTATGGTGAAAGCTCCTTGCTCATCCAAATTTTGGAGCTTGTTCCTCATAGGTTGTCTTGTTTGTATCTGCACTTAAGGTGTCCTGAAGTCCTTGAGGTGGCCCGAAGGCTTTAT
Organism: Viscum album; assembly: GCA_963277665.1. Lineage (NCBI taxonomy): Eukaryota > Viridiplantae > Streptophyta > Magnoliopsida > Santalales > Viscaceae > Viscum > Viscum album. Next base: position 1,177,418,666 of record OY728139.1, on the reverse strand, counting down.
TGAGTCGAAGACCTTGGTGGCCCGAAGGCCTTACAGGACTCAAGGACCAAATTGGTCCCCCGAAGGCCCAAACGGGGGAATAGTCCTGGCAGCTACAATGCCAAACAATACCTGCCACAGTCCCACTATAGTCCCTGCTCCAGTACTGCTATAGTTCCCGCTAAAGTGCCTACTACAGTACTGCTACAGTACCGGAAATATGCCTCCTCTTGGATTTGATCCCGGGTTGCCTGGATGCACTTAAGGAGTCCTCACCAACTGGGCTGAGGCTCATGTTATCTTATTCCCTTTTGATATAAACTTGTTTTCTCTTATGATATGTCCACACATCATATACATAATGTATTTATGGAATATTTTATTTACCCAAGTATTTGGATTGGGGCTCTTAGGTCAGGGTGTTATAAAATGATATTAGATTGGAATTTTGAGTCAAGTCATGGGAAGTCTGGTAGTCATGTAGAATAGGATGTCTAGGACTTAAAACACACATATAAAAAAGACATAGCTAACTGTTTTATGGATAACTCTTTTTCAATAGGATTTTTAGGTAAATGGGAGGTTTATGATGACCTTGTAAGATTTTATTTATGTCACACCAACCCACATTGGGTCAAAACTAGTAATAGTTCATGCATCAGGATAGACATGGTAAATACTATATCACAGGGCATGGTTTTGAAAGAAAAATGTTATTCTTGCATGAAAATTGACTTCTAATGACTCAATGGGTTTTTAATTTCAATGTATTTGGGAAATATACTATTGTTGTGGAACTTTAATGAACTATAGTAGTAAATATCTAGGAATGAAATTATCCAAAGAAATAATATGCCATTTAATTGAGTTTTAGAATGTTGTTTTTTGTAATTATGAACACTTGAGGAATTATGTGGTTTTGATGAGAATTGAATTAGGTATTATAAAATGTTATTTTAGAAAAAGGATAATACCTTTAGGGGGTGAATCAGGGTATGATAATTTTAAAAACCACCCTTTTTAATGATCTTGTGACACTTTTAGTAGGGAATCTTCTTTCTCTCATGAAGATGATATGAAATAGTGAAAACTGTAAAGTGAGACACATTATATTTTTTACTTACTTCACCTAAATAGGATAATCTAATAAGTACTCATGAAAATGTGCCTATGAACTTGAAATAATAAATCTCATTTCTTTTGATTACAAGTTTCAAAGTGGCCACACTAAACCTCCTAGTTTACAACCTCAAAAAATGAAGAATACATTTCTCTTCTTACATAAAGAGACATACAACTCCTCTTGTTAGACTCTTTACCTCCATTGAAAAATAAGTAAAAATTATACTAGAGTTGGGGAAAACCTTATCACAACATCCATAATCATCTAATGAAATCATCTTCTAGAATACCTCTTTATCCTAGATATACTTTCCACTATGAGCCTTGAATACTTAATATTATTCTTCTTTCTATAGTGAATTTGGGATGTTTATACTTCAGTTATAGAAAAATAATTATGCCATATACTTCTATCAATATTTATATCAAAATAATGTCTTCCTCATATGTGATGATATAGAGTCTCATTATCTTACCTCCCCCTCCCCTTTTATTTCTTTGATAATATGTTTCTATATTTTCTCTTTTTATGATATTCTTCAGTTTTCACATGATAAAATATATCCATATTCAAAATATAGATCTTCCTAAGTCAACAACAAGATTATATCCAATTTAAAATTCCAATCAAATTTCCTATTATATTGTAAATAATTAGATCCAAAATATTTTACCAAATCATGTATTTAAAAATACTTCCAATCCTCATTGTCACAACCTCCATGTTTCCATATTTATTATTAGATAATGTGTTGTGTGGTCAAATATATATCTATATATTCATCCTTAATATTTTATTTAAATAATAAAAACATCATGTATTGATTCCCCATTTAATATTTTGTTTATTTTATTAATTAAAAGTTATTTATTTATTAATCACATTTAATTATTCATAAAATATTCATTATCTTATATTGAATGACCTTATTTGTAAAATCCAAAAAGGGAATCCCCTTATGTGATAATTAATCATATATTGATACAATCAAACAATAATTCACTATTTTTATGAGTCACTAATACATTTATTCACTCTTATTCCAAGTCACTCATAAGTGGATCCCTAAATGATCCTTACATCTATGATCCTAACATTGAGAACTCCTATGTTGAACACCCATATGTCGACCACTTCTACATCAATCACCCTTTGAGTCCTTTATAAAATTTATGGCTCTAGACCATTTGAATCATATATTTTTGGGGATGGATCTTACATTTATGATTGATTATCCTTACATTGATTATTATTATATTTATTTCCCTATGAGTCCTTTGTAAATTTCACAGCTCCAAACTGCATAACTGACATATGGTTCAATTTTACATCGACTACTCATACATGGTTCACTAAAACATAAATCACTTGTATGTAGTTCACTCCTACATCGACCGATCATATGTGGTTCTCCCCTTTTATACTGAATGAATATTACATGGGAAATGACTTATTCAAAAAACATAAAAGTTTATCAAAAACCAATTTTACAAAAATTATCCTAAATACTTCTGAATATCTTACATCTTGAAAAATTTGAACTCATCACACTTAAATAAGCTTCAATAAATATTCCTTACAATTAATTGTCAACAAACACAACAAAAAATAAATTCTTAAGGTATTTTGTCTAATAATTCCCCCTTTGGGTTTATTAAAAACATCAAAACAAATTTAGAACTTATTCTCTTGAAATCCTCAGAATAACTAGATCTGATCATCAACACAATCTATGACTCTTGACTTTAAAGAGTGTATCAATAATTCACTAATCATTAACTCTAAGACAACTTGGTTCAAGCTTAGTGTGAGAAACAATGTTTAATGAAAAGATCATCATAAAAATACCTCATTGATCTTCATTATCTCTCTACAAATTCTCTACAAAATTAATCCCCTTAATCTAAATAACTATATACTCTACCACTTTCCAAAGCAACATTGCTCCCTCTTTATCTATAGGAAGGAACATTATATGGACATCTTCTCCCCTACTCAAAAACTCCTTCTCCCCCTTTATCAATGAACCTAGAAAAAAATTCTATGAATGGTCACCAAAGAGAGTTAGATATTCAATAATATAAAACAAGGGAGAGTTTCCATACTTTACTAAAAAATAAATTCCTATAGGGGAGTTGGGTTCCATCAACCAACTGATCTACTTATAGGGAGTCTGTTAGACTCCAAGTGCCTAATGATTCCTTTCAAAATATGCCTTGGGAAATACCTTTGTCATAATATCAACCACTTTATTCTATGATGAAACAAACTAAAACATTAGAATCCTTTATTCTACTTTCTCCTTGATAAATTCGCATTTTATCTCAATGTGATTTTCCTTGAACGATGGATGGGATTTTTATAATATTAATAGCACAAGAGTTGTAACACATGATACCATTGGGAAATTTTAACTAAAATCCAACATATTTAATTTGTTTCTTCATCCATAAAAATTGAGTACAAGTTTGAGTAACCTTTATATATTCATCCTATGTTTTTTTCAAATAAATACATTATTTCTTCTCACTCGACCAATAAATTCAATAAATTTTAAGATAAAAAACACCACATGATTTTAACTTCCTATCATCATACAAACATACCTAATATATATCTATAAATCCCAATAACTCATGCTATGATTTTATGTGATAAAACAACCCAAAATTAATTGTATTATTAATGTACTGAAGTATCTGCTTCATAGATAGAATATGAATTTCTTTTTTACAACTTTAGTAATGTGCATAATGGAATGTAAAAAAAGATATATTATGTCTTTAGCTGCCAGATGCAACAATATATATATATATATAGTCACATCCACCAATTTTCCATCACAATTTTTGACAACTTCATTCGGGTAGTAGAAAAAGTTATCGTTGGCCTTGAATCTTATATTCCAAATATTTTGAGAACTTCTTTGGAATATTTTTTTAGAAAATAAATCTGCCTTTCAATCATTAAATCACTTGTAAGACAAGGAGTAATGTAATCTAACCAATCATAGATATTATTAATTTAAACCTCATATAATATGAAAATAATTCACATTGAGCACCATATGGTCATTTAAAAGTGATTTCATCCACTTAAATAAGAACCAACATCCTTTGATTCTTTTCTTTCATGATGTATGATCTATGAAAAATTCCACCCTTTTTAATATGGTCTTCTTAAAATACTAGTTAAGTAGTGAATACTAAGACCTTGGTGCTTGTTTTAGGCCATAAATCCATTCTTTACACTTTTATTCATCTTTATTTACAATAGAACCATTTTATTTCTCTATACAAACCTCCTCTTCAAGGTATCTACACAATTATGTCAATTTGACATCTATTTGATACACTTTTAATCCCCTATGAACTACCATAGAAAAAAAATACCATATAGTCTCTAATCAAGACACATGTGAAAATTTTTCATCCACATCCATGCCTTCAATTTGGGAATAACCTTTACACACCTATTTTAATTTGTTATGTGTCACCTTTTTGTCTTTATTGAGTTTATTTTGGAACACCCACTTGGATACAATGACATTATTATCTTATGGAAATGGGAAAACTTCTCAGGTTTGGTTATTTTTAATTTAGCCAAGTTATTTATGCATGAATTTAACCCAATTATCACCTTTTTAAACCTATTAAAAAGATAGGAACTACTTGATATAAAAACAAGTTTAAACATTGATCTTTCCTCATTCGATCTAGAAATGGAGATATCCAGTCACCAATAATATTATTATTAGTAATTTTAGTTCTAATAATTTTCTTCCTTTATGATATTGAACCTGTTATATTTTCCACACTATTAGTATCTTTTTCTGAGTATTCTACATCCCCATGAGATCCCCATAATACACTCAACTCAGCATCACATATTTCTTAAAAAACCATTGTGTTTTTTTTGTGAAATATTGTCATTAGTTTTCAAATTATAATCATTTTCAACAATCGTTATATCTTAGATATCCATAAATTTTCTATGAATTTTGTTTTAGAATTTATACTCTTTTATTTTAGATGAATAAACAAGAAAAATACCTTCATCCCCATGAAACTTGAACTTTATATTATTCTCTTTATTAAAAATAAATCATTTACTTCTAAAGACTCGAAAGTACTTGAGTTTCAGATTATTACCATGCCACATCTCATAGGGAGTCATATCTTCATTATGACATAATAAATATCTATTAGAGATAAATAATGATATGATAATAACCACCTATAAATAGGTCTCTAGTAGATTATTTTTATGAGCATTTTTTGATCAATATTATTGATAATTCAGTTCCCCCTATCATCAAATCTGTTTTGTTGAGGAATATTTACCATTGACACTTGATGTCATATTTCATGTTTTTATTATACACTTCCACCTTATTATTCGTAAAACTATACCATTATAAACCTGTAACTTTTGAATTTTCAATGCAAGAATATTCTTCGTTAACCACTAATAATGTTAAATTCATTTGAATGATTCAGACTTATGGGTAATGGCCATCAACCATGACATTCTAATATAGTCATCAATGAACAAGATGAAAAACATATATCCATCCATGCATTTTGGTGTCATCAACCCACACAAATCAATTTTTACTAACTCAAGAAACATTGTTGATTTAATCTTCTTTAGATTATATGTATTCAAAAAAATATTTTCTTTTTATAAATTTTCACATGTATAAGTCTGATCACATGAAAGTATAAGGATGTACCGAGATCATTTAGTTTTCACCAAGTTCTCCAAGTATTTTTAGCTCAAACAGCCAATCCAATTATTCCATAATTTATTTTCATTCTCCTTGGATAACATTTATCTATCATATTTTCTGTTTTCAAGAAAGATATTTCCTTTGGCGTTCCTTCCTTATATAACTATAGTGCGATCTTTTACTTTAATGATGTAGGTATTACTATTGAACCTCGCTATATGTCTTGAATCACATAATCAAATTACACTTAGTAATTTTTTTCTCAGACCTTCAACCAATAATACATACATACGTATCAAGTCTTTACCACCTATTTTGGTCTTTTTGGAGCCAAATATCATTATTCTCTCATCATTTCTAAACCAAATGAAACCATTATTTTCATATTTTAATGACAATAAAAATATATTTATTTCCCTTCATATAGAATTACCATCCTATATCCAGAATCCATGTTCTAGATCTATCAATTTTTCTTAAAGTTATTTTAGTGACATTAGCCTTCTCAGCTTTTCCCTTTTTGATCAATGCTTTCTACTTCACTTCCTTTATTGGTAAATTATCTTGATCCACCTTCATATCCAAATATTCTTCTTCATCATGTAAGGATACATATCTATTTTTTTATTCTCACCCATATTTATGAGGATTATAACTAATTATATATTCTTATATGGATTTCTTTTTATACCTCCCTTTTCACCCTTGATGAGAAATTCATAGATTTTTTTAATATATCCTCCATAAAAAAGTAATTGAAAATGAAAAACATAATGAAAATAGGAAATTCTAAACATCTGTATGTATCTTGATCCTTAAAGTTCATATTTTCTATGGAAAAAATATATTTTGTACATCCCATCTTTCCTCAACAATAACACCAAACATTTGATGCATTTTTTTTGTGATGTCACTACTCTATTTTACTTTTTGAGTCTTCTATGTGTTTCTAAAACTAACCTTATTTTAGGGAGTGGGTGCTTAGGTTTTTCCATCAACCACCACCAATTTATTCTTATGATCAGGTCCCACATCATATTTGAAATTGTCTCTAAGTAAATTTACTTTTTGGAAAGTATTAAATTTTAGTGGAATCCATGTGAAATCCTTTGTGTCTAGTGCACTTGAACCCCTTATGTCATATCAGGAGTAAGAATTATTTACTAATCATTTCACTTCCATCACAGTGTCATTAATTCACATTCAAGTTACAATATTTTTTTGACCAATTATTTTATTTTGTTGGTAAGACCATAAATAATTTAGTCCTATTGTTCAATCTAAACCCTAATCTCATCTTCCTTATTCGAGTTTATAGAATTTATAGATATGAGTTTTTCAATCTCTGGTTTTAGTTATAACTTTTCTTCTTATAATTACTTCATATAGAGTTTGGATTCATGTACTATTCCATTATCTTCCTTTATTTTATCCCTCCAAATGTCAATGTATTGAAAGGTATCCTCTAATTAATCTTCAAGATCAACTCTTACCTCAATTATAAAATCTCCATAATTAATTTTATCTACTACTAGATTGTCTATAATAGTTACAAGGACTTCCTCATTTGGGTATTTACAATCATCAACCTCTTATACTTAAATCTCCTCTGAGCTCTCATTTTATTATGATAAGAAGTTATTAGTCCTAAAGAATTTCTATTATGGTTTAATTTTTTATTCATTCCTTTAAATAGATTCCTCAGGGGTTTTTCTTCCTCATCATCATCCAAAAATTTCTTATGACATGTAGCAATAAGATGAAAAACTTTTCTGCATCAAAATAAAGTATGTGGAATCTTGTCGTTAAATTTCATATTTTCTCTTTTTTGATAATAGGAATGAAAAGAAATTACCTAATAAAATTATACTTTAATAGTATCCTCATTTAATGATATTTTATTCATTTATTTTAATTAAACTTCCTAAGAATTATCCTTTGACACTATCTTATTATCATTATTACTCATATCATATATAATGACAATGTTATATAGGTTTTCAAAAATGTTACCTCCTTCAAATATTTATCCACAAGCACTGAGTTATATAGATTAAACCACAACAATAATCTTTTATTGATTATTTTCATAATTTTTGTATCATCAATGGTCTCTATAAGTCTATGCATATCTTCAACATGAATGTTCACCCAATAAAAGAATGAATCAATCGTCTCATTTAGTATCATTCTTAAATGCTCAAACTTATTCCACAACACCTGTAACTTTTCTTCTCTAACTTTTGAATCACCTTCATAAATATTATAAATATTCTCCCACATAGAATGAGAGGTTTTCCATGACATCTCCCTTATAAAGATAGGGTTTTCAAAAGCTCCCCCATAAGGTTTTAATCTCCCTAGAATTTACATACAATTCCTTATAATAATTTTATGATAAGGATACTCGCTCCATATTATATAAGATTCATTTAATATTATCCATGTACACATCCATCACTAATGACTGAAAATAATGTTTCATTTTTTTTTCCATAACTAGAAGATATTTCCTTCAAAAGTAAGAATTCCTCCATGATTGACAACCATTGCGATATTTTTATATAGAGAATAATGTAACGAAGAAACTTTATCTATACTACAACTTATTGGTCCTAAATAAGGATAAAACGCCGGGGGGTGGGGGTGCGAATCAGGGTACATCAATTTTAAAAACCTCCCTTATCAATGATCTTATTCCTCTTTTAGAAGGGACTCTTCTTTATCTCTTTTAGAAAATATGAAATAATGGAATTAGTAAAGAGAGACACATGTTAATTTTTATTAGTTAATATAAATAGTCTAATTCAAGGATCATGCAAGGAAATGTGCCCATACACCTAAAACCATAAGGATCATTACTTTTTATTAGACCTTTTAGAGAATCTTCACTGACCCTATAACTTTATAACCTCAAAAAAAATGAATATCTCACTAATATTCTTAAATAAGATAACTCACTACTCCTCATGAAAACTACTTTATCACCGTTTAAAAATAAGTAGAAATTACACCAATTTTAGCATAGCACTTAACACTATATCCAAGAGATTCTAGTGAGAGAACCTCCTATAATACCTTCTAATTTTCGTTCATGGAATTTTCAGTACGAGCCTAGAATGTATCTTCTTTTTCTTTCCAATGAGAATATGGAATACTGCAACTTAATTTATGAAAAAATAAATATTCATTATACTTCTATTTTACTTTCCATTGAAATAATATCTTCCTTCTCTATGTCAATCTGGTCTCTCATAGTCTGATCTTCCACTTTGTTTTTTATTTTTCTAATAATATATTTCTATATTTTATTTTTTGATATTATTTAGTTTCCACATGATAAAATATTTCCATATTTTAAATATGTGTCTAAAAGAGTCAATAGGTATATCCTATCGAATTTTGAATTATAATCAAATCACCTAGTATGTTGTAAATAATTATCTCCACAATCTTTTTCCAAATCATGTATTTAAAAATACACCTAATCCTCACCGCTACAACCTCCACATTACCACTTTACTTTTTCAATGATGTTTTGTGTGGTCAAAGATAGATCCACACAATCAAACTTACTATTAAATTTAAATAAATATAACCTTAAGTCTTGTTTTACGCTTTAATCTTAACTTGATTCTCATCATTAAAATTTGACCATTTCACTACTGGAAAAAAGCCTATACCGATGGCTAGGAACCATTAGTATATGCCCCCAAATGGTAGTTTGGAGGGTCATTGGATAGTTAGGAATTAGTATAGGTGTTCTATACCAATAGTTTGGGAACTGTTGGTATAGTTCACATGAAATACCCATACCAATGATTTTTCAAAACTATTGGTATAAGTAATGTAAAAAAAATCTTGCCTGGTTTTGAACCTAATTACTCCCAGACTTAACCAATATGATAAAAAGAATATTGTGAACATAAATCGATATATATATAAGTATATTTAAAATTAATTTAATTTTTTATTTATATAATGTTAATTGAAAAAATGATTCATAAAAAATTCAGGTTCCTATACCAATAGTTTTGGAAAAACTATTGGTATAGGGTCTCTCTATCATATATCTGGATACTCGTATGTGGAGTCACACTTACATCAAGTCTCTACCATCAAGTCCAGCCAGAAGCTAAGCTTCTGACCATTTATTAAAATAAAATAAAATGTACACAAGAGATGGGTGGGGTCAAAACAATGGGATTTTTTCCCTCATCCATCAAAAAAGTTAAAGATCATAATAAGACATGTCATTACCATAATCAGAGTCATCAGCCATTTCCCATTCAGATTGGGACTTACCCTGATTTAGGATCTTAAGAATATCAGTATTGAACTTGACCGCTAACTTAGAAAATCAGGTAGACACAATGCGAGGTTTGTTGGAATAATCCTTCCTCAACCTTCTCTTTGAGGGAGAAAGAGTGAGGTCCATAAAATCATCTACTTTACCTTTTCAAGATAAGAGGGCATCTTTGAAAGAGGTAGGATCATTACTGTCTGCTTTCATCCCTTCCGCCTCTGAGATGTCACCCCACTTTCCAGATATCTTAGAGGAATTCAAAAGGTTATGGATTTACTTATGACAATCAACATGTTCAAGAGTCTTAATGTGATCCAATCCATGATTCAACTCAACAGTTCCATAACAGAGCAATACTGCACCAGGACTAACATTCATGTTTGGAGATGGAGGGTCATAATGATCAGGAGACCCATTAGTAGAGAGGCTAGCATCTTTTCTAGTCACAACCGATTTAGCGGGTGAAATAGATGTAATCTCCTTAGAAAAATCAACCTGAGAAGAAGAGGGACCACTATTAGTTCACATAAGAGACTTATCCACCATGAGACCATTGTCCTTAAAACAAGACACCTGAGGGGAAAACTTGTTCAACATATCAGTCTCAACGGAAACTGGATTTTTGAGAACATCATCATTAGGATCAAGAGACTTTGAAAAAGCCACATGCTTTCTCTCAAGATTCCATCTACAGAGAGTATCTGGATGACCCTTCATTCCACATCTCCCACATGAGATCTTCTTTCGACATAACTCTAAAGAATGTCCAACCACCATACATTCAGTACAGAATAGAGGCTTTCTTTCATATTCAACGTCAATATGAATATTATCAGTGGGAGTATAGAGTGTTACCTTATCAATCAAGGTGGAGCTCAGATCAATCTCTACCAGCATTCTGAAAAAATGTCCAAATCAAACCAATTTAGTTTCCTTGTTTAGACAAATAAGAGTCCCAATAGCCAAGCCAATTTCATACAGAATTTTTGGATGCCAAAGGTCCCAATTGAGTCCATGAAAATGAACCCAAACCTAAGAAAAGGCATTTCTTGCACACAAGGCATTGAAGTCCAGTGAACATTCATGAAAGTGAAGCCATCCAGGCTTTTGAGTCAGAGACCTGATGCTCCATGCATGTATTTTGTAAGAATTCGAAGGAAAAAATACAATGAAAGAATCCAAGGCCAAGAGAAACAGATCGCCAATCAGAGGAGTCCCATAAAAACGAGATTCTCTTGATGAGATCATCAAACCTCCAAGGTTTCTCACCCTTTGGAAGAACAAGATGTGCAATTAGAGAATTCTGTCCAACTGTAATCCTCTCAGCAAACACATCAGGATTAACATGCTAACCCCTTTCTAAGGATCCCACTAGAGGAGTAAATAAGAGATGAAAATGGTGGTGCCAATGTAGGACTATCCATTTCAGATTTTCCATTCAGATCCTTTATAGAACCACTGCAATTTAGGACCTTCAAGACATCCTGTGATGTCTTCAACCGTGAACTAGAAATCAAAGAAGGAGAACACGACTCATTCAGTGACACCCTCTTCATCACAGATTTCCCCCACACCTCTTCATTCACGTGATGAGAACCATTAGCCTGAGAATCCATCTTGGATCTGGATTCATGGACTATAGGACCATTCAACACAACCAACAAAGAAGGTTTTTTTACACTGCCTTCAATAGGATCCCGAGACTCATGATCTAAAGCCAAAGACTTGGATCTGGAGTCAACACAAACAAAATATGGCTTTGAAGAAAATATCAGATCTCAAATAAGATCCCACATGCATTTTCCATCCCAATGATCCGTAGTTTGAGCACAAGACACTACCAAGTTTGGATCTTTCACCATAATGTCAAGGCGAGCAGTAGGTAGGCCAAGAAAGATGACACTACCTCCGAGATGCAGTGCACCTTCATTCCACCTCGATCCTATTTCACCATCCACGAGCACAGAGTTGAGGTAGTGCGGGATAGGCATGGAAAACCCTAGGAAGAAAATGCCCAATCGCCATGGCTGCAGGTCGTCCGCTCCCCCCGAAACCCGATCGCCATCTCTTGTCACATCAAGTATCTCATATATGAGTACCTGAATGAAACTTATTTTAATGATCCTTACATTAAGAACTCCTATGTATAGAACCCATATATAGACCACTCCTACATTGAGGACCCTGTGCGTCCTTTCCAAAATTTTCAGCTTCAGACTTCTTGACTCTTATATCACTAGGAAAGACTATTAAATCAATTCAAAATGATCCTTACATAGATGAATCTTATATCAATTTCACCATGTGTACTTTTCTAATTTCTTATCTCTAATATGCATGAATCATCATGGTTCAATCCTACATTTACCAACAATACATGGTTCACTCCTATATCTACTACTCATATGTGGTTATCCGCTTTGCTTATGGATGTATCTTACATGGAAAATAACTTATCCATAAAACATAAAATATGACCAAAAAATAATTATCTTGAGATCATAAAAAACTCTTCCATACTTTAAAATATGAACTCCTCAAACTTAAATAATCTTTCTTGAAGATTCTTTCCACCACATTCTCAATAAACACAAACTAAAAAAATTTCACAACGTATTTTTTCTAACATAAAATATTCCACTTGGGAGAGTTATAGTTGGGAATGGGTTAGGGAAAGGAGAAACTCAGAATACTCCCATGGATGATCATCTAACAAGAGAGATTATACAAATCATCCATGGGATCGATAGGGGTTCAGATCAGGATAGGTTGAGGGAGGTAGATAGTTCATTGATGTTCATAAAGAAAAACCATCCATTATTCAGAGGGTATATGGTCCTAAAACTATATTAAGAGTGGTTGTAGAAAATAAACTATATCTTCAAGTTATTTTGGAAATTAGGGACCTATAAGGATGAATTTAGTTCCTACCCTTTGGAGGGGTGAACTAGCAAGTGAATTGAAGTGAATTAAGAAGTAGAGTAGGATAATGATCTTGGCTATAAGGGATTAAATAGAATCTTTAATGAACCAATAAGAGAAAAATTTGACAAGAGATTAATATTTCTTAGATGTGAAGCATGGGAGTTTGTCTGTGAAAGAATATTCATCAATTTTTATTATGCTGATGAAGTATGTGTTCATGCTTGTGAAAATGATAAACTGAAGAAACAATGATTTGAAATGAGCCTATGACAAGAGATATGATTGAGAACTATTATTCTAAAGATACCTACCTATTATAAGGTGGTTAATATGATATATTTAGAAGATGTAGATTTAAAGAATACTCAAAATGTGAGTTCCTTCCACGACTAGGATAATAGAAATTTTCTTTTAGCAGGAATAATAGGAATAAAAAGGAAATGATAAATCATATAGAGATTATTCTTAGGTTCCCCATGGAAGAAGTCCACTAGAGTGCTTCTAGTGTGAATAGGTGGGATAGTATAATTCCAAGTGTCTGAATCCTCCTCTTACATCCCATTAGATCAAGAAGGTGGGCCACTTGATGAAATATTGGAACTAATTCTCATAGATGAATAGTGGTGGTATATCCAACCAGGTATAGGGATCATAGATGCAGAGTGGTGTATTGGGACAAGTCAATCCAGGGACCCAAGGTAGTGTAGTAAGAACTCATTAGGAGGAGGTCTCATCACCTTAAAAGATTAAGGGAAATATATTTTATATTGAGCTAGAAGCATAGAAGGTTGATGTTAATGTGGGTAGATCTATGATATAAGGTAACATATTGATAGCTTTGACTTCTGCATTGTTTAATACTAGATCATCATATTTGATTTTATATGTGCATTTGGTTGATATATTAGAACTATGAATAGAGTTTTTGACTTAGTTTATGAGGATTGATACTCCATTCAAGTGTTTATCTTATTTGATCATGATTGATAATTTATAAATCCTTGGGCCTTTATATCTCTTAAGATAAATATGAATGATTTAATCATTGGTATTGATTAATTGAGTCACTTTAAGACCACAACTGATCGTTATGGTTGATGAGTTTTTTCACAATACTGAATAGGACTATCCACACTTACAAGAGAGAGTGGGATATTCAAGTGGGTAGAAAGGGACCAATGTATGTAGATTTTGGATCTTTGTCTTATCGTTTGGTGGGAATGGTTCTTAAATCAATGGGAGAGAAGAATACACATCTACTTCCAATGTTGGTGGATCTATATCCAAATATTTTGCATGGGATTTCATTAGACTACCACGTAGGAGGGAAATAAAGTTTTCTATTTATTTGGTGTTTAGTATGAGACCTATTTCATTTCTATATTATCATATGGAACTATCAAAATTTATGGATATGGAGGCTTAGTTAGATGATCTTAATAATAATAGGTTTATTCAACTGAGTGTTTCTCCTTAAGAAACACCAGTTTTATTCATAAAGAAAATTTATGGTAGTAAGATGTTGTATTGTAACTATCGAAAGATATAATACATGATGATAAAGATTAAACATCCTTTAACTTAGATTAATAATTTATTTTACTTGATAAATGAAGCTCATTGGTTCTTTAAAATTGACCTTTGGTTTGGATATTATTAGTTAAGGGTGAAGGAAGATGATATTTCATAAATAAACTTTCATTATCAATGTAGAAATTATGAATTTTTGGTTGTGCATTCTAGAATTACCAATGCACCTGGAGTTTTCATAGCCTTGATGAATAAGAATTTTCAAAAGTATTTAAAACAATTAGTGGTATTTTTTGATAATATTTTTACTCAATCAAGGACTAAAAAATACTATGAGATTAATTTAGAGATTGTTTTAGGTATTTTTCATGAGTACAAAATTTATGTGAAATTATCTAAATTCTTTTTGGATTTAGGAGGTGAAGTTCCATAGTCAATTTGTTTCTAATGAAACGATCTCTATTGATCTTGATACCATTAAGACAATAATTTCTTGGGAAATATCAAAGAAAATGGATTAGATCTAGAGTTTCATGGAGATGAATGGATATTATCGAAGGTTTTTTAAACTCTTCTCAAAATACCCTTATCTTGTAACAGATTTGACTAAAAAAGGAGTAATGTTTGAATAGAGTGGAATATGTTAGGATAAATTTAATGAATTAAAGTGTAGGTTACCTTAATCTCTAGTTCTAATTATCCTAAAATTAAGAGTCAATTATGAGGTTTATTGCGATTCATTGAGATTGATCTTGGGGTTTTCTTAAAGTAGAGGTAGAAATTTATAGTATATGGGCCCAATCAACTAATTTCTCAAGAGTGGAATTATCCATCCAATTATTTAGAGTTATCTATTGTTTTTAGACTCAGAAGAGTTAGTAGAATCACCCTTTTGATGAGTAATTCTTAGTGTATATAGATCATAATAGTTTGAAGTGTATTTTATCAAAGAAATATATCAACATGAGATAGTGTATCTAGGTGGAATAGCTTCAAAACTTTGATTTCAATCTCATGTACACATGAAAAAAGGGAATGTGATGGGATATTCATTGACCAAGAAAAATATAAATTAGGTAATAAAGGAAGATGGAGAGTAGTGGAATATGATGAGATTGATGGTAGATTTTCCCCTAGAGGTGATAGAGATTATGCATGATGTTGTGGTTTATATAATTCATCTGATGTCTATATTGGTGGAGTTGGTGAAAAAATAGTAGTCATATGAGGATGAATTTAGAAGGGTGAGATACACTATAAATGGGGGGAGACCACTAAGGGATTTCATGTGGAACCAAATGTAGTTCTTTATTTTAGAGGATGTATGGTGGTTCCTACAAAGCTCAAAAAGGTTGTGTTGGGATATTTTCACCATTCAAGTTGGATAATATATCTTGTAGAAACCAGAATGTATTTTTGGTGGTCAATAATGAAGAGAGATGATGTCAATTTTGTTTCTCATTTATTGGTATTTTAATAGGTAAAGATTGGCCACCAATGACCTATGGAGTTGTTGAAGTCCTTAACAGTTTTGACATGGTAATGAGAGAAAATATAAATATACTTCATGATTGGGTTTCTGAGATCACCATATAAAAATGAGGGCATTTGGGTTATAGTGGATTAGCACATGAAGAAGGTGCCTTTCTTTACTATATGAGTTTTTTTGGATGATGATCTTTGGAAGATTTACATAAAATATATTTTTAGACTTCATGGGATTATGAATTGTAACAACTATAATAGAGACCCTTGGTTTACATTAATATTATAGAGATGAATCTAAAGTGTTGTGGGGATATAGATGAAAATGAGAATGATCTATTTCCCATAGATAGATAACCAGATAAAATTCTTTATTTTTATTTTGGAGGATATTATCCAAGATTGTATGATTGAATTTGAAAGATATTGGGAATATAATATTACACTAGTAGAGTTTATTTATAATACCATTTAATAACCATCAAACTATATGTCATTGGTTTAGGCATTTTCTGATCAACCATGTCGATCACTATTGTGTTGGGTATAGACTGGTGAGCGGATTCTTGTGTGATCCAATTTGATATAGGATATGATCAAATAGGTTATATTTATTCATAAACATATGATTTCAGCTTAGGGTTGGAAGAAATATTACATCAATCTTCAATGATGATCCTCAAGGTTTGATATTGGGGATTATGTGTTCTTGACACTAACCCCTAGATTAGGGAACACATTACTTGGGAATTAGGGGAAGTTGATGTCATGGTATGTGGGTCCAATTAAAAAAATTGAGTGGATTGGTAAAGTGGATTACAAATTTTTATTTTCATAACATTATATACAATTTATTATATTTTTCATATATCCAATTGTAAAGGTTTTAATCAGATTCATCTTATATTTTGAGATGGGAGGTAGTGGAGCTAGAATCCAATGCTTCTTATGTTTTGAAACTGATTCAAGATATGGATTATATATATAATATTTTTTAGAGAATGAGGATTCCTTTGGTGTAAGTGATGTAATGGTATGGGGAAATTCATAATGATTCATAGGACAAAGATATATAGGTATGAAAATAGTGGAAGGATTTGTTTATGGATAATAGATCCAAGTGAATTTTCTTGGATGAAAAGTCATATAGTGGGGAGATTTGTAATGCCCCAATTTTGGTAGATGGTATTGTTCCTAGTTATCCTAAATACCTATCATCCATGCAGGGTGGTGGAATTTTGTAGAAGATATACACAGTAAGATTCACAATTACCCTTATAATATTGAATCAAATGTTAGGGTTTGATATTTCCTTCAATACTTGAAACTAACTCCCCATATCTTCTAATTCTTATTGAATCTGAAGTTTTGATGTAAGATTTGAAAATATATTTGATATTTAATTGCTAATTTACTTTAATAATTTTTCAATATTGATGGATTCAACCCAACGTGTGTGATTCATGTAGTTCTGAATTCTGGAATTCCAGAAAATGACAGGATTAAGTATGTAGGTTTGATATATTCTGTAAACTAGATAATTTATTATGAATTGTTGATTGATTGTGATCTATTAAAGATAAATTTTATTGATTTTTTATGAATTATTGATGAATGAAAAATAGGTATTTTAACATAACTTATTTTGATAGAAAATTTTAGTGGTTGTTGTAACCATTAATTTTATAATTAAATTAGGAATTTAGAAATATAGATTTTCAAATATATGGCATGTGCCACCACTCTTATTCTCATCCCCAAAGTCAAATATCCCTCCTACTTGAAATAATATAGGTCAATAAACATGTGAAACTTCCCCTATAAATTTATAGCCACTGTTATCAATCGAATAATTGCATTTTACCTCCCCAAGTGGATATCATATGAGTAGAAAGGTTTCATTCAAGGAAGGTTCACTCAATCCGCCCTTAACTTGGCTCAATAAATGGTGAGAGATATCAATAAGAAAGTCACGAGATCAAACATTGACATTAAGCTTGATATGGACAATGATTATGACCGGGTCGAGTGAAGCTTCATCATCAGAGTCATGAGGTGTATGAGATTCTTTGAAAAGGTGGTGGATATTTTCTTCAGATGTATTGGCTATCCATGGTTCTCTGTCACTTTTATAGGGAAAAGCTATGGATTCTTTAAATCAGTTCTGGGAATAAGACCTAGAGATTCCCTATCTCCTAATGTGTTCATCATGGTTCAAGATACTTTTAGTATATTACTGAATAAATGATTCATTGATGGGTGTGTTTGGCCTTTCTGGTTCAAGCCAAATTTCACCAGTATTACCCACATTTTCTTTGCTGATGACCTCATTATATTTCTCAATGGGAGTAGTAGGAACATCCAAGAACTCCTTTATATTCTTGATATCTACTGTAATTAGAGTGTCCAGGTCATCAATCATGGGAAGAGTGATGTTTACACAACAAAACTATTCTCAAGATCAAGGGGTAAGAGAATTAAAGACAAATTGGGGATTTCTCAGAGATATTTCCCCATGGATTACCTGGGAGCACAAATTTCACTAGTTAGGATTCACATTCAACATTTTTATGGCATAGTTGATAAAATCAATGCACTCATCCTCAATTAGAAGAAAAAATTCCTTTCCATTGGGGGAATAATCACCCTGATCAATAGTGTGATAACCTCCATCCCCATGCATGTCTTATTGGCCACTATTACCCCCAAAACTATTATTCGTAATATTGATAAAATCCTGGTCAGCTTTATTTGGGATGCACAAGTAGATGGAAGATACCATTGGTCCTCATGGCATAGATTGTCTCATAGTGTTGAGGAGGGTGGCATCAAACTAAGGAGTGTCTCAGACTACATGTACTACCTATAGGAAAAGATGGCCTAGGATTTCTTGGAGGGGTGAGCCTTATGGGAAAATTTATCCAAAAAGAAATATTTCTCTCAATTTGATGTGGCAGGGGGAGTTATTCCAAGCTTTTGGATGTTACTCTATACCATATACTTAATCATCAACAACATTATAGGTGGATTATGAGAGAGGGGTTGATCAATTTTTGGAGTGATAACTGGTCTAGGAGTTTCCTTGGGTTTCCAAGTTGCCTGGTTCCTGACCTTTCCATCTAAAAGGCTGCCTCTTACCCTACCTTCACCCAAATTGTTATGAACCCTTCTATATTAGATTTATTTCACAGTATCCTTATTAATAATGAACTAGAACGACTGGTTTTCATAGGCTCTCAATCAGGATACTTCTCGGCTAAGGCATATCGTGGAGTTTTATCATCTAATGATGGTCACGATACATGGGGAGGGACCCTATGGTGCAATGAAATTACAGAAAAAATGAACTTTCTTATATGGATCCTTCCCAATAGTTCCCTCCCCATGGATGAATAGGTATGTAAGAAAGGGGATTATTGTCTCTAAATGCTACTACTGTCGGAGTCCTAAGGAGGAATCAACCTCTCATATTATCTTCAAGAGTGACTGGGTTGGATCTATCTAGAATATATTTTGTTATGTAATAGTGTGGGAGGTTTAGGGGATTTCCAGGGATGAATTTCTTCATTCATGGTTACTTGGGTCGATAGATTTTTTTCACGAATAGAGGGCGCATGCTTTACTGTTTGCGACAGGTTGCTGGATTTTGTGGAATGCACGTAATAAAGACCATCACGTGGGTCTCTTTAGCTCCCACATGGCCTTGAAATCTAGGGTGAGGATTCTTGTGATGGATCTTGTGCCGCTGCTCAAATGGGATGTTCTGTCGCCTTCCCTGCGGAAGATTATGACTAGCAGAGGCCTCCCCCGTGTGCCTCCAAGGGTGATATATTTCAGTATTTGGGTTTGTTAGAACCCATTGCGACCAAAGTTAAATTAAATATAGAAATTTAATGTATCAATGGTTTTATGAGGGGTGGGGGCATTGTATGTGATCAGGAAGGTTTAGTGGTTTTTGAATTTAGCTTATAGTTAGGGAAGGCTGACTCTCTCATGCCTGAGGCTTCTACGATGCTCAAGGGATTGAAATTGTGTCACTCCCATGACATCGCTCTAAATTCGGTGTAAATTGATTCCATGGTTCTTCTCTAGTATCTTCAAGGTGTGGTCAGTTGTCCTTGGGCTATTACGTACTTAATTCTCAATTTTTGATGTCTTATTCCTGATATTATTATTCTTTATCACATATGGAGAGAAGGAAACAAAGTTGTGAACTTCCTGGTATCACTGGCTACGCCTACCAATCCTTGTATTATTTTTAGTTGCACTGGCTCCCTTCCTCCTAAGTTCGTTAGCCTATTTCACACTAATGCCTTGGGTTTTCACTACTTTAGGCCTCTTTTACTTGGTTTAGGCTTCGACCCACCTTTTCTCTTAATAAAAAATTATCAGCATTGGATGGAGTATTTTACATTAAAATTTATAGATAATGGGTTTAACATCGTATTATAGTAAACATGAATTTTCTATTAGTTTGTGAAAATGATAGTTTCTTAGAATTTGGGTAGAATAATATTTTTCTAGGATGTGTATTTTTAAAAAGAAAACATGATTTATAGAAAATTGATGAATTATGTTTTGAAGAAATTATTCTTAGAAAAGTGAGGAATTATTTGTAATAGAATGGTTTGGTTTTGAAATTGGCATAAATAAAATATTTTAATTTTACATTTATTTTTTATTTATCATAATTTATTAGTATTTTATTTGAAGATTATTTTTCATAGATGTGTATTGTAGCTTGGGGAAATCCTACTGAGTTTATAATCACCCCACATATTCACCTTGGTGGGAATATAGAAATGATTGGTTGTGATACAAGTAAAGTGAATATGTCATTATTAATCCATAACATTGATGTTATTAATATTTTCATGACTTATTATATACCCAATTTACTTATTTTATATGAAATTTTCATAATTTGGGTGAAATATTAATGTTTTAATACTAAGTATAATTTTTGAGCATTTTTAAAAGTAGTCCAATTTAGTTAGTTTACTATTTTATTTATACCTATCACCCTACTGATTACAATTGTTTGGTTCCTGCTTTATAGGATTCCTTATTCAATTTCTCACATATCATTAGAAGGAACCATGGACCAATTATTCCATTTTAAGGCTCATATGGTCAATACAATAATACCCAAAGAATTTGTGATGAAACTTGACCATCAATGATGATTGAGTTACTGGTATAAATACTGAATCCAAAATTTTATGAAACTCCACCATATGTTCTTGATTATCCAAAATAATCATGGATAAAATTTTTAAGGTCCAAATATAAGAAAAAGGGGCCCAAATAATGCCTTGAAGTCCAGCCCACCATTCTGTCCGGGAATTAACACCCAGACACTATTCATGACATATCTCATGATGTAATCATCAAATCGATCTGAGATTTTGTAGTGTGAAATAGGATATATAGGAGGAATACTTTTTTGAAGACATAATTCGGCTTTGAAGGCATATTTCTATTCAAAAACCATTTCAAAATTTGGACTCCAAAAATATTTGATTGAAATGGACAGATTACAATTTTTTAATTAAATGGCCATAACTTTGGATACATAGGTCAAAATTACTCCAAATTTTGAGAGAGGATGGCCAACATTATTATATAAAACTTTAAAGAAGAATATATCTCTATATTTGGCTGTCTGGATGTCCAAATCGTCAAGCCAATTGGAGGGACAAATTGGGAATGTGAACAGTCCACTTCCTTGGGCTATAAATACATCACCCTCCTCTCCTTCAAAGGAGTGGGAATTTCAAAAGATAGGAGAATTAATTGGCATGAAAAAATCCTTTCCAAAGGCTTGGGAGGATCTTCCATACTCAAGTTTTCACTTGATAGACCTTTCCTCCTCTCTTTGTTTCCTTTTACTTTTGTGTTCTTCATTATTGTAATCTTGTAAGTTTTTTTTTGTAATTCTATTTTAATGGATGTTTCTTCTTCAATATATCTTATTCTCATACTAATTATATAGTTTAATATTAATGTTCTTGAAATAGTTTAAATACATTTTAATCCCCTTCCCTTCTTTTTCTTCCTCATTCAATCGAAAGTCCATTTTTAATTCTCATCATTGTTCGTGTGTGTGTGTTCGACGCACCACTCTTTTCTTATCCCTTTCTTTTTATTATATTCTTAAATTATCATCATAATAATTATAACCTGATTATTAAACACCCAAATTTTTGAGTAAATCTCCCATTGGGGTGATTTATAATTTAGGTATGCTAAGTGATTGAGAGATTTTGCTCGATAAATATTCTTTGAATTAACATTGTGTATGTTGGACTTAACATGTCATGGATTAATGAATTGTTTTGTTTAAGATGTGGTTTCCATGGATTATTAAAACCATAAATACACCACCATCAACAAGTTCTGATTGAGATTAGAACCTTAAGTTAAGTTAAGGCTTGGATTAAAGCCTTAACACTTAGGAATTCCAATCAACGTTAACTTGTGAAGTGGGTGTTAATTTAATGCAATATAAAGCAAGGCTCAATGATTTCACAAGCTTAACTACCTAATGATGAACTCACCCCAATTTTTATCAATTTTTTAAATCAATTATAGTTAATCAATCATTTAAATTAAGCTCTGTAAACAAACCCCCTAATCAAAACACAATCAACAAAAAATAATTGACTATTTAAAAAGTATCATCACCGAGGATTCGACTCAAGTGATGCTATACACATTAGCAGAGCATCGGAACTTTGACCGATCGATAGGCGATAATCGGACGTGTGTTTCAAATGGCACCGTTGCCGGGGATGGTGCACTTAAGTAGTAGTTATTTTATAGTTATTGTAAAAAAAAAACAAAATTTAAAAAAAATTGAAAAAAAACACAATGAAAAAAAAAACTATTTTTATTTTTCTTCCAAATCTCTCTGAATGCCCCGTACCCTCCCAAACAATCCCTCAGATTTGTTTGACCCTGAAATTGAGCGAAATCTTTTCCAACGTAGGAGGAACATAAGAGATAATCAACTTATTCAAGAACCAGTCCTTGTCCAACCAGTTGAATTAGATATGACTAATCCTAGGGAACCCACACTTAAAGAACTTTCTACCCCTGATATGAATCACCAACATCTTGGTATTCAATATCCAAACATAGAGGTTGATTTCAAACTCAAATCAGGTTTGATTCATATTCTTCCTCATTTCTGTAGGTTCCGGGAGCAGCGGAAGCATGTTGGTGGGATTGCCCAACTTTAATTTTAGCATTAAACAACGTTCAATCTGAGATCCGTCATGATATAAAATGCCGGATCTTCGAAATGAAATGAGGAACGAAAAAAAAGAAGAGTCCTGGAACCATTGAGATAAGATCATCATATGTTGGTTATGGTTAATTTAATTAATTCACAAGAATTACCTCGGTAGAATTCTTTATCCATTGATGTGTCCGGTCACAATTCGGTGATCCGTCGTTGCGTTGTAGAATCCAAGTGTAGGATTCCTCTAGCGGTGATCCACACGTGTGCCACATATCTCCGGATGTCACCGAAGGGATCTTCGGGAGCTAGCAGGGAAGAACCTTCGCTTGCGATGTCCGCCTTCGACCGCCTTGATCCGGGAGAGGATCTCGCTCTCGTAACTTGAGGGCGTTCTTGGTGGAAAGGGAATTATCTCTTGGATTGAGAGTATTTACAAATCCATTGTGCACATAAATGGCTCTTCAAAGTGTTGGGGTTGTGAGGATATTTATAATCAGGTTTGAGGTTAATAGAGTTATGACAATAAATAAACGCATTACGCGTTTTATTTATTTCATTAACTCTTATTGAAAACCCCCATGTCGAATTATTAATTCCTTGACATGCGCCCACGCTGATTATAATAAATATCATTTAATAAAACAATATTATAACCTCAAAATCCCTACTGGAAAAACTACACGGCGTGTAATAATTAATACATGGCGTGTACTTGTTTTCCATAAAACTACACAGCATG
Organism: Viscum album; assembly: GCA_963277665.1. Classification (NCBI taxonomy): domain Eukaryota; kingdom Viridiplantae; phylum Streptophyta; class Magnoliopsida; order Santalales; family Viscaceae; genus Viscum; species Viscum album. Next base: position 1,177,394,601 of record OY728139.1, on the reverse strand, counting down.
TATATTTAATATACACAATGTGTACTTTTATTTTCTATTTTTCTCCACCACATTTATTAGACCTTGAGTAATGGCTATTTATTTCTTAAATAAAAATAACTGCATCACTCGTTAATAAATATTATTTCATCCACAATATATTCTCTCGAATAACTAGTGTCGAAATAAATGCGATCAGGAATCCTTAAATAATTATTAAACCACAGTCGGGAATAATATTTATTTAAATTGTTAAATTAATATTTAACTGAGATACATGGACACACTTAGTGTGTGATCCTCTAGGACTCTTTCTCAGTGGCATTAGGTGGAGCCTACCTAAAGTCCAAGGTTAGCGTCTAGCAACACGCCAAGGCACCCATAGAGAAAGAAGTTAACATCGCAAAGTTATGTTACCTCCTACAAATGCTTACCATGTAATATAATCCCGTTGTCTCGATATCTCTAATAAAGCGGGTTTCATGCTAGTACCATCAACCCATGTGCTCGATTATTTTTTCTTTGACTTCCCGGAATTGAACTCGTCCATACCTTACCATGGCCATGGATTTATTTAAGCTATATCAATTCCATCAAAGGGCCTGAGATATCTACTTCTGTTATGGAACAGAAGGGAAAAATCCTCTCTCGCATTATCTATTAATGCAGTATTACTTGTGATGCACCCAACGTATCCTACCTCGCTGCGAATAGTGTGTCGTCACAGTTTTAGTCAATACATCTAAGTGCGCGAGTTGTAATACCCATTAATAATAATCTTAAAGTCTAAGGACCGATACACATGTCCGCAGATAGGAACATCCAATGAAACTATGAAATGTGGATTTTCTACAGGCGGGTCTCATTCTCATAATATCCTCTTAGATATTACCAAGGGCGCACACCATGAGAAGGTGACTCAAAGTTTTATGAGTCCTCACCCCTAATGACCTGTATTATTTGTGTCCCGCAAATAACATCATCCGGCCATAGAACATATATTTAAGAATAGTGTTATGGCACTTCCGGGTTCTCATCATAGCAGGGATCCGCTATGACCCTTTAATGAAATAGATATCCTTAGGAAATTATCACATGCATTGTTATGCAGAAGAACAATCAAGATGTGATAAGGCTTTTATTAATGAATAAAGTACAAAGTAGTTGGTTCTAGACCACCAACTCCAACAGACTCCCACTTGGACTAGAGCCAACTGCTAACAACCTTTAACCTGCTAGCTCTCACATGATATTCATGCTTCTGCTGAGATAGGCCTTTATTCATGGGGTCTGCCACGTTCTCTTCCGTGGACACTCTGCTCACAACAACTTCAACCCTATGATAGAAATCCATCAAGAGGTGAAACTTTCAGAGTATGTGCTTTGTCCGTTGATGTGACCTTGGTTCTTTTGCAAGATCCACTGCTGTAGTATTATCACAATACAATGTAATGGGATCTTTACTGCTAGGCACCATATCAATCTCCTGGACAAAGTTCTGAATCCAGACGGCTTCCTTAGCTGCATCAGTAGCCGCTATATATTCAGACTCCACTGTAGAATCGGTGAAAAATGGATGGGTTGAACTCTTCCAGCTCACAGCTCCTCCATTGAGACAAAAAACATATCAAGATTGCGACTTCAAATCATTCTGATATGTCTGAAAACCAGCATCAACATACCCTTTGATGACAAGCTCCTCGTCTCCTCTATACACTAGGAACATGTCCTTAGTTCTTCTCCGATACTTAAGGATAGTCTTAACAGTAGTCCAATGCTGTTCTCCTGGATCTGCTTGATATCTGCCTACCATACTCAGTGCATAGGCAACATCAAGCCTGGTACATAACATGACATACACGATGGATCCTATAGCCGAAGCGTATGGGATTTTACTCATTCTTTCTTTCTCTTGTTGTGTCTTAGGAAACATTTTCTCAGAAAGATATAGGCCATGTGACACTGGAACCAATACCTTATTGTATTTTTCCATACTAAATCTCTTTAGTATCAGTTCAATGTATGTACCCTAACTTAGTCCAAGCAGCCTCTTAGATCTATCACGAATGATCTTGATCCCTAGAATGTAGGCTGCTTCTCCTAAGTCCTTCATGGAGAAACACTTGTTCAACCAGTCCTTAACTGACTGTAAGACTGGTACATCGTTTCCAACAAGTAATATGTCGTCAACATATACTACTAGGATAACGATTGCATTCCCATTAACCTGCTTATAAACACATGGCTCACATTCATTCTTAATGAAGCCAAATTTCGTTATGGCTTCATCAAATTGAATTTTCCATGACCTGGATGCTTTCTTCAATCCATAAATGGATTTCTACAACTTGAAAACCCATTTGGCTTCACCTGGTGTCACAAACACTTCTGGTTGTGTCATATAGACATCTTCCGGAAGGTTCCCATTAAGGAATTCTGTTTTGACATCCATCTTCCAAACCTCATATTCATGGTAAGCTGCTATGGCAAGTATGATTCTTATGGATTTAAATAAGGAAACTGGCGAGAAGGTTTCATCATAGTCAATTCCTTGACACTGTCTGAACCCTTTAGCCACCAGCCTTGCTTTATAGGTGCTAACTTGAACTTCCATGTCCAGCTTTCTCTTGAATACCCATTTGCATCTAACAGGCTTTACATCAACTGGCTCATCGAACAGAACCTAGACTTGGTTCTGATACATGGAATCCATCTCATAATTCATAGATTCTAGCCATCTTGCAGCTTCTGAGATTTCTACTACTTCCTTGTAGGAGAGAGGTTCATCATTGTCCAATAATAATGATTCACCATCCTCGGTGACTAGGAAACCAAATCTCTCTGGTTCCCTTACCTCTCTTGATCTCCTATGCAGTACTTGTGTTTCTGGAACCTCTTCCACTGGGACCTGTGGAACTTGTTCCTGTACCAAATCCTATGTATATTGAGCATCTACTTCATCGAAGTCAATCTTTCTCCCACTATCCTTTTTGAGGATGTTCTCCCTCTCAAGAAAGACGGCTTGTCTGGCAACATTCACTTTCTTGTCTTGAGAGTTATATAGTTAATACCATTTAGTTTCCTTGGGATATCCAATAAAGATACACCTCGTGCCCCGGGGTGCTAGTTTGTTGCCTGAGGAGGCCTTAACAAATGCCTCGCATCCCCATACATGTGTGTGTGACAAAATGGGTTTCTTTCCATTCCATAACTCGGAGGGAATTCCATTTTCCGCCTTAGTTGGTACTCGGTTTAATGTGTATGCCACAGTTTGTAATGCATATCCCCAAAAGGATAATGGAAGATTCACATGACTCATCATCGACCTCACCATGTCCAACAAGGTGTGGTTCCTCCTTTCACTAACACCATTCCACTGTGGTGTATAAGGAGGAGTGATCTGAGATAGAATCCCAGACTCCCGTAGAAGATCGATGAACTCTTGGTTCAGATATTCTCCACCTCGATCCAATCAAAGCTTCTTTATCCTCTTACCAAGCTGATTCTATACTTCATTCTTGAATTCCTTAAATTTCTCTAAGTATTCTGACTTATACCTCATTAATTAGACAAATCTATATCTACTCAAATCATCAGTAAAAGTAATGAAGTAAGAATATCCACCTCTAGCTTCTACTGGAAATGGTCCACATACATCTGTGTGTACCAATACTAGAAGCTCTGTGGCCCTTTCACCCTGTCCACCAAAAGGGGGCTTGGTCATTTTACCTTGTAAACAAGCGTGGCATCTATCAAGTGGTTTTAACTCAGTAGAGTCTAAATATCCATCTTGGCAGAACTTTGTCAAGCGCTTCTCGTTTACATGACCGAGACGGTGATGCCACAACTGGATGATGTATGAGTCATGTGAGTTTGTTTCGTTATCGATTGCCAACACTTGGTTTTCGTAATTTAATACATACAAACCATTATTTAAATGTGCCATAACATAACATACGTTGTTCTTATAAAAGAGACAACCCTTATTTCAAAACTTGAAAACAAATCCATCCTTATCCAAACAAGATACATAAATTATGTTCTTGGTAACACTAGGCACAAAATAACAGTTTTGTAAAACCAAAATCATGCCAGTTGGCAATGAGAGGTGATAGTCGCCAATAGCCAATGCAGCTAACCTTGCACCATTGGCAGCTCGAAGATCCACCTCTACTCTGGAGAACTTTCTAAATCTACTTGGTTCCTACATTTGAATATATATGTGAGCCCCACAAGCTATATCTAATAGCCAATGTGTAGAAATAGAAAGATTGCACTCTATAACAAACACACCTTTAGCGTCCCCACGCTTCTAGGTGCAGTTTCTCTTCCAGTGTCCCTACTTGCCACATGAAAAACACACTGCCTCTCATTCATTTCCCTACCTCTGGATCTCCCCCTTCTTGGAGGACGGTGCTCAGAGGCTTCAGACCGTTTATAAGTCTTTTCCCCCTTTGCCTTTTCCTTCCTTTTCTTGTTCACCATAAGGACCGTGGGTTTGTCACACCCCATGTCCTTATCTACCAGGCGAATCAAGGTTAGAAGCTCCGATAGAATCTTCTCATTGCTGCTCATATTAAAGTTGACAATGAAGCTAGAGAAGGTCTTGGGCAGTGATGATAGGATGAGATCTGTACGCAACTCATCTAGGAATTTAATCCCTAAGATGTCCAGGCGTTCAATGTATCCAATAAGCTTGACTACATGAGGTCCAGCTGGCGTAGACTCTCCAAGATTTGTTGTAAACAAATCATTGTAGATCTCATACCTCTCCTGTCTCGCCTTCTCTTGGTAGAGATCCTTAAGGTGAGACATCATGCTATACGCGTCCATGTTTTCATATTGCTTCAAGAGCTCATTGGACATGGATGATAGCATGAAACACTGGACATCTGTGGCATCATCCATATGTTTCATATAGATAGATAATTCCTCATCACTGGCCTCTTTCCCAGGTGCAACTGGAATAGGCTCTTCCAGCACATACAATTTCCTTTGGTGGCAAAGGATGACATGTAAACACCTCTGCCACTCTTGGAAATTGGTGTCGGTGAGAAGGTTTTCCTTCTCGAGTATGGTTCTCAATGATATGTTTGAAGTCATTTTCTTATCGTTTCTACAAATTAATATGAGCAAAGGTTTAGTACTTTATTACAAAACTGAGACAAATAAATAAATAAATACTTATTAGTCTCCCACTATTTTATCTAAATCCAATAGCCCTCACCATTGAATTCAGAATATTATGTTGCCTGAATATTCTAATGGCAAGGATCCATATTTCCCTTCTCATTACTCCAACTAGGGTTGGTCAAGAAACTTGAAGGGTTTTTGGTAGGCATTCCAAATGCCAACTGCATTAACTCGTAGCTCCTTGATTTGCTGAGTGGACTCCGCAATCCTAAAATCCTTTTATTTTGGATTTCCTCAACCTTTGCCTCTTGGTCACACCAAGTCCTGCTGTGGCAGTCAACCCTTGATGCGAACCAAGTCAAGTCAACCCAAAACCTTGAATTAGAATTCCACAATAATTGAAAGCACCCCAACTAGTGTTGGTCAAGCACTTTAAACTATGGTTCGATTCTAACCAAGATTATGGAAGGCTATACTGACTTAATATTTATTTTGAGGGATTTTATCCTTATACATAAATTTCCATTTTATTATCTTTGATTACATTCTTGTTAATATTAAGTGGGATATACTTAAGTGATTAACCATGTCTAAGATAATATTTACGTATAAGCCTGTTTTATTTTAGTTCCATCTTGCATGCTCGTTTAATTCATTAATTGTGTGATTGTGAAAACACACCCACAATAAATAAACCATGCAGCTGACAGAAATAAAATAAATGGTATGATCATGAGCTTTTCTATTGGTTAGTTTATCTAGTGGTTGATAAACTAACCCAAGACCTAGGAAATAAAACACCTTGAACCTTTCGGGTTCGTGTTTACATCTTTCCACCTGTCCACATTTGTATCTCCTTGGATTGATTTCACATTGGATCCTGACTTGAGCCACCTACACTAGCTTGGTAGCTCCATCCATTACATATGCATTTATCTCACATGCAGGTGAGGGGTAAAAAGGGGTTTTTACATAAAATAATCCTTGGGCGCGCAGGCCCTACATATTAATGAGGAGATGGAACACATGCCAACGAATTTAATTTAAATAAATTAATTAAAAGAAACCATTCACATATAAAGGTCTCGGTCTAGCTCATGATCATCCATACATGCAACGATATTTACACATAAATAAAACTAGCATTCGATTATTTAATCGTTCTTGTTTAAGATAAATCACGCTCGAATCAATTAATTATCTTTAATTAATCAATCCTTTTATCTTAAACCTTTTTATGAAATTCTTTGAGATTCTCATCCATCATAATTTTAAACAAATAAATTCATTTAAAATTATCCTTGTACGTAACATGTACCTTGGAGGAAACCAGGTGAATTCCCGTTCATTACGTAGATGTTAAATTAAACACACATATATAAAACACCTATCACGTGTTGTGCCTCAAATTTATGCCCGCACTATGGTACACGTCTCAAGGGTTTGTATAATATAATAATTTTTTTAATAAATCTGCGTAATTTGGGTGAGTACACAATGTGTAGTTCTGACTACACGGCGTGTACTTTTCATCACCATCCATACGAAATACACGCTCGGGGACATGGCATGTTTATGTACTTCGGAAATTTTCGGAGTACACGGAGTGTTCTTTTGGACACACGCCATGTAGTTTCCGCGTTACACAATTTCTAGCCAGGAAATCCATGTACGGGGTACACGGTCCAACCCAAACCCGAAGGGAATACACACTATTTTCAGTTAGACCACACAGCGTGTAATCCAGAAACCGTGTCCCACCTGTTTTTGGTCAACACATGGTGTCATAAATGACTTCAATACATAGCCTGATTTGGAGGATCAGTCAATGCATTGAACCTAGACTACATAGAGTGTACTTCCGAATACACGCTGTGTATTCTGGTGTTGTATGGACAGAAATGTTTGGCTCCTCTGAATGAGTTCCTCTATTTTATTTTAATCAAAATTAAAACAAAAATTCGTTTCTGTGAGGTGAACGAGAAACGAGGGAGGAGGAACATATCTCGAGATTTAGATTTCCAGAATGATTAAACATGAATTAAAATAACAAAATTATTAAATGAATAAATCACCAATGAAAAACCAAATAATTATAATCAACGATACGACCGCTCTGATACCACTTGTAGGTTCCAGGCGCAGCGAAAGCGCATTGGTGGTTTTTCCAAACTTTAATTTTAGAGTTAAACAATGTTCAATCCGAGATCTATAATGATATAAAATGCCAGATCTTCATAATGGAACGAGGAATGAAAAAGAAAAGAAGAGTCCTGAAACCATTGAGATAGGATCATCATATGTTGGTTATAATTAATTCACAAGAATTACCTTGGTGGAATTATTTCTTAGTTGATGTGTCTGGTCATGATTTGGTGATCTGTCGTTGCGTTATAGAATCCAAGAGTAGGATTCCTATAGTGGTGATCCACATATGTGCCACGTATCTCCGGACATCGCCGAAGGGATCTATGAGTGCTAGCACGGAAGAACCTTCACTTGTGATGTCCGCCTTCGACCGCCTTGATCCAGTGGAGGATCTCGCTCTCGTAACTTGAGGGAATTCTTGGTGGAAAAGGAATTATCTCTTGGCTTGAGAGTATTTCCAAATTCGTTGTGCACAACAATGTCTCTTCAAAGTTTTGGGGTTGTGAGGATATTTATAATCGGGTTTGAGGTTAATAGAGTTATGACAATAAATAAACGCATCACGTGTTTTATTTATTTCATTAAATCTTATTCAAAACCCCCATGTCGAATTATTAATTCCTTGAGATGCGCCCATGATGATTATAATAAATATCATTTAATAAAACAATATTATATCCTCAAAATCCCTACTGGAAAAACTACACGGCGTGTAATAATTAATACACAACATGTACTTGTTTTCCATAAAACTACACGGCGTGTATATTTAATATACACAACGTGTACTTTTATTTTCCATTTTTCTCCACCACATTTATTAGACCTTGAGTAATGGATATTTATTTCTTAAATAAATATATCTGCATCACTCGCTAATAAATATTATTTCTCCCACAATATATTCTCTCGAATAACTAGTGTCGAAATAAATGCGATCTGGCATCCTTAAATAATTATTAAACCACAGTCGGGATTAATCTTTATTTAACTTTTTAAATTAATCTTTAACTGAGATACATGGACACACTTAGCGTGTGAACCTCTAGGCCTCTTTCTTAGTGGCATTAGGCAGAGCCTGCCTAAAGTCCAAGGTTAGCGTCTAGCAACACGCCAAGGCACCCATAGAGAAAGAAGTTAACGCTGCAATGATGTGTCACCTCCTACGAATTCTTACTGTGTAATATAATCCCTTTGTCTTGATATCTCTAATCAATCGGGTGTCATGCTAGTTCCGTCAACCCATGTGCTCAATTATTCTTTCTTTGACTTCCCGGAATTGAACTCTCCCATACCATACCATGGCCATGGATTTATTTAGGCTATATCAATTCCATCAAAGGGCCTGAGATATCTACTTCCGTTATGGAACAGAAGGGACAAATCCTTTCTTGCATTATCTATTAATGCAGTATTACTCGTGATGCACCCAACATATCCTACCTCGCTGCGAACAGTGTGTCGTCACAATTTTCGTCAATACATCTAAGTGCGCGAGTTATAATACCCATTAATAATAATCTTAAAGTCAAAGGACCAATACACACGTCCGCAGATAGGAACATCCAATGACACAATGAAATGTGGATTTCCTACTGGTGGGTCTCCTTCTCATAATATCCTTCTGGATATTACCAAGGGCACACACCATGAGAAAGTGCCTCAATGTTTTATGAGTCCTCAACCCTAATGACCTGTATTATTTGTGTCCCGCAAATAACATCATACGTCCATAGAACATATATTTAATAATAGTTTTATGGCACTTCCAGGTTCTCATCATAGCAGGGATCCGCTATGACCCTTTAATTCAACAGTTATCCTTAGGACATTATCACATGCATTGTCACGTATAAGAACAATCAAGATGTGATAAGGATTTTATTAATGAATAACATAAAAATTAGTTGGTTCTAGACCACAAACTCCAACAATTTCCCTGGGTTATCCGGTGATGATCCACATCTCCACCTTAAAGAGTTCCAAGTGGTGTGCTTTACCATGAAGCCTCAAGAGGTTTCTGAGGAACAAATCAAACTCCGAGCATTCCCTTTCTCCCTAGAAGACACTGCCAAGTCATGTCTCTACTACCTTCCTCCTAGTTCCATAACCACATGGAATGACATGAAGTGGATCTTCTTAGAGAAATTCTTTCCTGCTTCTCGTACTGCTTCTATCCGAAAGGAAATAAGTGGTATTCATCAATTCACAATTGAATCACTCTATGAGTACTGGGAAAGATTGAAAAATCTTGTTGAAACTTGTCCACAACACCAAATCCCTGACTAAATATTGATCCAATGCTTCTATGAGGGATTATTGGCTATGGAGAGAACCCTCATTGATGACACAAGTGGCAGTGATCTTGTTGAAAAAACTCCATCAGCTGCAAGAGATCTCATAAGCAACATGACTGCGAACACACAAAAATTCCATACTCGAGCACATGCTCAAATCAAACAAGCCCAAGATAATAAATCAATTGAGCCAAACAAGATGACTGATTGGATGAGTGAACTTACAAGTCTTGTGCGACAACTAGCTGTGGCCACCAAATCCCCAACCTCATCTTCTCTGCAATCAATGTTTCCTGGACCTATCAAAAATTGTGTAATCTGCAACTCTTCATCTCATCCAACTGAAACATGTCCACAACTTCAATAGGATCAATTTGATTCATCTGGACCAATAAAGCTCAATGTAGCATATGCTTAGTGGAACACCAATCCTCAAAAATCAGGTCAGTTCATTAGAAACTTCAACCAACCTCACTTTAAGCCCTTCTCTTCTTCATATAACCAAGGACCGAGGTATAGTAATTCTGTCTCTCATCCCCCTCAATTACCTCATCAAAACCCAAACCAGTTCCAATATGGTGTTGGTGTTGGTAACATCCAAAAACCTTATCCTTTTATTCCTCAACCTGAAAGGATCAATCCTCCTCATGGATTACAATATCCTAGTGAGCCTTCCAAATTCCAAAACCAATACAATAAATTTCCCAAGAACCAAAATCTAGGTAATCCCAATTCGGGACAAGCCTCTTCTTCCAAGAAACCATGGGAAAGTGTAGTGGAAGATCTTGCCTCCTTCACCCGTTCTAGCCTCAAGAACATTGAAACCCAAATTGGTCAAATTGCATCCCACCTTAGTCAACAGAAACCATCAAATTCTTCCCAACTCCAAGCTCAACAATTACCCAACCATAAGGGTAATGTAAGTGAAATTTCACTTAGATCAGGAAAGAAAATTGACATGCCTCAAGACAAGTACTCCAAAACCCTTTGAATGTTGACCTAGAAAATTAAAAGAAAAAGAAACATGAAAAGGAACCTGAATCCATTCCCCCACCTCTTTCTATTCCACTTAGGAACCCAATTCCTTTTCCTCAAGCCATTTATAAGAAAAATAAGTCCTTTGAACCTGATCCTAAAATGCTCGACATGTTTAGACGTGTTGAAGTCAACATTACCCTCTTAGATGCCATAAAACAAATTCCTAAGTATGCCAAGTTTCTCAAGGAGTTGTGTAACCACAAGAGGCAACTTAGGACCTTAGAAAATCTTTCAACCCAAGAGTCCATACCCATTAAGTGCAAAGATCCAGGGACCTTTACGGTTCCATTCCAAATTGGACGTTCCAACATTGATGATGCACTCATAGACCTAGGATACTCAATTAATGTCATGACCAAATCTATATTCTCCAACCTTGGTCTAGGTCACTTACATCCAACGGGTGTTGTCATTAAATTATCCAATCGAATCACAACCAGTCCTGAGGGAATAATCGAGGATGTCCTTGTTCATGTCAATGATCTTATCTTCCCAGCCGATTTCTATGTCCTCGACATGGAAGGTGAAAAGAACTCTTATCGATCTCCCTTAATTCTAATAATACCATTCCTAATGATAGTGAGAACCAAGATTGATGTTCATTCAGGTATATTATCCATGGAATTCAGTGACCAACTGGTCAAGTTCAACATTTTCCAAGCCATGCGATACCCATCTAAGGATCAATCTGCATTCTCAATCCATGTTTCTGAGGACACTTCTAAGAGTCAATCGAACCCCAATCCACCATGTTATTCATTTTCTAATGACAAAGGATCTTTTGAAATCTGCACCATGATTAAAAAATTCATAAATGGTGAAGTTTATGTGGACCTTTCATTTATAGACTCTATCAATCTAGAGGATCTTAAAAACTCTCTTGAATCCCACATCAATTCTGATCTCTACTGCTCCACCTTGAACAATATTAAGTAAAATGAATCCAAAGCAACTAAAGTCCCTTCTTCCATTCCTGAGTTGTATAAACCAAAAATGAAAGATGAGACTGATATGAAACCTCTTCCTGAACACCTAAAATATGCATTTCTTTTACATGATCACCCTTATCCTGTCATTATCTCTGCTTCACTTACTGAAACCGAAGAGTCCAAACTTGTTCAGGTGTTAGAGGAAAATAAAAAGGCCATAGGTTAGACCCTAGATGACATACCAGGAATCAACCTTGACCTTTGTATGCATCAAATCCATCTTGAAGAGTCATACAAACCAATTAGACAACTATAAAGAAGATTCAATCCACTCATACTTGAGGTAGTTAGGGAAGAGATCACCAAGCTTCTTCAAGCTGGTATTATCTACCCAATTTTTGATAGTGAATGGGTTAGTCCAATTTAAGTTGTACCTAAGAAGGGTGGGATAACTGTTTTCACAAATGAACATGGAGAGGTAGTGACAACTCGAGTGAAGAACAAGTGGTGTGTGTGAATCGACTATAGGAAATTTAATGTGGAAACAAGAAAATATCACTACCCTCTTCCATTCCTTGATCAAATGCTAGAAAGATTATGCAGAAAGTCACACTATTTATTTCTTGATGGATACATCGGCTACTTCCAAATCTCAATTGCACCTTAAGACCAAGAAAAGACTACTTTCACATGCCCCTTTGGAACATATGAATATAGGAGAATGCCTTTTGGAATTTTCAATGCTCCTGCAACATTCCAGAGGTGTATGATGAGTATCTTTTTTGAATTCATTGAACACTACATGGAAGTCTTCATGGATGACTTCACCATTTATGGTGAGTCATTTGAATCTTGTTTGAATTCACTCTCTCTAGTCCCCCAAAAGTGTGTCAAGTGTAACCTTATGTTAAATTTTGAAAAATTTCACTTTATGGTTGCAAATGGGATTGTTCTAGGGCATATATTTTCAAAAGATGGTATTGAAGTCGATCTTGCTAAAATTGAAGTAATCCAATCACTTCCTCAACCCACTTCTGTTCAAGACATCCATTCATTTCTCACTCATGCTAGTTTCTATCGGAGATTCATCCATAACTTTAGTAGGATTTCCCTCCCACTCACTCGGTTTCTCCAAAATGATGTCACTTTCCATTTTGATGAGGTTTTCAAGAGAGCCTTTGTTGAACTCAAAACTTCTCTAACATCCGCCCCAATAATCCAACCTCCAGATTGGTCCTTACCCTTTGAGTTGACGTGTGATGCTTCTGATAGAGCCATTGGGGCTATTCTTGGTCAAAGAAGAGAAAAGATTCCTCATTTCATCTATTATGCCTCAAAAACATTAGATGAAACTCAATCTCACTACACTGTCACTGAAAATGAACTTTTAGCAGTGGTTTTTGCCTTAGATAAATTCCGACCCTATCTATTAGGTTCCAAAATCATTATCTTCACAGACCATTCTGCTATAAAGTTCTTACTCAAGAAAAGTGATTCGAAACCGAGGATAATAATATGGATCCTAATGCTTAAAGAGTTTGACCTTGAAATCAAAGATAGACTAGGAAAAGAAAACCTCGTGGCTAATCACTTGAGTAGAATTTCTAATTATTCTCATTCTAAAATCATCTATCCTGAATTCCACACTGAGCACCTTTCATCTCTCACTCCAAAAATACCATGGTATGCCCCAATCGTAAATTACTTGGTTTCTGGTGTTTTTCCTGAAATTTTTTCAAAATAACAAAAAATGAAGTTGAAAAGTGATTCAAAATACTATTTTTGGGAAGAAAATAATCTTTGGAAAACTGGGGATGACATGGCAATAAAGAGATGTGTCGATGAAAATGAACATTCTTCCATATTAGAATTCTGTCACTCAATGCCTCGTGTTGGCCACTTTGGATCACAAAGGACCTCCTGAAAGGTCCTAGACTCTGGATTCTTCTGGCCTTCACTCTTCAAGGACTCACATGAGTTCTGTCAATCATGTCCCACTTGCCAAAATTTTGGCACAATTTCAAAGAGAAATGAAATGCCCCAAAAGCCTTTAATTTTCAGTGAGATCTTCGATGTTTGTGGAATTGATTTCATGGGACCATTTCCTCCTTCCAATGGATTCTCATACATTCTTCTTGTAGTTGATTATGTTTCTAGGTGGGTCAAGGCCAAACCCACTAGAAATTATAATTCAAATACTATTAGTGAGTTCCTAAAGATACACATCTTCCACAAATTTGTCACACCACATGTCTTGATAAGTGACTTAGGAACCCATTTCTATAATAGAACCAAGGAATATTTTTTGAAAAATAATGGGGTTGTACATAAAACATCAACTGCATATCACCCCCAAACAAATGGAATGGCTAAACATTCTAATAGAGAAGTGAAAAGAGTTCTTGAGAGAATTGTTAAACCCACTAGAAAAGACTGGCCTGAAAGACTTGGTGAAGCACTTTGGGCTTATCGAACTTCCTATAAAACACCCATTTGGATGTCTCCTTTTAGTATAGTTTTTGGTAAAACATGTCATCTACCAGTTGAAATCCAACATAAGTCTTTTTGAGCTGTGAAAACCTCTAATTTTGATTGTGAAAAATCTGGTGAAGAAAGATTGTTGCAATTGGCTGAATTAGAGGAGATTTGACTTGAATCCTATGAGAATTCCAATATGTACAAAGAAAAGGCTAAGGTGCTCCATGACAAACAAATCCTGAGAAAGGTATTCCTTGAAGGTGAAAAGGTATTGTTCTTCAATTCTCAATTTCAGCTTCACCAAGGTAAACTTAATTCTCGTTGGGAAGGTCCTTTTATTGTTTCTCATGTTTACCCATTTGGTGCAATGCAAGTAAAAGACCCCTCTTCCAAAATAACATTCATAGTTAACGGAAATCGGTTAAAGCATCACCACGAAAGGACACACATCCCAGGAACCACATCGACTTCCATCGGATCCCCAACTTCTACAGTTTACCCACCACTGGATGGAAATGGAAACCCACCAAATCCAAACCATGGGGCACCTCTTTACCTTTAACTCCTATATCTCTTTCTCTCTCTCTCATCCTTCCCCTATTTTTCATTTTGTTACCACTTTCCTTACCATAGTTTTTATTTACTCTTTCTCTTTTGCATGGGTGTATCTTTATTTAAAAACTAAAAAAAAATTAAAAAACATTAAAAAAATCATTTAAAAAAAATATTAAAAATCAAGAGTCATACTTACTGACCTTCCATTTTTGAAATTTTTTCTAACCATTTTGGGGAGTCAAAAGGCATGATTTCATCTCAATTTTTTTTTGGTTTCTTCATATATTTGGATAAAGAATATTGTTTCAGACCCAAAAAAATTTTAATTCTCAATTTTTGATTTGGAAAATGATTCTACCCACTCGTGAGGAACAAAATTTTCTTTCATTCCAAGGCCACCTATGACCATCTTTTCAAAATGTGTGTTTTTCACCCCCATTTTTGAGTCTTGAGTATGTGGACCTTCGAGCTGAATTTCTAATTTTTGTGTGAATTAATATTATAGAGGCATTTTCTTAACCACATGAGAATCACAATAGCCAAATAGCCTCCCATTTCCCTTAAATTAATCCTCATTTTGAAAGCCCCTTCGAGCCTATGAAAACCTTTTCTTTGATAGCCACATTACAATCCCAATACCTTTTCCCACCCAATATCAACATGGATTTTCCATTACAATTTTTTTTGAAATTTAAGTGTGGGGGGAATGGATTTCATTATGGGTACCCTTTTTTTATTTCACCATGTTATCGTATGCTTGAGGGAAAGTATCCATTTCAGTGTGGGGGAGAGTTTTTCATTCAGTGTGTTTTGGGAATGTAATGTACTTTCATTTATGTAATTTTGTAAATGTTATTGACAAGTGTTCAAAAAAAATCAAAAAAAAAAATCAAGAAAAAAAGAACAAAAAAAATTGGGTTGTTTCTTAGGTAGGTCAAAAATAACTCTTCCTCAACCTTTTATCTTGTTATAACTATTACAATTAGTGTCTTGAGGAGATCAATAATTGGTTGGGATATGTGTGTGAGATCTTTTCCAAGTTCAACTTTCGAAAAAAAGAAAAAAAATAAAAAAAGAACACTTGCATTATATTCATGTGTCATTGGGAGAAGTTTTGTGGTTTGTAAATATTTCATCTGCTCATACCCTTCAAATTTTTTCCCTCTATTGTGTCTTTCATCACACAATCATGTCCGGGTAAATATGTGTTTTCATTTCCTTCCATGTTTTATTTCAAAACAAATGTGCATTTCTTTTTCTATGTTGGTGTTTTACCCCTCTTCTTCTCCCTCTTGGACATTATATTATTACCATCCCTTATCCATAGAAAAACCCCTTAAAAATACTACTTGATTATTATGCACTTTGGATAGGGATTGGAAGCTGATATCTCTTTCAAACTCTAAGATTTTCATTTTTGGTTAGTGAAATAGTGAACCTCCACAAATGAATTTTATCATCTTGAGAGGTGTGAGTTTTGAGTGTCCACATTTTCCATTTCTAAATTTGAGCATGAAAAAATGAATTAGTTTTGAAACATTTTTTCTATGAAAACTTTTTGTGGAATTCAAAATGGATGATTGAAATAGTCTAAACCTCCCCTGATTGGAGAAAACAAAATTTTAATATTTGTTGGGGAGTGAAAAAGATTTTGTTATGTTTTTATATTTGTTTCACATGAGGACATGCACAAGACTAAGTGTTGGGGATTTGAAGTTATTAATATTTTCATGACTTATTACATACCCCATTTACTGATTTTATATGAAATGTGCATAATTTGGGTGAAATATTAATATTTTAATACTAAGTATAATTTTTTAGTATTTTTAGAAGTAGTCCAATTGAGTCAGTTTACTATTTTATTTATAAATTTCAACCTACTAATTAAAATTGTGTGGATATTATTTTTTAGGATTCCTTATTCAATTTCTCACATATCATTAGAAGTAATAATGGGCCAATTCTGCCATTTGAAGGCTCATATGGTCAACACAAGAAGACCTGAAGAATATGTGATGAAACTTGACCATCAATGATGATTGAGTTACTGGTCTAAATCCTGAAGCCCAAATTTTATGAAACCAAACCATATGTTCTTGGTTATTCAAAAGAATCAAGGATAAAAATTTTAAGATCTAACTACAAGAAAAAGGGCCCCAAATAATGCCTTGAAGTCCAGCCCACCATTCTGGCCAGGAATTAAAATCTGGACACTATTCATGACATATCTCATGATGCAATCATCAAACTGAGATGCAATTTTGCAGTGTGAAAAAGGATATATAGATGAAAGAATTTTTTGAAGACATAATTCTTCTTTGAATGCATATTCCTATTCAAAAACCCTTTCATATTTAGGATTTCAAAAATATTGGATTAAAATGGACAGATTACAATTGTTTAATTAAACAAACATAACTTTGGATCCATTGGTCCAAATGACTCCAAAATGTTGAGAGAGGTTGGAAAACATTATTATATACAACTTTTAAGAAGGATATATCTCTATATTCAGCTGTCTGGATGTCCAAATCATTGAGTCAAGTGGAAGGATAGATTGGGAATGCGAACAGTCCACTTACTTGGGCTATAAATACATCCCCCTAATCTCCTTCAAAGGAGTGGGAATTTTAGAAGAGATTAAGATCAATTGGCACGACCAAATCCTTGAAAAAGGCTTGGGAGGACCTTTCATACTAAAGTTTTCACTTGAGAGACCTTTCCTCCTCTCTTTGTTTCCTTTTACTTTTGTGTTCTTCATTATTATAATCTTGTAAGTTTTTTTTGTAATACTATTTTAATGCATGTTTCTTATTAAATATCTCTTATTATCATCCAAATTATGTAGTTTAATATTAATGTTCTTAAAATAGTTTAAATATAGTTTAATCCTCTTCCCTTCTTTTGCTTCCTCATTCAATTGAAAGTCCATTTTTAATTCTCATCATTGTTCATGTGTGTGTGTTCGATGCACCACTATTTTCTTATCCCTTTCTTTTTCTTCTATTCTTAAATTATCATAATAATCATTATAACCTACTTATTAAACACCCAAATGTCTGAGTAAATATTTCATTGGGGTGAGTTATAATTTAGGTATGTTAAGTGATTGAGAGCTTTTTCTCGATGAATATTCTTTGAATTAATATTGTGTATGTTTGGCTTGACATGTCATAGATTAATGACTTGTTTTGTTTAAAATGTGGTTTCCATGTATTATTGGAACCATAAATACACCAACATCAACAATATCTGATTAATATTAGCACCTTAAGTTAAGTTAAGGCTTGTATTAAATCCTTAACACTTAGTAATTACAATCAATGTTAACTTGTGAAGTGGGTGTTAATTTAATGCAATATAAAGCTAAGCTCAATGATTTCACAAGATTAACTACCTAATGATGAACTCACCCAAATATTTATCAATTTGTTAAATTAATTATAGTCAATCAATCATTTAAATTAAGCTCTGTAAAAAAACCCCCTAATCAAAATACAATCAACTAAAAATAGTCGACTATTTAAAAAGTATCATCGCCGAGGATTCGACCCGAGTGCTGCTATATAAATTAGAAGAGCATCAGAACTTTGACCGATCAATAGGCGACAATCATCCATGTGTTTCAAACATTCTATAGTTCCAAATTGGATTTATGGTGGATGATATGGTGGCTTAGGATTCGAGCATTAGGCCTTAGGTTTTTTCTTGTGTATTTTATTTTATTTTATTTTTCACACTAGTTTGTGTTTGTTTTTAAAAAATCAATTAGATTTTAAAAAATCAATTAGTTTTCATCAATCAATGTTATTTTAAATAGTTTTTACCTGATCATATATAGATTTCCGATTTGTACTTAGTGTAAAATAATTTACCATAGTTTCTTTTTATCCCTTTCTACTTGTTAGAAAGTTCTAGAGATTAGGGGATGCATTTAAGGCCAAGGGGAATCCTAAATTAGGTCTCAATAATTGGGATCATGGGTTTGGGTGTTTCATAACTGATCCTCAAACAATCATTTTTTAGTATAAAAATACCAAAATATATTCAAGGACCACTTTTTTAGGGGAAACAGATTACATCTTTAAAAGGAGGGTTATCCATAAAACTAAATGATATTACATAAAAAAAGTAAAAAAAAATCCACAAAACTATAGAAATATTGTAAGGGATCAAAAGTCAACATCATAAATTATCAATAAAAAATGAAACAATATTAAACTGAAAAAATACCTCCACAAGATACCACTGTAAGCTGATCAGAAAAGAATCACACCTTATTTAAGTAGACTAGATTAACAATAGAGGGAAAACACTTTTCATGATCAATGGATTATGGAAATCAAGAACATGCTGAACAAGACTTTGAGTATTCAAATTATGGTGATGTAATTAGTAATGAGAAAAAACATAACAAAACAGAGTTTATTTTTTTGAGAGAGTTGAGAACATGAATTAAAAAAATATATAAATTTTATAAATAGAATAAAGATTAATGAAATTAATCCCATGTGATAAGTAAGGGTGAATATATTTTTTAAGAAAAAAAGGCTATGTAGCTGAAAATGATTTAATAATTAAATGTGTTTCTTGCTTACTAGAAGAATTTGAATGAATATATTAAAGGAAAGTATCTCTAAAAGTGTAAGGAAACATTTTTATCCATAAGGAGTTATTAGAAAGAAAACACCACACTAATAAGTTCAAATTTGATTTTAAAAAACCAATTCAAGTGGTTGGAGAGTGTTCCAAGCATGATTAGAGTGTTACTAAAGTTTTAGTGAAATTATAGGACTGTATAAATCAGAAAACAAATTATTTAAAGGGTAATGATGGTATTTTTTAGAAAAATTATAGTGTTTAATTGAAGAAGAAAGATATAAAATTCATGGCTCAAAAAATATAGAATTTATAAATCTTTTAAATATGAAAGGTCTAAATTTAATTTGAAATTTTCTATTGTATAGGAAACAATTTTTTTGGAAAATTAATACTATTCATAAGGGAAGTATTAGATAATTTAATAATTTTATTTAACAAAAAATATATCAATAAAGTGCTCATTTTTTTAAAACTAGAAATATTTTGTGGCTATTGTAGTGACACAAAACTTTTGATAATGACCCATTGAATATTTATAATAATATTTATTAAAGTGGTTGCATGGCCGACTAATTTTTCAAAGTCTCATGGGCCATTAAAAATATTTAATATGATTGAATATAATATTTTTTCCAGAAAAATGAGTGAGATGAATCAAATATATCCCCTAAATGGATACATAGATGGAATCACCACATTTTGACTTGATATGGGGGGTTTTAACTAAGAGTGGTATAATTATCATTTGGGATTTGGGATCTAGGTCTAGCTCATTTTAGGTATTTAAAAATGAAATCTGATTAGAATAATTATAATGTTATAAACCCCCTATTAATCAATATATTAGGATTATCCACCATCTTGAAATAAACCTTATTTTATATAGAAATTAGAGGTTTTGAGATCATTATTCAAGGAGTCTACATCAGATCTTGGAGCAATCACAGATCGTGAGAGAATAAGGAATGGATCTCATGGTAGGATCTTGTTATTTTTTCCACTACTCCATTATTTATGAAAATTAAATTTTAATTATCATTATTAAATTTTCCTAGTTATAAGGATACTTGTATTTGAATTCCTTTATGATTAA
Organism: Viscum album; assembly: GCA_963277665.1. Taxonomy (NCBI): domain Eukaryota; kingdom Viridiplantae; phylum Streptophyta; class Magnoliopsida; order Santalales; family Viscaceae; genus Viscum; species Viscum album. The sequence goes on along the minus strand of OY728139.1, from coordinate 1,177,374,346 downwards.
ATTTTTGAACTTGGGATTTCATGACTTTTTCCAAAGAACACAACGGTGGATGAAGAATGTGTGGTAGGGTGATCAACATCCACTGAATCCCCTCTCTAGCCTCATACCAAATTCCTCATAGAATGGAATAGTGCTACCAATTTGAGATAGTGGCTATTTTCAAATATTAGTTGGTCTCCCCCACCCCCTCATTTTCCATTTTATCTATCATTTATGATCAGTAGAATCACCGTAAACCTTCATGGTGAATAATAGTTCAAATGATGTAAATTGAGTTGAGAGACCAAGGAAAGGCATTGCAGAGATGGAAAACAGATCAGTGAGGGTTGCCCAATGAGGGACTATGCATCTTAAAGGATCTTGGTGGCACAACTAGAAAATAGACCTATTTCCACGGTTCAAAACTGTGGCAATAGGCCCCAAAACTATGGCCATAGGTGAAGACCACAATTTTGGTCAACCGTGGATGCTATCGCCGTAGCAGTAGGTCCCAGCCTATTGCCACAGTTTTAACCATGGAAATAGCTGCCTATAGCCACGATTTTGAAAAACGTGTCAATAGGTCTTAAAAACTGCCACTGTAGAAGTTGACCTATGGCCATAGTTTAAAACGTGGCTATATGAATCTATTTCCATGGTTTTTACCGTGGAAATAGCCTTGGTAAACCATGGTAATAGCCTAAATACAAAATTTCACCAGTAGGTTTCAATCCCTGCACCTTTGCTTTACGAAACAGAGTACTTACCACTACACTGAGTTACATTACGGATATATATATATTATGATATATATATTAATATAAATCGTGGGAATATCCTCAAAACCGTGGCAGTAGGTCTTCCCGACAAAGCGTGGGAACCCTATTTCCATAGTTTTGAAAAACCGTGGCAATAAGCCCTTGAAAAAAGTGGCCTATAGACAGGGTTCTAAAACCGTGGCTATAGGGAACAGAACCGTGGCTATAGCCACTGCCTATTGCCACGGTTTTGAAAACTGTGGCCATAGGCCACGATAACTGGCCTATTTCCATAGTTTTAAAACCGTGGCAATAAGCCACAAAAACCGTGGCTATAGCCACATATAGCCATAGTTTTAAAACCGTGGCTATAGGTCCATGGAAGTAGCCTCATTTTATAGTTGTGTGGTTTTAATGTAGGATCTTGGATGGTGTCTCATGTGATACACTAATGTGGTAGTGTGGGATGTTGAGGTGAAAGTGGTGGGTAGTGTTCAGACAGTGAGGTGGAGGATCCGGTGAGTTTAGTGACTAGAGTTTCCTTTGGGGGAGGGGATTTATGGGTTTCTTTCAGGAAGGATCCCCTGATAACTGATTGTATATGATTCTAATAAGAGCACTATAAGGAGAATCCTCAACCCACAAGAAGTTTTCACACAGAACAATATAGTAGAAAAAACTGGACTTTTTGAAGTTGAGCTTCCCTAGATTGAGTGTATCAGAAGTAGCAAGTCACAACACCGTACCTACGTAAACCTCATACATGCTCAAGAAAAACTCACAAAAAATAAAGGCTATAAAAGTAAAAAAAAAATAAAGTAGTAATGAAACATTAGATTAACATGCTTCAGATGAGTTGTCCTATGTGCATGAGAGAAACACTGCAACTTTATTTTCATTAACCAGAAGTTAAGAAGTTACATTGAACCAAGAAATAAATTTGTACAATTTAATTAAATAATGTTACCTCTTTATAAATACTATATATAAATAGGATGAAAAATCATATCACTGATGTGCTGTGCTGATTGGTCCCTACTTCCATTTATAGAGAACTTTATCTGGTTTTCTCTCTTTCATCTCTTTCCAACCTTTTTGGAAGTAACTGGTGATCTCTAATAACTCATTGACTCTAATTTATTACACTGGTAATCCATTCTAGGAAAATCATTCAAGACACTTCATTATAGAGAGTTTTAGGAACATTCTGTCCCATCTTTGATATCATATAAGATACAAACATTCAATAACATTGCTTCCACCTGGGGAGATGAACTACCATTGAATTCATAGAGTCTAGTCACTTTCTTCTAATTGAAATTATGATAAATGTACTTACATTGAATGAACTTATGGTAGTCTGAAACCAAGTGAATGTATTTCCATTGAATGTATTTCTGTTCAATGTGTTTTGTTCTTACACGGAAAACCATATTTCGATCCAAGTGAATCACACTTTGATTATCACAAACTAGGATTCATCCTTCTTAAATTCTTCTGAGATCCTTCAATAATTTCTTTAGCCAAACTAACTCCTTCTCAGCTAATGTTGTATCTGTATACTTTTATTATACATAAAGCAACAATATTCTATAGTCTCACGATCTAACTTACTGATGTTTCTCCATATATAAACATGAAACTGGTTATGCTCTTCTAGGTATCAACATCTCTAGTGAAGTCTGCATCCATAAACCTTATAATAGATATCCCTCTTTGAAGCATAAATCCATATATTCTGATCCTTTCAAATATCTAAGGATCCACTTTACAACTTCCTTGTGTTCCCTTATGAGGTTTGACATAAAAATTCATACAACCCCAACTACAAAAGCTATATCTCCCCTAGTACATAACATTGCAAACATAAAACTTCTGACCGGTGATTCATATGAAACATTTTCCATATATCGACACTCTTATTCCCTTATAGGTATTTAATTAGAAATTTTTTAGTCATTTTCAACCTTCTTCCTTTATTTTTTATCCCCTGATTCTACAATATAGAAAAACCCTAGGTTGTCTTCTAATGAGATTTCCACTATGAAGTTTCTCTGTCACTTTATTATTATTATTATTGTCATCATCATAAATATTTTTATTATTTTTTTTATTATTTTGAGGGAATTTCTATGACTTTAACAAAAATTATTCTAATTTTCAAACATAAAAAAATTAAAATAGTGTAAAGAACACAATAATTTAAAAAGTATAAATGAAATGGTTTCCTTTTCTTGATATTCACTTGGTTTATCCTTTATTCATCACTTTTAAATATTTTCATTCCAAAAAACCCCTCAACACACATTTTGAAATTCCTTATCATGCATATCATTAGGTATGAAAAGTTGAGTCAACAACTAAGATGTCACTCATAAACCTCCTTTTGTTAAGAGCCAGTAAAATCAATCAATGATTTCTAAGCACCGAGATGAAATCGAACTCCCGTTGTGCTCAAAATTGTCGATCAATAATTGAAAAGTTTAAACAATGAGAGTCAACCTTGATCTCCTAATTAGACTATGTTAATCAATTCTCTAGGAACAATAAACACCAATCGGTAATGTGTTAATAACATAATGGAATAGAGAAGAAAATGAAATGATCAAAAAATTGATCATCAAACATCAATCAATTATCAAATGAACAAAAGTACAAAGATAAATTATAGTTTGAAAGTAGAGAATAAAGATAGAAAAATATTCACCAGTTGAATTCACTAGGTTTATCCACTAAACTACTTACTGATCATTATTAAGGAACTCGATAGACCTTCGATCTTTATCTCCATCATAAGAAGCATCAAATGTCTATAGGATATTTTGGTTCATGTTCCCATTGATTCACTAGGTTGAATTCACTAGGTTGTCTTTAAATTCTCTTCCTGATGACAGTTATATGCCATTAGTTTCTCTCTTGTAACAACTAATTAATTCCACATGTGCATCGAACTTAGCATTAATTTGGAGAATCATAAGTCAAGCTACCTCTTCAACCTTCTATACCCAACTCATCGTTCATATTTGACACATTCCATTAAAATTAAACTTCATTATTGATTCTTAATGGATCTCATGTAGACCAACAATAATCGAGTTCACCGTACGATCAAGGTTCTTCATTGGATGCCAAAGCTTAGAATCTCCTCAAACCCTAATCATCTTTTTAATAAAGATAAATAAATATTTGCACAACCTTTTCATTTTCTATCATCCAAAATGGAAAGGTTTCTTCATCTTAAAGTGTTCGAAATAGTGATTGTATATAATCCAAATCGACTGCTTATGAAATCCACCAAGTTGCTTCTTCGAGCACATGGTGTGTGTTCTTAAACATGCCCGTTGCTACAACAATGGAGATAAATTAGATCCCTGTACATCTTCGACAATTTATCCTACAAAAATAACATAAACCAACAAAAAAACATACCTCAAACTTCAAACCACTGACTCGAATCTATAGTTATGCATCATTTTCCCCTTCAAATAGCAGCATCTTTATCAATTAGTCACAAAATTGATCCTCCAGGATTTCTTATAGGTCTGATTCTTGAGAAGCATCAACATCACCCCAAACAAAATTGAGGTCAAATTTCTTTTAAAATTGGGTACAACCGTGAAAGCGGCACACGACGCAAGGAAGAAAAAAATTAAATGTCAAGCCCACCATTATTTAGCTCAACCCCATAGAAATCCATCTCGGTGCAATATTGATTCTCGAAAAATGAAATGTCATTTTTATTTTCTTCCACCATTATTAAAACAGAAAAGTTTATTTAAAAAATTAAAATTATTTAAAATAAAATAAAATACAAATAAAAACATTAATAAAACATTTAAAGATTAACTGACAATAACATAAATAATCAAACAAAAATAAAATTTAAGGTTTAAAATAACAATTCATTAAACATTAAACAAATGGGAAAAATGAAATTTAAATAATTAAACACTTATTTTAAAAAATAGTATGGGTTTAAAAAATTAGATAAAAATTAACAAAAGAAAATTATTAAATTAAAATCATGATTTTTAAAATTAAAATACAATTAAATTAAAGATATAATGTGGAAAATTAGTATCCAAACATAGCCACATTTGACACATGTGCCTTTGATAGTTAAAAGTGTTTGAAAAAATGCATAGAGATATTCTTACATCAATCCATTCCAATATTATCAACTATCTTCTGGTTGTAGTCCTTCTGTGATGGAACACAAGTTTCAACCTTCCTATCCCTTTTAATCTCCATTCCCAATATGTTTATTATTAGACTAAGATCTTTCATCTCAATGATTTCAGATAACTTACACTTCAATTTCCTAATATTCTTATCATCCGGTCCAACCGAAAACATGTCATCGATATAAAAAAGTAAAATGATGAATGTTACATCATTCTGCTACTTCTAGTAATAATAATGATCTTCATTACACCTCTAAAATACTTCTTACAACATAAATCCATTTGAAATTTCGATTCCATTACCAAAGTTCTTGCTTTAAGCCATAAATACTTTTCTTTAGCTTACAAACATAATTCCTACTCTCATAATCTATAAAACCTAACGGTTGATTCACTATATTTACTCCTCCAATATTCAACGAGGTAAAGATGTCTTAACATCCATTTATTTCATATACAAATATTTTGATTCCACCACACTCAGAACTGTCCGAATAGTTCAATGCTTAATTACCAATGAAAATATTTTTGAGAATTTAACACATTCTTCTATTGAAATCCATTTCCCACTAGTCACACTTTGTAATTATTCATGCCTTCAGCTTCCTCTTTCAATTAGAAAATACACTTATTCTCTTATGCTTTTTTACCTCTCAATAACTATATCACCTTCCAAGTTCCATTGATTTTCAATGAATCCATCTCATCACCCGTAGCTGAATTCCATTGTTTGGAATTAGTAAGTGCTGCTGCTTCTTCTAGACATTTAGGTTCTCCTGCATCTATTAAGAGTAGAAACCTTATATCATCCCTAGAGCTCTCGACCAATCTTTTAATTCTATCTAATCTCCTCAACTGAGTTGGTTTTTTTGAACTAATCATTTATTTTCTTCCTTTTAGTACCAAAATTTCTAATACTCCGACTTTTGGAGCCCTAATAGTTCCCCCACTCTAAATTTAGCTGCCGTTGAACTTTTTGAAATATATTCTGATGGTCTTACTCACGGTCTTATAATTCTTTCATCCCTTTCATATGAGTTCTCTAGAAGATGTAATTTTTTGGCCCTATTACTCTAACCAACTTTGATTTTGATAGTTGACTTAACTCCCTAAAATTAGTTCTCCACCAAGTTTCTATGCTTCCACACAATCTTCTCATTAAATAGAACAACTCTACTATTGATGACTTGTCTCTTATCCTCAACCCATAGTTGATATCCAAAATTTTTATCTCCATATCTAATGAAAAATAAAACTTGAAATTTATCCTTGATTTTATCTCAATCCTTAGAATTAACATGCACATATTTCAAGATTTTGAAGGATTTAATTTGGTGAACTTGGGAGTTATTACCAGAATATAGATCCTACAAAAGTTCCTACCCTACTACCAATGCTGAACTTATGCTGATGATATATGTCATTGCATTGATTGCCTCTACCCAAATACTGTTAGGCATTCCTGAGTGTAACCTCATTCTCCTAGACTTGTCTATCAATGTTAGATTCATGCATTCATCCACTTTATTCTTATATGGAGTTCCAAGCATAATATTTTCATGCATTATCATTTTATTTTTAGAGAAATTTCAAATGTTTTACCCAATGTATTCACCTCTATTTTCTGTAGAACACTTTGAATTCTATCCATATTCCATTTTTGCTAAAAATTTCTATTGATTAAAACCTAAAATACATCATACTTATTATTTATAAAGTGAATCCATACTTTCCTTTTAGAATCAATAATAAAGGTTACAAAGTATAGAGAACCCCTAATGGATTTAATAGGGGAAGGTCCCTACACATCAGAATGAAAAATTTCTAACTTTATGATTTTTGGATTCCATCCATCTAAATTGAAAGTCACCCTTCTCTACTTCCCCAACACACAATTTTCTCATCTTATAATTTCCATGTGAGTAATATTCATTATTCCCTTTGATGTTAAAACTTTTACATTCTTCTCACTGAGGTAACTAAGGCTAAAGTCCAAATCTACATATTTTTTGATGATGTACTTCTGTCCATTGCAATCCCATATAAACTTTATATTAATTAAATATTACCATCATTTAAATATAATGCAATTATCATGAACCCTTGGGTAACATTCCTTACCCCATTTTCAAAACTAGTTCCATATATAGCTTTATCAATTTATCTAACGGAAATTAATTTCTTCTATACACTAGGGATGTGGATTACTTTCATTAATTTCAAGACCCCTAATTCTTCATCCAGATATTAACAACCCATTTTTCAAAAACTTTTAGGGATTCATTATCCACTAGATAAACTTTTCCAAACTTTGAATATACATAATTCTTTATGCATATTTATTCCCTAGTTGAATGAATAAATATTTTATATTTAATCACCCAAGCTTAAACTGAAGTATCCCCATGAAGAAAAATTTGGTTATACCTTCTACTAATCCAAATGAATTTGAACTATAAGAAATTGATGTTATTTTGGTGTCCTACTTGATGGTAAACCCAAATCAATGGCCTTTGAGGTTTTTATTTATGTTTGGATAATCCCCTTTTTAACTGGGCTAGGAGGGAACCCTTACATAACCTGTATACCTAGAGGCATAAGGATCAATACATGACCCGAAGGCCCAAAGACCTGCCTATACTAAAATGACCCCTCCCCAGCATCTACTTTATTGATAATGCCTATATCCCCACCTCTCATGACTGATCAACCAGTAGTTCCCCATAAATATCTTCACAGTGCATGGTACTAATGGTGGTTTCCATAACCTCTCATTATTCCAATCTGGTTAGATCTACTTTGGTGGTTTTTATTTTTTATGATTTCTTTTGTAGGGCCTTCTCCTGTGTAGTCAGATCAAACTACTACATGGCCCAAAGGCCCTGTAGCATGAACTTCATTGGTCTGAATATCAGATGTGGTAAGAAGGACTTGTAACTCAAAGTCCTATGGTGCTTCGAAGGCCTTATGACCTAAAGTCCTAAATATGTCACCCGTAGGCCCAAATCGGATGAATAGTTCTATAGATACAATTACTACTATAATATCCAATACAATAACTTCTACAGTACTCAACCATTCACCCCTATAGGATTTGTTTCCTTTTAATCATGTAGGATTACTGGGTGTTGTACTTGTAATTCTTATAGTTCTTATTGATATTCCCTTTCTTCCAACAACCAAAACATGTAGGCACTGGGCCAACTGACTTACTTCAAATTCTATCTTGAGAATTATTTTTCAATGGTTTATTTTGATAAACATGATTCATTTGAGGTTAATTTTCTCATCCATAAACATTGAGTGAATTACTAGATGATACTTGGCCATCCATCCTCTTAAGCTCCTCATTCAAGATCATGTTCTAGATATCTTAAAAAAGCCAATTTTTCACTTGATTTTCTAACAACTACCACCATTTAATACCAGCTCTCTATAAGTTAAAAATAATGTAATTTTTATGGGTTATAATAAAATAAATTTGATGCAATGAGCATTTCATAGAATTCATTTAAAAAAATTTAAACGGCATGTAACCACATTACATGTCGTGTAAAGTCATGACCTGTTATTTTAAACTTGTTGTACGAATGCTTTTCATTCTAATACACTGCATCTTCTCTCCTATCAATTTGAGGGCATTCTTCAGGTGTTTTTTTGGGTTCCAAATCCCCTTTTTATGTCCCATTTGTGTGAGAAATCCCTAGTAAGAAGTTTTGGCCCTATTTTTTCATTCTCTTACTTCTTCTATAACCATTGTGGTGATATCCCATGAACAAATGCATTGTTGGTTTTGATCTTGATCAATTTTGATCTAATAACATCTTTTAAATCATCCAAACCTTCTTACTCATTGGATTTGGCTATTTGAAGCATGGTTGGATCATCAGTCAAAGGTAGGGGTCTAAATCTTAAACCTATGATTTGATTATTGTCAAGTTTATGTAATATTGTGATAGTCCCAATGTAGTGTGTTCCCAAATCAATTAAATAAATGAATGAGATTATCCCTTTAAGTCCTTTGTTTGAAATTGGATTCCGACCTTGATTATGGATACCCATTGGGTGAGAAAACCTTTGAATATAATTTATTTATCTAATGGATTAAAGTAAATTTTTCTTGATATGTGACCTAGGGCAATTTATTGTTATAAAATCACTAAATTGTGTCTTATTTATATTTTATATAATTATTAACCAATTGTGAATTAAATTTCAAGTGGTATATGAAAGAAGAATGTCAATTCGCATAATTAACCATTGAGAATTGTGATGTGATATTGTGATATCTATGTTGTATAGACGGGAATGTGTTCCATGATGTAATACATATATATTGGTCTCGGCCCTAGAACATGAACACTTATATGCTATAATGCTGGTATTGAGTGGGCTCAACCAAATCCCATGTTGTAATTCTTATAGAGAGTGGGCTATGCCCAGTCCCATGCTATAATATGTATAGATTTTTGTCCCAGATGTTGTAATGCTTATAAGGATTTGACCAAAATTTTTGTGACTATACCATGGTTATATGGATATGGTTTTCATGGTCATAAGACATGATCAGAGATATTTTGACATGGAATATAAGTAGGTTACTTTACCTTGGTTATATGGTTGTGGTTGGCATGGTCATAATACATTCTTAGATATATTCTAGCATGAAGTCGAAGTAGTTTGTTATTTTATTTTATTATTTGATGAATTAATTAATACACTTATTTATCACTTTATTTAATACACTTCTTATCAGACTAGTTTTGTTAAGACATGGTGGTTACGACCTACTGAGTTATAGTCACAGCCTATTTGGGCCTCTATTTGGAACTCAAGTAGATTTTGTGGATGTAGGTTTGGACAAGGGAAAATAACCTTGGTGTTGATTTCTTGTTTGCTATTAGGCTAGAGTTTTGATATGATAATGATGTGGGATTCAAGACCCGTGACCTTCAGTCTTTTATTTGAGTATGCTAGTATTTTTCCTTTATTTTTCTAGCATTACATTTAATTACATTCAACCAAATTATTACATTATTCCTTATTTATTTATTGGATTATTTAGTTGGATTTTACAGTTGTCTTACACTATGTATTTACTTTTATTATTTCCATTTTAATAAGAATTTTTATACTTCTATTACACTTCATACCAAGGGGTATAGTCTCGAAATATACATTTCACACCCCTACTACTAGTCGACAGACATTGGTGTATGGGGAGGCATGCTTGAGGTCTTGTAACCTACCATTTCTAGCTACACAAGAGAGTTCCAGATTGGGGGATGTTACAAAGTGGTATCAAAGGAGAAAGTTTTCTTTTATTTTTCATTATAGTTTGGGAAAGGTAGAAAAGAGACTAGGATGTGTTGAGACTTGGTAATGATATTGTGAATGGGAGTAACTAACCCATTTATGGGGGAAAATACAAGTGCTTAGAGATAGGTTTTCTGTTTCTGCTATGTGCTTGTTACGGTTGATGTTATTTCACATTGGGTGATTCACATGTTGTGTGAGGTTATTGTTTTATGATCTTACTATTTCTTGAGTTTTATACTCATGGATCGGTATAGAATTATATGAGAATAAAGGAATTATAATAGGCACATAGGGATATACTGAAATGAATTGTTCATAATAGGGGAATATCTATTGTTTTATGCAATATATAATTTCTTTTTAAACTATGATATGAGATATATATTTCACTAGATAAATGAAATGAGTTTTCAAAGCATGCTAAAATACATATAATCCATTTCTAGAAAGTTCTCTATGGTTTGTGTTTGTCTTGTAGAGAAAATGAATCCTCATTATCTTTGACTGGAGAATCATGAGAGTGGAAATCAGTATGCTCCTAACATAGCTAAATTAGAACATTCTGTAGTTCCTATGGAGTAGATAGATGTTTAGCATCACGATATCTTCCTAAGGGTTATGCGATCCATGGGAAGGGAGAAATTTTTTACTGTTCCTTCCAATGCCTTAGCTGAAAAGAGAGTTTCAACTTCAGCATCCATCTATGTTTACTAGGGAGGGGGGGCAAGCAGTCGAGTTTTGGATCGAGTAAATCTAGATAATCTTCAAGCAGCTTGAGACACCCATAGATTGGAGGGTGAAGCTTGCTGCATATATGCTTCATGGATCTTCCAATAATTGGTGGGATATTTTGGAGGAAGATGGGTAATAGGATGATCTATATTAAAATGACTTAGAGACAATGTTCTTGATCCATTTCTATCCAGAGACCTTGAGGGATGAAAAAGATCACGAGTTCATGCATATTACAAAGGAGGGTTTATCAGTGTTGGACTATGTTGGATGTTTTACCAACCTATAATGATTTACACCATATTTGGAATCTATTGAGATCTTTAGGGTGAGATGTTTCTCAGATGGTCTTTTTTATGAGATTAGGTTTCAAGTAAACATTTTTCTTTCAAAAAAATTTGAAGATGTGATGAGTCAAGAACTCATAATTGAAGGGAATCTGAGAAAGGCCATGAGAAGTGGCTAGGCTACTTTATTATGGAAATTTTGGAGTTCTTCTTCGAGTGTTAATAATATTTTTTGTGAGAGTTTCCAAAAAAATAGTAGTTGGAAGAGTATTTTGGATAGTGGACAACCATATCAATATTGTGTTCTATTCGAGTGCTATCAATGTGTCATTTTTGGACATAAGCACCCACAATGTCATTACCCCATAGTTGAGTATCACATCTATGGAATATTGGGCCATATTTATAGGTTTTGTACAAATATTCTATAGGAGACCAATGAACAAGGATCAGTATAGGAATAAAAGTTGAGAAGGGGATTAACTACCCCTAAGCAGGCTAGTAGCTGGAGTTCCATAGTCTATTTAGGTTGAGGTAGGGGAATTGGTACCCCAGTTCATGAGAAAAATTACCAAGAAATGGAAATATCTCAGGTTAGTCAGATTGGATCCCATAGTAGAGGGAAAATTCAGTTTCATAATATACAGACTACTCCAGCTAACATGGATGCATGCCCGTCTACCGTAAGAGGTACAATTCTTATATCATCTACCTTATCTTGTGTTTTTTTTGATACAAGTGCATCACATTATTTTCTATCTAATCTTATTGAAAAAAAATTTCTGCTTTGATGTGGATATATTATATGTTGTTTTAACCATTAACACAATTTTGGGAGTGCAGTATGAAAATATCAAACATTGTAAGGCACGTTCACAAGATATTTGTGGTTACCATTTCTTTTGGGAACTGTTCATACTATAAATGACAAGATTTGACTTAATTCATGGTTTATACTGGGTAATTCTATACTAGGATCATATCAACTATTATAGGAGTAGTGTTACCTTCTTATCTCCAAAAGGAAGAAGCTATTCTCACCAGTGTGAGTAGGATCTTTAGACTGGCTATATAAGACCAATTCACTATAGATTTAATTGTATCATGGCTCAGATCAACAATATTTCTCTAGATAATGGTGGAATACAATATTTTTGTTATAGTGGTAGAATTGTTTTTGGATTTCTTTCCCAATGAGTTATATGTATTACTACTTGAGTGATAGATTGAGTTCATTATCAATTTGGTGACGGGATCAGAGATAGTTTCTATCCATCCATACTGAATGGAACTAACAGTGCTTTGGGAGTTGAAAGTTTATTTAGAAGATCTAGAATCAAAAGAATAAATATGCATGAGTACATCTCCTTGGGGTTATATAGTTATCTTCACCAAAAATATTGATGAATATTTGTGCTTATGTGTGGATTATCTATGGTTGAACTAGATGGAGGTCAAGAACTGGTATTCTCTTTTGCATATTGATGATATTTTTGATCAGTTGAGAGGTGATAAGATCTTATCCAAGATATAATTGAGACCATGATATCATCAGTTACGGGTGAGAATATCAATCATACCTCAAACTACTTTTAGGAGTAGGTATGGCTTGAATGAATTCATCGTGATGATGTTTGGGTTGACTAATGAACTTGATGTATTCATGGACTTAATGAATATTATCTTTCATCATTTTCTGGATCAATTTGTAGTGGTTTTCATTGATGATATCTTAGTTTACTTAGTCAACATACGATCATGCCAAACAACTTGACATCATCTTGAGTACATTGAGAGAGAACCTGTTTTATGCCAAGATTACCAAATGAAGTTTCTTGATTAATGAAGTGAATTTATTAGGCTGTGTAATCTCATAAGCAAGAGTTATAATGGACCCAGATAAATTCACAGTCGTGATATATTGGGGACATCCCTTAAACTTATTTTAAATTCATATATTTTTGAGTTTAGTAAGTTATTACCGGCATTTTATACAATATTTCTCCCATTTGGAAGCAGTGCCAATATCTGGGATAAACAATAAAGGGGTGAAGTTTGTTTGTTATGATACTTATGAGAGATCTTTTAAAGAGCTGAAAGGAATAATGACATTAGTACCTTTCCTCACTTTACCCATGTCAGGTAAATCATATACTGTGTACTATGACACATCTAGAGTGGGACTTGGAGCAGTTCTAATGTAGGAGGATCAAGTGGTTGCTTATGGATCCTAGTAGCTAAGACTCCATGAGATGAATTAACCTATTCATGATCTAGAGTTAGTGGTATTGGTACATGAATTGAGATGTTGGAGACATTATATCATGGGTGAGAGGTTGTGGTATAGACAAATCACAATATCCTCAAGTACATATTTACTCAGTGAGACCTAAACCGACAAAAGAGGAGGTGGGTCAAGTATCTACAGTCCTTCAACTTTGAATTGACTTATACACTAGGAATGAGAAACATCATTACTGATAATTTGAGTCAAAATACATATAAATAGGCATTATAGGAGTCCTGTGATGAGTGGAAGATAATGACCCTCTTTTTAGACATGCATTTGGATGATCACGAATCTCATGGACAAGTATCTTTGCCTTCAACATCTATTATTCACATGATTTTGGAATGGATTAAGACTAAGTGGTTTTATGATATGGATGGCTTAGTTCTGAGAGAAAAAATTATATGGTAGGGAGATTCCATCAGGATGGTATATTGGTAGTGACAATTATCTTATTTTTCATGGCTGAGTATGGGTTCCTATAGGCTTGTACAAGGAGTTGATGATGGAGATTCATGCTTATAGATGGGCAGTGTATCCTTGGTTAAAAAAAATATATCATGATCCCTATAGATAGTAATAGTAGTTAGTAATCAAGAATTAAGTGGCAAGATTTTCGGCTAGATTCTTCACTTGTTAGTTGGTGAAAACCGAGCATTAGAGGAAAGTTGGGATTTTGTATACTTTACCCATTTATGAATGTAAATGGGATGATTTCATGATGGATTTTGTGATAGGACCACCCCAAATGACCAATAATACTAATTTTGAATGGGTTGTTGTGGATCGACTGACTAAGGTAGACCACTTCTTACTTATTAGGAAAACTTTTACAGTTGATGACCTTAGAAATTTTTACATGCGCAAGGTGATTCAATTGCATGGTGTTCTGAGGAGTATCATTTCAGATAGAGATCCTCATTTCAAATATCATTTTTGGAAGGGTCTTCAGAAATCCCTAGGATCATGAGTTCTTTTAAGAACGTCTTATCTTCCACAAACTGATGGTTAAAATAAGTAGACTATTCAAATTATAGAGGATATGTTACGAGCCTGTGTTTTGGATTTTGGGTGGTCATAGGATCAAAATATTAAACTCATGGAGTTTTCGTATAATATTATATTGTAGAAATCAATCTAAATGGAAAATTTTGAGGCCTTATATGACAGGTCATTCTATTCATCGATTTTTTGGCTGGAGATAGGTGAGTGAGAACATGTTGGGCCTAGTCTTGTATAGGATATGTTTGAATAAGTACATTTTTTTAGACATCTGTTGGTGACCACACAAAGGAAACATAAATCATATGTTTACCATCAAATATGACTTCTATAATTTTAGTTTTGTTATCATGTTTTACTTTAGGTGTCTCCTAGGTTGGGTTAATACTATATCATGAAACAATGAAAGCTAGCACCCAGGTTTGTTGGCCCATTTGAAATAGTGGAAAGGGTCGGTCTAATGGAATACTATTTATCCCTTCCAAAAAACTAAAATACCATTCATGAAATGTTTCATGTGTCAAAACTATGAAGATATCATCCAGACCCTTCTTATGTGATAGAAGTAGTAGATATCAAGATTTGTGCTGATGAGTTCTTTTAGGATAATATCATACGAGTTGTGGATCATAGTGAGAAATATCTTCATGGTAGGACTATACCATTGGTTTTGGTGTAGTGGTATAATAGATGATTTTAAGAGGCGACCTGGGAGAGGGAGTCTAATATACGAACACAATGGCCAAACTTGTTTCTAATACCTCACAATTATGCTTAGAGTAGCTTGGGGATGAGCTGTTATAATGTGAGGAGGTTGTAAGATCCCATATTTTTTCAAGTATGTCTCTCTATGAGTTTTTCATTTTATCCATGGTAGTCAAGTCTTGTTTGGATATGAAGAGCCATTTTTGGAGAAAATAACCTAAAGTTCAAGGATGTATGCTTGTCTGGGTTGAATGGGTTAAGTGTTTCATGGGTTCTTGGTAAGTTGAGAAGATTTAAAGTGGGTCCAGGTAGTTTAAAAAGAAATTGGGATGAAAACTCAACTACATAATATTTACACATCATTTAAATGGATTAAATTTCATGTAATTGTTAATGGGTTTTAATAAAATAAATCTTAGGTGATGGGTTTTTTGGTTAATTCCATTAAAAAAATTTACACAACATGTAACCACATTACACATCGTGTAAATTCATGAACTACTGTTTTAAACATGTTTTTCAGATTATTTTCAGTGTAATATACTTTAGTTTCTCTTATCTTGACCTTAGGGAATCCTCTAAGTGATTTTGGGGTTCCATATTCCCTTTTGGACATCCCGTTTGTGTGAGAAATCCCAGGTAAGAGCATTTAGTCCCGTTTCTTTCTTCACTTCCTTCTTCTCCAACCGTTGCAGTGATATCCCTTAATCAAATGAGTTTTTGGTTTTAATATTGAGTAGTTTTGATATAAGAACTTCTTTGCAACAATCTATACCACCTTCCTCAGGAGCGTTGTCCCTTGGAAGTGTGATTTAATCATAGTTTAAAGGTAGAGAGTCTAAATCTTAACCCTATTGTTTGATTATCATCATGTTTATGAAATATTGTGATAGAGAAAACACAGCGTGCGCCTAATCCAATTAAATAAATGAATGATATTATCCAATGAAGTCTTTTTTTTTCAATTGGATTCCAACCTAGCTTATGGATACCCATTGGGTGAGAAAACCTTTGAATATAATTAAATTGGAAAATGGATTAAAGTAAGTTGAACATGACATTTGACCTAGGGTGATTTCTTGTTATAGAATATCAAAATTGCAGCTTATTGATATTTAATATAACTGTTAATCAATTGTGAATTAAATTTCATGTGGTATATAAAAGAATAATTCCAATTATCATAATTAACCATTGAGAATTTTTATGTGATATTTTGATATCCATGTTGTATGAAAGAGAATGTGTTTCATGCTTTAATTCTTATATATTGGGCTTGGCCCTAGAAATTTAACAATTATATGTTGTAATGCTGATATTGAGTGGGATCGGCCTAGTAAAATGTTGTAATGCTTATAGATATCAGCCTATTCCTAGGACCATGCTATAATGCTTATAGGGGGTTTTACAAGATGTTTTAATGCTTATATGGCTTTGAATTAGATTATTTTGACTATACCATAGTTATATGGTTGTGGTTTTCATGGTCATAAGACATGCTCAGAGGTATTTCAACATGGTTTTGAAGTAGTTTACTTTACCTTGGTTATATGTTTGTGGTTGGTATGGTCGTAAAACATGCTAAGAGATATTCTAACACAGATCCAAAGCATGTTTTTTTCTTATTAATTGTTTTATTAACTAATACACATATTTATCACTTTATTTCATGCACTTCTTATCATACTAGTTTTGTTTAGGCATGGTGGTGTCAACCTACTGAGTTATAATCACACCCTACTCAGACCACCATTTGGCACCTAAGTAGATTTAATGGATGCAGGTTTGGACAAGTGAAATGGAACTTTCTATTGATTTCTTGTTTATTGTTGGGCCAGAGTTTTGTTATGGGATAGATATGGGATTCAAGACCTAAGAACGTGAGTCTTTTATTTGAGTATTCTAGTCTTTTTCTTTTATTTTTCTAGCATGAAATTTAGTTACATTCCAGCACATCATTACACTATTCCTTATTTATTTATTGGATCATTTATTTGGATTTTATTTTTTGTCTTCCTCTATGTCTTTACTTTGATTATTTCCATTTTAATATGAATTATTCTAATTCTATGACACTTCATACCAAGTGGTATAGTCTCCCCACTATACATTTCACACACCACTACTCGTCAGTAGCCTCTGGAATACAGGAAGGCACTCTTGTGGTTTGTAAGCAACCCTTTTCGGCCACATGAGAGAGTTCTAGATTAGGGGACATTAAAAATTGATCCATTTTTTTGAAATGGGTATGGAGATTAAGGAAAATACCAATTTTAGTGGAATTGAAATTGTGGGAAGGATTTATGGAAAATGATGGATTGATTTCAGAAATAGTTTTGATAAAAATTATTTAATGTCAATCTTGATAAAAGGATTAAATTGAAATGTGTTTTGAAAAGTAATGAATTGATGAAAACCTACATGTTGGTTTTTAAATGAGAAGGCATGTTGAAAATTGAAATTGGAAAATTTTATTATAAATTGTTTTAAAATGATTGATTGCCTATTGTTTTTATGTAATTTGACCTTAATTGGGAGTGTATGTAATTTTCCCTTAATTTTGAAGTGGATTTATTTTTCCCTTAAGTGGGAGTGGATGTAATTTTCCCTCAAGTGGTAGTGGATGTAATTTTCCCTTAAGTGGGGATATAGTTGTTTGATTTTATATACATGTCATTGATTTATTTAATTATTTTATTCATGTTAGAGAATTTATATAAATGTTTTTATATAAATGGTTTATTTAGGTCTTTTTGAGAGTTTCTTGATATACCTTCCATCTATTTAAATGAAATCATGTTTAATTTTAAATATTAAAATAAAATTCCATGACTAGTTTTATTTAAATTGATAGAATAAATGTTTTATAAATTTTTATACAATTATTGAACACTTAGTGAGACCCTACTGGGATTTATTGCTCACATCCTACCTTTTCCTTAGAGTGTTTGTAGATTTTCTTATGCCAGATATGAGAAAAGGGAAAGCGCATCTTGGAAGAGATGGATGTTCTTGAAAATTTGGGCTTGAAGAAATGGAGGTGGCTAGTAGAGATGTTATCCACTTGTTTCATGGGATGTTTGAGTTTTCTTCTTGTTAGATACTAAGAACTTTGATGATGTAATACTTTGGGTTTTTTCATACCTATTCTTTATAGTATCTTCTCCTTTTAGAGTGTTTAAAATACTAACTTTTACTTTTTATATTCCAATGTTTTGTGGAAAATTAGTTCCATATTTGTTATTACATGTTGCCCAGTGCTAGTCACCAACCCATGGGGATCAAGAGTGCCTTTTAGGATATGTGAGAGACAAATTGAGTATCAGGGTACCAAGGTATCTAGGTTGGTTTGTGACACCATGGACACATGGAAATAGTACATGGATGGATGTTTTAAAAATCAAGCTTGAGAATAATGAAAAATATTTCCAAACTAAAAATAATATGATTTATTTGGTGAACAATTATCCTGAGAAACCATATGAAATAACCATGAAGGTTTAAAACTCTCACAAAGAATGTTTAATCATTTTTCTAGAATTATTGGAAGAAGATTTAATGATAGAATAATCATAAGTAAGTTCTAGTGGAAAAGGAAAAAAATGATTACATATGGAGATTATAAATTTCATGAGAGTTTTTGTAGGTGGTGAAATAGTACAATAAACAATTCCAAGAGTTATATAACAATCATACAATCCTAGTAAGAAATATTGAATAATATAAAGATTACACCAATGTATTTATGACCCTTTATGGATTATGTTAAAAAGAATATTGCACATGAGGAGAGAAAAAGAGTATCCATGCTACCTTAGAATGCTTGTAGATCCATAAATACATTCTTGGAGAGTTCATTTAGGCTTAGAACTAAATTGGAAAGATAAAACTAGCTAAGAATTAATTCTCTACATAGAGACACACACTAAGGTTTAAAAGATGCTCCACTTTATTCCCTTACCATTTGTGTTGTATTTCTATGCTTATCATATAGGGTATTAAAGGTGAATCTTTTTCTTAGGAGGATAACTATAAAATATGTACATGCTATCAAATCTATATTTTTTTAAATGCTTCAT
Organism: Viscum album; assembly: GCA_963277665.1. Taxonomy (NCBI): domain Eukaryota; kingdom Viridiplantae; phylum Streptophyta; class Magnoliopsida; order Santalales; family Viscaceae; genus Viscum; species Viscum album. Next base: position 1,177,355,011 of record OY728139.1, on the reverse strand, counting down.
TTAGATAAATCTCAACACAAACATTTTATATCCTATCTAATTGATATATCCACTTCGATGAATATCATCTAGAGTGTCCATATAAGGGGAATCCTAGTGATGAAAAATCTTGTGAAGCTTCCATACTTATTTATTCTATGAAAAAAATAGAATTTATAGAAAGATCTTGAAAATGTTACAAAAAAGGTATGTATTCCTACTCTTCTATCCTTGCTTTTTATAAATCCAATCCTAATATTAAGGTTGGGAAATTATTTAAATCAATGACAAGAAAAGATTAAAAATGGGTGAAGATATTAGGGATGATTTCTAAAACCTTCTACATGTACTTGAATTAATTATACATATGTATTGATATGAGTGTATGATCTCAAGATATAATTTTAAAAGGAATAAATATATCAATTAAAATCATTTTATTTCTTCCTTAAGATACATTAACAACCCTTGAATGAGTCATGGTAATGAGTTTTTTGAGTTCATATCATATTCTGCTGATCAATTGACAAATTTGATGTTGAAATCAATCCCTCGTGTTTTATACACCAAGCATAACTCATGTAGACATAGAGTGGAATGATTTATGGAACATTTGATAAGAATTAAGTGACACCATCCTCTTCCATATAATTTTTATTTATCAAAAAGTGGAAGAGAATAAAATTAAATAATTCAATGAAAAACTGGGGTGAAGAAAAACATGTTGACATATCATTTTTCTAGCATGGGTATTGGAAAAAAATATAAAGGGGGAGATTATTGAACCAACTTTTTGTTTGTGTTGTATTTATTGCCAATAAGGATCAAAGGTATTAATGGAAGATACATGATTCCAATATGTTGATGAAGAATTTTGTTTTAAGGAAATTGTAAGTTCCCAAATATGATTGATAAAAAATAAGGATGTTCCTGGGATATGTATTTTTATGAGTGATAATTTTTTAATAACATTTTAGGTTTTGATAATATACTTTGATACTTGGATGTTGTTTGAGATCACTATCATCATAATCTTAGGAGATCCCTTCACTTGCTATGAAAATGTTTAAAATTCTTGAGATATTTTTAAGAAATTATTTTTTAAATGAAAAATTATAGAGTTTGGGAATTTTGGATTATATATTAGGGGGTTTCTTAGTATTATACAAATGAAGAACAATCAAATCCAACACCTCAGTAATTAAGGCATCATAAGGACACCTAACCAAGCTTGAAGATGGAGGATAGCCTCAAGCATCATTTTATGTTTTATAGAGAAGGTGTATCCCCTATATAGAGATCCAAAAGAGAAAGGATTCCAAAAGCTACATGTGTGGGGGTGATGCAGTAGTCTCATTATGGCAGTGAAGAACCTAAGGGATTTTACCTTCCCCTGAGAAGTGTAATGAGTAATAAGGAATCACCACCCAAGATTATTTCTAATGTGATACATATTATAAAACTCTATTATCCATGATTTAAAATATAGAGAATACATTGCTTGATGTGATGATTTTCAAGTCATATTCATTCTTTCCTTGGTATACACTGAGGGTTTTCATGTTACGATGCCATGTGAGTTAATCTCGACACCACTAATACTGAGCTTATTTCCATGTGATTATCATAATAGCCATATCTGGAATAGATAAAGTGTTCTTATTTGTGAGACTGAGATGAAATTGCACCAAGAATAAACACCACATTACACTTCATAAAAGAACATAAATAGTGTAATGATTCTATATTCCATGAACTATTATGATAAAGGGTAAATGAGAATAGAGATTATCCAAAATATAAATCAAGAATTAAAAATAGGAATTCTTGAATAAGTTATCTTGTGATTAGAAGATGAATAATCCAGTTATTTGAGTGCAAAAAATATGAGTAGTGATCTATATATAGAGATCCACAATATAAGCATCAACGTAAGGGGATATCCACATATAGAGATCCAAAAACATGAGCATAGACGCAAGGGGATTTGATTGTGGATATCCACGTTTGAGGATATCAAAGTATAGAGATCCATATGATTGAGGATCAACATAAAGTGTGTCACTTATGAATATCAACTTATGGTGGTATCAGGTATATGTGGAGATTTTATGATGTTTATTTTTTTGGATTATTAAGGAAGTAGTAAATAAAAAGAAGAATAATTCTAAGTCTGGGGTCACTACTACAAAATAGGGTTTTATCAGTGCTAAAAAGAGACTTTATCAACGCTAAAAAAAACTGATAATCGAGGTGCTATTAGAAGGGTTACCTTTTATTAGTGACAAAAAAGTGCTGATAAAGAACCCTTTTATCAGTACTAAAAAAACTGATAAAAGGGGTATTTTATCAGCACTAAAAAAAGAACTGATAAAAGGGTCCTTTATCAGTGTTTTTAGTAATGATAAAAGTCCGCTTTTATCAGCGCATTTTTTAGCACTGATAAAAGTGAAAAAAATATATTTTTTAAATTTCATTTGAAAATTAGAGGGTGGAATGATTATACACTAAATGAGGATAATATTAATTGTTAATATATATAATATTCATGTGCTTTATTATTTATAATGACTGTTTTTGTTCATTTTACACTTTGAACATTATTTCATATTATAATTGTAATTCCTTCTTAAAATGCACTATTACATGGTACATTTTTTGAACATATTTTAAAGTACCCAATGATATTGATTTTATTTTTATATTTAATTTTCAGGTTTCTCATTACATTGGTAATAATTCATACATTTTGAGTACTTGAAGATATATATTGGAAGACCACCAAAGTTAGCCTTGAACAAACAACATTCTGGGAGAAGTGAACTGGACATCAACCTAATAAAACTACTGTAGAGGCTAATATACAAGCCAAATAATTCTGAAAATTGAAATGAATATAGAATAAATAATTAGTAAAATTTAATTAAATAGTGGAAAAATCTAATTTGGTTGTTTGAATAGAGTTCTAGGTGGCCCAAATTGGAGATAAAATTTAGAGACAGATTCTGTGGCCTAGAAAAACAACCCACTATTTCGATAATATCTCACAAACAAAAATTCCATTTGGGATGAAATTTTACATAAGGTTAGAAGAAATAAAGAGATACATTTTATACATCTATGTAACACTCTAATTATTCCATCTAGAAGGTCATTTAGATGCCTCTTTTTGGTGGATGAAACCTGGATGCCACTTCGGGTCAAGGATAAAGAAATCTACTCTCCCTTACTTTCCACCACCATAGGCCTACCATAATCAAGTGCGATACTTTGTATTATTGGTACCTTGAACCAAGACTCTTTAAATGCCTACTTAAGGAAGTTTTTGTAGATTAGTTTATCATCTTTGGTGCTTTCGTTCATTGTAATGTTATGCTGCAATTTTGTTGTCTCAAGTTTGTCTTTCACATGTAAGTGGTTCCAATTAATCTTAGATTATTAATAAAAGTTCTTCTTATACTCTTATCCTGTTCTTATTCATATAAAATTGATACTATTGGATCAAGGTGTGAATTTATTCACACCAAACCTTGTGAAATTATCACACAATGGTGGATTGATTATTATTTCATTCTTTTCTTTTTTACTTATCCATTTCCTCCCTCATGAGTCTACTTCCTGCTTTCATTGAAACCATAGTATAAATGGAGGGATAACCTTATTATGGTTTGATCCAATGGAGTATAAATGGTCTGTATTGGATGTTATTTATCACCCCATTAATGTCTAATCATTTCTTTTAATTGAGATTTTTATTTGATGATTTTAAAACTTCTTCATCCTTGTTGAATTTTAAGGGCACATACTTCAAGTGCCAATACGAACCTTTAACTTGGAGTGCTCATGAATTTGATCCTACAAGTGTATAGGTGATTAGTATTATGGGGTGTTGGTATTAAAACAGTAAGTGATGAAGTTGTTTTATCTTCTTGAATAAACCGATCTCAAATATAAGAAATTGAAACCATTAAAAAAAGAATTTCATCCAATCCACCCCAAGTGATAAAAAAGGATCAACTCATTATTTTAAATTGAATTAAATTAAGTCTCTTAGATTTCACTTAAAACCATCTAAAATAAACCTAATTTGGCCACTTCATAGCCAAAAACAATCCCTAGAATGTACGTATCTGTAGGTTACTTATTAGGTTATTGAGAATTCGACAACCCTAGCTAAATTACAAGAGACCACTTAACCCTAAAAACTTGGGTAAATTTGGGCGAGACCAAATTTTGGATCCATTTCCGGGGACACAATTAAGTCATCTAAACACCCATTTTATTCTCCCCCATTTATTCTATTGTCATCCAAATTCTCTTATCTTTTCCCTTTCTCATTTTTTTTCTTTTGGCGCATGTCCGCCTACACCCATGATCAATCAAACCATCTAGTTAGGGTGGATAGTACTAGGGTTGGGGAGTCAAGTACACCAAGGGAAATATTTTCATTAGATACTAATATTCCTAATACCCCAGAGTAAAAAATTGATCCCATTTCAATGGAATGTCTTCAAAGAAACCAACTCATAAACCCAGTTGGGAACCAAAATGGGAATCCAAATGAGGCAGCCCCAAACATGGGGAATGCAGTCGATAAAACCATGAATTAATACCTCACACCAGCCTAGAACAATGCCCCCTCATGAATTTGACACAATTTCCTAGGATATTTGAACTACATATTTAAACCCCATGTCCTAAACCACCTTTCCACATTCCATGGGATGGAGTCCGAGATGCCCTACCTTCACGTTAAGGAGTTCAATAACATAGTAGAAACCATGTGTCCCCCTCATCAACAAGAATTATCTAAAATGAGGATATTTTCTTTTTTTCTTTAAAGGATCGAGATAAAAATTGGATAAATAATTTGAGACCATCACCCATCAACTCTTGAGACCAATTACAAAGAGAATTCTACAACAAATACTTTCCCCACTACAAAACAGTTGCACTTAAAAAGAGAATCCAAAACGTTTTTGAAAAAGAGGGAGAGTCATTCTACAAAACATGGGTGAGGTTGAAAGACACTCTAAACATAGTTCCACACCATGTTTTTTTTATTCCTAAACAAGTGAGAATTTTCTATTAAGGGTTGGGGCCGGGGAACAAACAATTCATCGACATGATATGTAATGAGACCTTTAAAAACAAATCCCCAAATGATGATTACGAGTATCTAGAAAGACTTTATAAAAAAAACAAACATGGGGAACATGAACTTATTCTAAAAAGCCACAAAGAACTATTATAATGCATAAAATTAGAGAAGAGAAAATCCTTTGGGCTAAACTTTCTATACTCACTATGAAGTTTGAGGAGATCGATCTTAGGAAGGTCCATGAAATTCAAACTGTTGACCTTGTTTGCACAATTTTTTACAAACATGACCACAAGACTAAAAACTACCCAACCATACCTTGAATTAAAGATGTTATTCTAGGAGGACCACCAGTTGAGGTTAATGTTCTAAACTTTCAAAATCCCCAATACCAAAACACATTGAACCCAAGGTATAATGATCACCCAGGTTTCCATTGGAAAGATAACCAACAACCTAGCCAACCAAAAGGACCAAAACCCTATCCTACAAAAAATTTCTAAAACCATAACCAATTCCAACCACAAATAGTACAATACCAAAATACTCCTATCCAATACCAATAGCCCATCCAACATCTAAAGTATCCTCCTGGGATAAACCAACCAGCACAAGTCCCTACTCAATCTGTCCCTCTACCAATCCTTGAACGGTTATGTAAAAAAAAAGAGAAAATGAACTTAGAAGTATCATCCCTTAAACATGAACTAAAAACCATAAAAACCAGGAAGTCACCCATGCCTACTTAGGCAGTACCATCCTTAACTTTAATTGGAGAGTCAAGTTGTACTCAAACAACTCATGAACAACTAAAGGCTATAACAATTTTAAGAAGTGGGAAATCAATTGAGAAACCTGAAAAAATAATTCAAAAAACATATGAAGATTCAAACTCTAATTAAAATTCAAATGAACCACATGATCAAACTGAAAAAACTGATAACAATTTGAAAGAAACAACTCTTCAAAAAACAACCCCACAACCTTCAAAATTTCCTCAATGCATGAGGGGGAAAACCAAGCTTGAATTCAGTGAAAAATTGAGGGAAATATTCTCACAAGTCAAGTTTAACATTCCACTCCTCGATTCCATTCAAACCATTTCTGCATACTCAAAATACCTTAAGGACCTCTATAAATTTAAAAGGAAATTCTCACATAAGAACCAAGTCCTTCTGGTAGAAAATGTTAGCACAACAATCCAAGGAACCCTTACAAAAAAGATGAAAGTCCCAGGATGCCCTTACATCAATGTTGAACTAGGAGAGAACAAAGTTTTCAAAGACTTGTGTAGCCTAGGTTCCAGTTTCAATCTCATTATACATGCTGTGTGCTACCAGTTAGGATTGGAAGAGCTCTAACCCACATCTATCACACTTCAACTTTCTGATCGTAGCATTAGGGTTCCAATGGAAATTTTAAAGGATTTTATAGTAAAAGTAGAAAAATTTATCTATCCTACTGACTTCATTGTCCTTGACATCAATACAAACTTAGGAAGCAAGAAAAAAACCCCATTCATCCTTGGTCGTCCCTTCCTTGAAACAATCAACTATGTTATCCGAGTTAGAAATGGGAACATGACCATAACCTTTGGAAACAAGAGTCTAGACTTGAATATCTATAATGAAAACTCTCAAATTGGGGATGATGAAGAGATAAACAAGATTAATTGGATTGGTAGTGTTGATAGTGAACTCTAGAAACATCAAGGGATCACTGAAGGATGTTTAAGTCAAGAAGAGATTGATTTTATTTGTTCACATGAGGGAAATTTGTATCCTTGGCTTGAATCTCTTTCAGATAGATCTATTGAGGATTTTATTGAATCACCAATCAATGATACCATTGGTGAAATAAATAACATTGATTCCATACCTATTCATGACAAAAATCTGGATAATTTAGTGGATGAAAATTCTGTTCACAAGGAACCAATTCTGTTAAGAAATTTGAACAAAGAAACTGGGTTCAATACAAAGTCCCAACCTTCCTTGGAAAGTGATAACCAATCAGATATAGAATTTAAGGTTGTACCTTTATCACTCAAGTATGTGTTCTTAGGGTACAATCAAGCCATTCATGTTGTCATTTACTCCTCTCTTGAAGCCAATCAAGAGATGATTCTTCTGGATATCCTAAGAAAGTATAAGAAAGAAATTGGATGGACCCTTTTTGATATCCCTAGGATTAGACCACTCATTGGAACTCATAGATTTGTTCTTGAATATGAATCCAAACCATTTCTTTAACCTCAGTGGAGACTCAATCCAAATCTTATGGACGTGGCAAGGAAAGAACTTCTTAAGTTGTTGAAAGTGGATATCGTCTACCCCATTGATGAGAGAGAGTGGGTAAGCCCAATTCAAGTTTTCCCAAAGAAAGCAGGAATTACTGTGATCGCCAATGAGGATGGTGACCTTCTCACCACAAGGGTCAGTAGTGGATGGAGAGTCTGTATTGACTATAGTAAACTCAAATCTTGTACCAAGAAAGACCATTTCCCCCTTCCATTTATTGATCAAGTCCTCGAGTGAGTGGCGTGTCATCAATTCTATTGCTTCCTAGATGGATTCTTAGGGTATAATAAAATCATGGTCTCCTTAGAGGATCAAGGGTAAACAACCTTCACCTGTCTATTCGACACTTTTACCTTCAAACGCATGCCATATGGGTTATGTAATTCCACTGGTACCTTCCAACAATGCATGATAGGAATCTTCTTGGATATGGTGAGGGATTTTTTAGAGGTCTTCATAGATAACTTCTCCATATTTGGGGATACTTTTGAGGGATGCATTATGAATGTTGAAAGTGTTTTTCAATATGTGAGGATAATAATATCATCCTAAATTGAGAAAAATGCCATTTCATGGTAAATTAAGGACTTATTCTAGGTCATCTAGTATCTGGTAGAGAAATTGAAGTTGATAAAGCTAAGGTCAGCATCATTCATCACCTTCCCTCTCCTAAAACTATTATGGAAGTGATGTCCTTATTAGGACATGCAGGATTCTATAGAAAGTTCATTAGAAATTTTATCTCTATTTCTCGACCACTTTGTGTTATTTTAGTGAAAGATGCTCCATTTTTATGGATAGAAATCTATGAGGAATCATTCTCTACACTCAAGTAAGCTCTTATCTCTCCACCTATCATGCAAGCTCCAAATTTGAAACTTCCATTATAACTCATGTGTGATGCGAGTGACTTCGCTATTGGAGCAGTATTAGGTTAACAGTGTGAGAAAAATCCTTGTGTCATTGCTTATGCAAGAAAATACCTAAGTGATGCACAAATAAACTACACCACCACTGAGAAAGAGTTTCTTGTTGTTGTCTTTTCTTTATAGAAATTCAGGTTCTATATCTTAGGATCACCCATCATTGTCTTCACTGACCAATAAACCCTGAAATACCTTTTCCAAAAACAAGACTCCAAGGCTGGACTAATTAGGTGGGTCCTTCTTCTTCAAGATTTAGATTTAACAATTAAAGATGAAAAGGATTTTAAAAATGTTGTAGATGATACCCTATATAGGATGGAATTCAAAGATAACTCACATCATCTTTCTATGTCTGATTCATTTCTTGATGAGCACCTCTACTCTGTGAGTGATTTCCCATGGTATGATAACATAGAAAACCTCTTGGTTACGGGTGAAATTCAAAAATTTCTCAGGACCCAAGCTAAGAGGAAATTCATTTCTTATGTCAAACACTATGTGTTTGATGATCCTTACCTCTTCAAGTTATATCCTAACCAAATCATTAGGATATGTTTTTCTAAGTCTGAGTAAGAGTCCATTCTAAGATTCTATCATACAGAGGCATGTGGAGGGCACTTTCCCACAAAGAAAACAACTGCAAAGGTCCTCTAAAGTGGTTTCTACTGGCCTAACTTCACTAATGATTCCTACCAATTCTGCCAAAGCTATCCTCAATTTCAACAATTACAATCCCTTACCAAAAGTAATCAAATGACACTCACTCCCATTATTTTTTTTAAATATTTAATTGTTGGGGAATTGATTTCATGGGACCCTTCCCAAACTCTAGGGGATACCTCTGCATACTTTTATCTATTGATTATGTCTTGAAATAGGTTGAGCCCATTCCAACCAAGTCCAATGACCATCATGTTGTGATCCAATTTCTAAAAGAGCACATATTTTCTCAATTTGAAATTCCTAGGGCTATAATCAGTGATCGAGGAACCCATTTCTGTAACCGCCCATTATCTTCACTCATGTATAAGTATGATATTTCTCATAAAGTTTCCACTGCATACCATCCTCAAACCAATGTTCAAGATGATTTAGCGAATAGGGAGATTAAACAAATTCTTGAAAAAACTGTGAAACCCTCTAGGAAAGATTTGTATGATAAACTCTTGGATTCTCTTTGGGCATATTGTACAACATTCAAAACCATCTTAGGAATGTCACCATATAGGTTGGTTTATGGAAAAGCATGCCATTTACCTGTTGAAATTGAGCATAAGGCATTTTGGGAAATCAAAAAAATGAATTTTGACATTTATTTGGCCTAAGAAAAGAGGAAATTAGATCTTAATGAACTTGAGGAACTTAGGATGGAGGCTTATTAAAATTCAAGGATAAATAAAGCTAGAGTTCAAGCCTACCAATCTAGGAATATCAAATTCAATCATTTTGAATTGGTAAAAGTCATGCTCTTGTATAGTTCAAAACATCATTTACACTCGGAAAAGTTAATGTCTAGATGGTCAGGTCCTTTTATAGTTCATCATGTGTACCCCCATGGGGCAGTAGAGATTCAGGATCCCACATGTGGTCACATTTTCAAGGTTAATGGTCATAGGTTAAAACCATTCATTGAATCATTCAATAAACAATAAATAGAGGTTGAGTTCACTAATCAAACCTATGAACTAGGAAAAAATTGATAGATTTAGGATCCATGTCAGGCTAACAACATTAAACAAAATCATTTCATGGGAGGAAACCCGTGGTTTTCATGTTTCTAATATTTTTGAATCATCTTTATTTTCTAAATAGGATTAATTAATCATTTTGATATTTAAAAATGAAAAAAAATTATATTGTTGACCTGTTCTTCTATTATGAGTATGGATGGGTATGAAAGGGGAGTGCTATATTTATCCATGTCACATGGTGTGATCCATGAGTAATTCCCTATCCAGAAATTTAAAAAGAAGACAATGTATTATCAGTTCATTTTATTTTTATGTGTTTTTTGGTTAAAATAAAAATAAAAATAATAAAAATTAAAAGGACACATTGTAGGTCGTCGGGAAAACCCCGTCACAACCGACGAAGCCGCGGTGACTCGAACCCGGGGCCAAAGGGAGACAAGGGCGCATGATTTCCAACAACCTATGAAATATAGTGATTCCTTATTCTCTAATTTTTGTATATGTACTTATATTTTACTTTTTTTATTATATGAATAAATATATATATCTATATATATTGTTTTGTTTTGTTTGTTTGTTTTTTTTCCTTTTTCCACTAGGGAACTCTGTAAGTGACATGGATATCAAAGGACAAAATTGGAACAACACAAAATTCAACTTCAACCACCAGGTGACTTCATTTCATGATCCTCATATTTCAAATTACTATTCAAACTCCTCTCATCTACCTCTACCCCCTTCTCAATTTTGTTTTCTCTAAACACTGGGGACTATGTTATTCTATGTTGGGGGGGGGGGGGGTGAAAGAAATGAAAATAATAATAATTAAATTTTTGTGCATAAAAAAAATGTGTGGAAGGAAAAATTTATTTAACCTTGAACATGATAATACACATTGCACACTTTGAACCGAATATCGAATAATTTAGAATGCCCTGATTCTAATTTTAATCCATGTATAATTTCAAGAGCATAGATTTTTGAAAGTGTGGTTGTCTAATGTAAAATTTCATCATTTATATTTTCATCCAAATAAAAAAAGAGATCAAAACGCACATACTTTGTATAGTGGGGTATTCATTTGAGTTCATGGGGTCCCCCAAATAAATAGCATAGTTTTTATAATCATTTTAGTTTTAATATGAGTATTCAATAAGAAAATAGAAAAAACAATAAATTTGTGCATAGACCAATGAAATAACCTAATGCATGCACTTGGGGATCGTGACTCCATAGTTAGTAATTTTATCACAATTTGTGGTAATTCGAGTTTATTTTTGACTAAGTTAACTCAAGATGATGCCCAAGTATGTGGGCTTTACTTGGTGCCCTATAGTCTTTGAGCCTCGGAGTCATCGATAAAGTCTCGCTACATGTGTTGACTCTTTTGAGTGAAATTTCAATTACCATGGAAATATTACAAAAAAAATTTAATACTCATCTTAATATTGAAATGTGATTCCACCTAGCACTTTTTTAATTTACCCCTTGAATAAAGATAAACCCCCATGTCTATTGTGACACACAACACATCCTCATACTTAATTGATATCAGATGAAATATGGCGATAAATTTGAATAAAGGAATGGGCTTGGGATTGGGATATGCTTACGAAATTATATTTTATTGAAATATTTTTATGGGTTCATATTTGTTTTATATAAGGGATTTTGGGGATCATTGTTTATTAAAATGTTTTTGGAAATGGGAATTTGAATTTCACATTTTTGAGATATATTTTGATCGAGACTAGAAAAACTCAAGTTGGAGGGTGTGACTAGCCACTGAATGAGTTTAATATTCATTGTTAATATATATAATATTCATGTGCTTTATTATTTATAAATACCATTTTAGTGAATTTTACACTTTGAACATTATTTCATATTAAAATTGTAATTCCTTCTTAAAATGCACTATTACATGGTACATTTTTGAACATCATTTAAATTACCCAATGATATTGATTTATTTTCATATTTAATTTTCAGGTTTCACATTACATTGGTATCAATTCATAATTTTTTATTACTTGAAGAGTTATATTGGAAGACCACCAAAGTTGTCCTTGAACAAACAACATTCTGGGTGAAGTGAATTGGATATCAGCCCAATAAAACTACTGTAGTGGTCAATATACTTACATAATAATTCTGAACATTGAACTAAAGATAGAAGATATCACGGAGAAAATTTCATTAAACAGTGGCAAAAACTAATTCTGATGTTTGAATAGAGTTCTAGGTGGCCAAATTTGGAGATAAAATTATGGGCCAGATTCAGCAGCCCAGAAAAACATCTCACCAGTTCGATAATATATGGCAAAAAAAAATTCCATTTGTGATGAAATTTTACATGAGGTTAGGAGACATACATATATCCAGTTTTTTCTTTTATGGACCACTATAATTCGGCCATCTAAGATGTCATTTAGATGCTTCTGTTCGGTGGATGAAAGCTGGATGCCACTTCAGGTCAAGGATAAAGAAGTCCAATCTGCCTTACTTTCCCCCACCCTAGGCCTACCATACTCAAGTGGGATCCTTTGTAATGGTGGGATCTCGACCCAAGACTCTTGAAATGAATATTTAAGGCAATGGTGGTGGAGTATTTTATTATCTTTGGTGCTTTCTTTCATTTTAATGTTTTGCTAAAATTTTGTTGTCTCAAGTTTGTCTTTCACATGTAAGTTGTTATAATTCATCTTAGATTCTTAATAAAAGTTCTTCTTCTCCTCTTATCCTATTCTTATTCATATCACATTGATACCATTGGCTCAAGGTGTGAATTTATTCACACCAAACCTTTTGAAATTATCACACAATGGTGAAGTGATCATTATTTCATTGTTTTCTTTTTTACTTCTCAATTTCCTCCCTCATGAGTCTATTTCCCGCTTCCATTGAAACCATAACATCAATGGAGGGATAACCCTCTTATGGGTTGATCCAAGGGAGTAGAAAGAGGCCGGATTTTATGTTATTTATCACTCCATTAATGTCTAATCATTTCTTTAATTGATATTTTTATTTGATGATTTTAAAACTTCTTCTCCCTTGTTGAATTTTAAGGCCACATAATTCAAGCGATAATACAAACCTTTACCTTGGAGTTATCATGAATTTGATTCTCCAAATGTATATGTGATTAGTATTATGGTGTGTTGGTATTAAACCAGTAAGTTATGAAGTTGTTTGATCTTCTTGAATAAACCCATCTCAAATATAAGAAATTGAAACCATTAAAAAAAGAATCTCATCCAATCCACCCCAAGTGATAAATAAGGATCAAATAATTATTTTAAATTGAATTCAATTAAGTATCTTATATTTCCTTTAAAACCATATAAAATCAACCCACGTTGGCCACTTCATAGCCAAAAACAATCCCTAGAATGTACGTGTCAGTAGGTTACTTCTTAGGTCTCTGAGGATTCGACAACCCATGCTAAATTACAAGCGACCGCTTAACCCTAAAAACTTGGGTAAATTAGGGCAAGACCATGGACCACCCCCTTTTATTAGAACTTGATCCCCTTTTAATTTCTCTCATCTAGCATCCCCACTTTAATAGCGCTATGCTCCTACTTCACTTTCCTGTATGCACGCTTACCTTTGCTCAGATTTGAATCTAAGTCCTCCCCCTTATACTCCAGCACCTTTCCACTCTACAATATTGTTTTGTTATGCATTTTTTGATATATATATATATACATGTTTTTTATCCACATATATATATAAAATATATTTGGTGGTGTGTGTGTGTGTGATAGAGATTATTATACATAAAGACACACAAACATATATATATGTGTGTGTGTGCATATATAAATATAATTATACATATTTATATTTATTTACACATATTACATATCAATATTTATATACATATATTAGAATACATAGATAAATATATATATGTTTTTCAATACACACACACAAATATATATATATATATATATATATATATATAAATTATATATACATTAATTTTATATGCATATAAATATTCAAACATTTTTATTTTAAATAAAATGGATGTTATTTTTTATTTATATAAGGTTTATATATTGAGAAATATATTTTATATATAAATATGTTTAATTATTTATTTATAAAATTTAATTTTTATGTGTGAATATATAAAAACTATGCATATATTTTTATATATTTGATTATAAATTATTGTACATAGTAAAAAATGAGAAAATTTCAAATCCATAATATCAATATGAATGTAAGACCCAAAAATAAATTTATTCCCCATTGAAAAATTGTAAATACCCCCTTAAATGAGGTTTAAGATCCATTTAATGTTAAAAAATTGGGGTACCCCAATTAAAAACTCAGTTTTGAAGGCCTTTTGGGATTTTTTTGGCCAAAAAAATATGACAAAGGGTTCCCTTGTGTCATAAGGGCATAGAGGTAGTCGTATGCTTCGATTGATATGTGGTCGATCCCAAACGAACATCCAAATCAAAAGTTATGCCAATTGATGTTGATTTATGTTTTCAAATTATTTTCAATCTTTTAATAATTTTTTGTTTTTTATATTAAATTTTTTATTAAATTAATATCAATCGATAATAATTATAAAATTATTAATTAAAAAATTATTTTTAATTATTTTATAATTCATTTTCACTAATTAACTTATATATTAAGTGTAAATGTCTATTTAACCTTATCTTAAACATATTGAAAAATATATATTATATTTATATCAATATATATATATATATATATTAATGTTTTTTTAAAATATACCCTTTATCAGCACTCGTAAAAAATCATTGATAGGGGGGGGTCTTTATCAGCACTTATAAAAAAGTATTGATAAAGAGGGTCCCTTTAAGAATAGTAAAAAATGAACTGATAATGGTACCCCATTTATCATCACTTTTTTTAGTATTGTTAAAGGGTGGTGCTGCGAAAATTCATTTTTGTGGTAGTGGGTGAGTAAATGGGGAGGATATCTACTTTAAATAATGATATTTCAAGAATTTCAAATTAATGAAGATTATGGAAAATAATATCTATAAAATTTGTGAATATATATTTGGAGAAGGATAAGAAATAAAGTAGTGAGAAAAAACTTGATTGTGTATGTGTTGAAAACATTGAGAAAGTTGAAATAATAAAGAAGAGAGAGAGAGAGATCCCAACTATTATGAATACTGTGTATCTTATAAGCTGAAGAAAAGAAGGAAGAATAAATACTGCACCTATTGTAGACTTGTAGAATCAAATTAAGGGAGAGAGTAAACCAGTACTATTTGCAGATGTTTCATATTATATAATTAAGAAAATAAGAACCAGAAGAATAAGAAGAAGGAGGAGGCAGAGAAGGAAAGCGTTTTTGGACCATACCACTGTTGATACAATCTAGGATGAGAATATGAGAGATCCACCCTATAAATTTCACATGATGCAGAAGTCTTAATGTGATTGAGGAAGCACATCAAATTTCTACAATTGAGGAAGAATACCAAAATTACATTGTCTAATAGGTATGAAAGATTTCCACTACTGATTGACTTGATAAGATTAAGGCTAAATCCAATATTATATAGAGATTTGAAAACAACAAGTCATTACTTTCTTTGTATCTGGTTAGTTACAGAACAATTAATTCAAGCTTATAAAATTGATTGAATGAATTTTGATAAAAAAGAGAGATGTGTTTGTGGGATAATAAAAACTTTACACTGAAGACATAATCATCCTTAAAGGAGGAAAACCTCATTAAAAAATTTGATAATTTTTTGTGCACTTTATAACTTACTCTAAATGCATTCCAACCAAATAAGAGACAAAGAAAGAGTGAGATCCATTCATAGAACAATTGAAAATTTAAAGGGATAAAAATTATAAATAAATTTAAAATACATCAATATTGATACACCCCCTCTCCATGTTGGAAACATCCCCATGTGATCCCAATTGTATAAGAATATTTAGGAGAGATAATGAAAGCGTTAGAGTCAGATTCAAGATCAATACCCTCCACTTTTGAAGTGAACTATGTTTTTTGTGATGAAAATACTCAAAGATAGGGAGGATGTACTTACTCATATTTTTTATTTCAAACCCTTTGAATATCTTTGATAATATTTATTTAAGTGGTTTCATGGTTGGTTTATTTTTCCAAGTGTCACAATCCTTAAAAATATATGTAATATGTTTCAATATAATATTTTTAGACTATGTGAACATGGATGATATGAATTAATGATATCACATAAATAGATCCCTGAAAGGAAAATATGTCACTATAGTTTGACTCATTATATGGTTTTTATCTAAGAGAGGTAAAATTATATTTAGGTTTTAGGCCCTAGGATAGGCCTATTTTAGTTCTTTTAACAATAATACTAGTTTATCCTAATTTTAATGTTAAAAATTCCTCATAGATATCTTTATTAGGGTTATCCACCTTGTTGACATTAACCCTATGTGAGAGGGAGATTAAATGTTGGAAGATTTTTCATTTAGGATTCAACATCAGATCTTTGAGTAAAAATGGACCATGAGACAAAAATAAACAAATCTCAAGGCTGGAACCTATTATTATTTTTACATTGCTCCAATCTTGGTTTGAATCAAATTTCAAATCAAAATTTTTAATTATTCTTATCATATTGACCTATGTATTCAAATTCCCTTGTGATTAAATTTTACACTTGGGATTTCCTGACTTTTTTCCAAATAATGTTATTTTGGATGAATAATGAGAGGCTCAACAAACATTGAACATAGACTCCCATCCCCCCTCATATTTATCAACTCTCAACACTGTATGTTGCTACCAACTCAACCAAATGATAATCAGTGAATATAGTTAAATCCTTAAGGCCAACACATCTCTCTTTCTATCATTCTAATTCTCCCCTTTCTCTCCAGCTTGGGATGAATAGAATCATCACCGAACTTCACAGTGGATAGAAGTTCAAAAAAGGTGTATTACGACAAGCAATAAATGTGTGATGATATGGTTTGTGATAACTTAACATCAGATAATAGCTCGGTTAAGGGTGGACCAATGAGGGGTGGTTCATGGTAGAGGATCCCAAGTGATGGTCTCAGGTGACATTGATGGGGGAGCCTAAACCGTGCCTTATGTGGTGTAGGATGATAAAGATTGGATGGATAATGATGACCATATGCCAAGGAATCAACTACATTGGGGTTTGTGGATAGGGTTTTCTTAGGGGTGGGTGGGGGCATTTAGGGTTTACTTCTTAATAGTTAAATTACTTGTGAGTTCATTAGTGGATTTGTAAACCATATGGTGGGTGGAGTTAGTGGGTCAAGCCCCACTAGTGGGCCACACTATCTTGAAACTAAGAAAGGCTAAGTGGTAGAGACACACAACTTGGTCCATCCCCAAGAAGCATCCTACCCCTTATTATATGTTTGGTGGAATGGGCATGTTAGGTATGCCAATTTGACCCAACCCAATGGTATAAAGACTTAATAGTCAGCTTCCCCCCATAGGGAAACCTAAGGGGAACTTGAGCCAACCCTCATGGGATAACCTCAACCTTCAACCATACCGATATGATAGGCCAGATAGGGAACCAATGACATAGGACAATCTATACTAACCAAAATTGATATCTAGGAATGGATCATGAGGTTTTTCATAGTAAAACCCCTATACTATATAGAATGAAAATATGTCTTAGAGGCATGTTGTCCTCCACATAGTGCCACATAGCGTGACCTAGCCCCGATATGAGTTCTTTTGAGAATTTTCCCATATTTTCACATTAGTTTCAGAATCAGGAAATTTAGTAGTCTATTATAAGTGTTTATATATCTATAATGTGACTGTCCAATCCTATTTTTCCTTAAGGTTGATTTATAAGGTGTTTTTGACAATTTTAGTTTTTAGCTATGTTGGGTAAATGATGGGTTTTGTGTGAGATGTTCAGAGTTGACAAGAGATTTGGTACACCCCTAGAGAAGTGATGATGGCAAGTAATTGATCCCACAAATATGTTTTAAAGTTCATTAATAACCCATAGACTTTGGGAATTGGTAATCCAAACCAAGCATTAGGTTGAGTACACCCTTGATCACTACTTCCAAGACATGGTGTAAGTCCCCCATATGCCTGATAGGGTAATAAAATTCCCCATAGGTAAGGAATGTGTCCTCTATATATGGATTTGGTACTATTAAGACCAATATAATAAGGATGATTATCATATTCATGTATTGTTTTTTGTTGTCAAGAAAGCTTAAGAATAAAAAAATCTACTCGCTTTGTTTTTGGTGGAAATCAGACCGACCATCACATTCAGAAAATTAGACTCATACTAAAAATGATTAAGAAAGTCCATAGGATTGGAAATATATTTTCTATATTAAAAGTTTTATTATACTCACCATAGGTCCATAATGAAAGAAGATATTATAATGAGGTTTTGAATCAGAGCCTACCTGACTTCTATAAAAATCTGATGATGCCTTGCTGATATTGGGGTTCTCATAAATCATAAGTAAGTTATAAAACCTGTAAAGAAATATTTATGAAATAAAGGGGGATAATAGGTGATACCAATCATATTCATTATAATCATATTCAAGAAAAACCATATTCAGGTTGAGTAAGTAAGAAAGATGTTGCTGAAGGAATGGTAAGTTACAATAATTTCCATTATAATTCAGATGATTACTGAAGATGATATTCAATGTAATCAAAGTCATGATAAAATCAAAAGTTTTTGAAAGAATAAATTTGATAAATTTGAAGATTTTTGGCCACAAGATCATCATAATGATATTACCGAAGGAATATTTATTTAAAGGCGGAAGAGGATGATCCTAATAAAGGTGCATGTTTTCTATCAGACCAAAAGCCAAAAGATTTAAATACTCAGAGAAAGAAGTTGATGGGTATTGTATTTAGAAGATAAAGAAGAACTATAATTTGTTTTCAAGTTCTTTCATCAGTTGGGTTAGGATCCATCATATTGAAGTTGATGCAGATTCATCTTTATTATGAAAAGAAGATGTGGAAGTGGTTAAAGAAGTTTGAAAGAATTTGATGTCCTTATCATAATGAAGAAATAAAAATGTGAGTTGGATTCGATAATCATAATGAGAAAACTTATGTTTACCTTCATAAATTTGGTGTAGAGAAACATAATAAGGAAACTGTTGTTTTACATTTGTCTTCATCGTAATGATGCAGATCAAAATAGAAACCAGAATAGAGAACCAGAATCAGAATGAAAATTAATAGGAAGACTAAAGCTATTTAATTATTTATACAAGAAATTGGAAAGGAGAATCATATTGAAGAAATAATACCAGATAATCATAGTGGATAATCAGAACTAGATATATGATTGTGAAGAAAGACCAAAGAATATTTGATGCTGTGAGAATATTTGAAGAGGTTTGAGAAGAAATGAGAAGAGTTTAGGAGTGTTGATAAAGTCATTATGCATCCAAAATTAAAGGGAAATTGAAATTTAGGGAAATTTGGTTAAGCAATAAATGTTTTGAGAATCCCACCTAAACTATATTTGGATCCCCTATAAAAGGGAATGTAATTTTTGATTTTTGATAGATGTACTATTCATAGAAGGAAGAGAGATGGTGGAGCACTGAAGAATTATAGAGAGAAGAGGAGGTTTCCAGATTGGGTTTTGTTGAAGAAGATTTATGGATAGAAGAAGCATATAAGAATATACAATATTGTATTTAAATGATCATCGCATTTATATGATCATCATATTTAGTTGGTTACCATATTGGGATGGATCATCAAACTAGGAAAATTGTATTGGGATTTCCAGATTGAAGAAGAAGTAGTCCAAAATTGTTTGAGTAGTATTTTGATAGAGTTATAAATTTTATATATTGAGAAAACATACTATGAAAATTGGACTAGGAAATCAGACTGAGTATCATTAAAATTTCTAGAAATATTCTTATTAGATTCTGGGTAAGAAAGTGATGAATTGTTTTGAAAGATCATATTTGTGAAAGTTTGTCAAGAAGCACCATAACATGCTTATTACATGAACTTTCTTATAACATTTCATGATACTTAAATCACATGCACTATTTTATTTTTCATAGTGATACTTGAGTGTAAGGGAATATCCTACTCATTGTATTACACACAAGAGGATTGTTTTCTAGTGGATTATGTGGTATTTGATCATTTCTAAACCATACCAAGGATGTAACTACTCTTACTAATTATCGAACCTTGTAAATCCTTATGTTCCTATGGATGTGTGTTTTTTTGTTTTCAGTAAGGAAATAAATATTTAATACGAGGAAAAATTTGTTTCAAAAGTAAGGAAACATAAATGAAAATATATTAGTGATTCACCCCCCCTCTCAGTGATACAACTATCTTGACTGAGAAATTATAGCTACTACCTTGATTTATGTTCTTTGGACAAAGAGGCATAGTTTATCCCTCTAGGTGGTACTCTCTCAACTGACATGCATGCCTTGGGAAGGCACGAGTCCCCCACTACATATTTAAAAATTTCACTAGTGAAAAAATATTTAAATCATCTCATATTCAATATTTTTTATATTATAACCAACGATAGAATTATTTTCAATATCAGTTATAATATAACTGATGTTGAAAATAATTGAAAATTTTAACATCAATTATATTATAACAAACATTGAAAATTAGTCTTTAAATCTCATTATATTAATAATTGACATAAAAAACCTTTAAAAAAATTAAAATTATCATCGTAGATCTATTATCCTTTTTATTTCTCCCATCTAGATGATGCATCCCCCTGCGATTCTTGAATCATACCCCTAAAATATCCAAGAATTATCCCTCGACCATTGAGGATTCTTACCACCATTATTTATCCATCACTAAGTCCTTTTCAACGATTCCACTTATGATATCCTATTCAACCTATTATAAGGTATATTCTACTAGACCATAATTATAGATCTCAATTTTTTTAGATTTGTTTTATAAGATTTAATATATCTTAGTTATTGGAATACTCTATTTAAATATTTATTCTTTTTTTATTAATCCCCCATTATCCTTCTCAATAATTTTTTTTAGAATTTATGAAATTTCAAATGCAAATTATTTTTTGTGTGTATCATTTTCTTTTTTCTAGCATCCCATGTTGTGAACCAATGTAAAATTCTAAGATAGTTTGAAACTTTCTTTGGTGGATTCATAATATCCACAATTTTAAATGATTTTAAAAACCCACTGTTGTTAATAAATTACATGTACTTTGGTGTGAAAATTTAAAATTCAATACTGGTGTTTATTATGAATTTGAGAAAGGACAAAATCCCCATTAAAATACTTATTTAACACTTTAGAATATTATATGGAAAATATTTAGAGCTAGGCATTGAGTTAGTGTAGGATTTTGAGGCCCATAGAGCCTAAACATTGATAGAACAAAAGTATTAAATGAATTTTATTCACACACATGTGTTTTATTTAAAAAAATGAATATCTCCCAAATGATGCATCATATGATAAATCTAAGACAACTATTAGGTTAAGGATGAGGGGTTTACCCTAGTTGTGACATAACTTTTGTGTGTGTAGAATGTTTGACAATATCGCACGTGAGGAAAACATATTTAATATTTTATTATATATTTTTATGAAAATAATTGGATATATCCCAAACAGTGTTTCTGATGGAAAATCTGAGACTTCCAATAAATCCAGAATACATGTTTTATCCTAAGAATGACATAAGTTTTGTTCTCATAGTACATTTAGTTACATCGTATGTAAGGGTAATAGTATTTGGTATATAAATATTTTTGTTGGGCAGTTAAAAATTATAATAATAATAATAATAATATTGTGTGGATGAAGAAAAATAAACTACATACATGCAATTAATATTTGTGTTGTTTATGGGGTAAATATTTTAGTGGTGACCAATGTAATTAATGTGATTTTATTAATGGTTCCAATTAAATGAAAAATTTATGGTTAATATTAATTTATTAACTATTATCAATATTTAATGGTTGTTATTTTAAAATGTTGACGATGGCAATAATGTGAGATATTTAATAATAGTAATAATAAAATAGTACTCTTGTTGTTGTTATTATTATTTTGAGAAAAATAATATTGGTGTGTGTATATATATAATGTGTATATATATAATGTATATATATATATATAGAATAAATACATGTGTAAATATATATACATGTGTGGGTGCATATATGTATATACTGATATGTGTGTATATATATAATGTGTAGATATATTCGTTAGACATATATTTATATATGTACAGGTGTGTATATATATATATGCATGTGTATATATATATGATGTGGGTATGAGTATATATGCGTTTAATAAATAAATAAATATATATATATATATAATATTTTTATATATATGGGTTAAATAATTATATATATATATATGTATGTAGGTGTATATGCGTGTGTATATATATATATGGATTAATTTTAATATATTTTTAATAAATGATTAAATTATTTAATAGGAAGAAATAAATAAATAAATAGGTATAAGGGAGGACATGGTGGAGAATTACAAAGGAAGAGGGGGAACTAATTAAGTTCTTGAGAAATGCATAATGAAGAGTAAAATTAAAATAATAATGAATTAAATAAAACAAAAGGGGGAAATTTTAAAAAAATGTTAAAAGGAGGGGGTGTAACATCTCTTTACAGATATTTTATGTACATATTTAACCTCGTTGTGGTTTTCATTTTCTTATTTTCTATATAGGGATGAGAAGGAATTGGGAGGATACCTATAATGGTGAAGTCTCAGATTTTTTGGACTCTTAGTTTTAACTGGTCGTTTCTATAGGCTACAAGAGGATTTCATGCTGTGTAACTAGGTTACATGATGTGTAAGTGTTACTGGGTACATGTCAGAAAGGGATTCACACTATGAAATGTAACATGATGTGAAAATTAGTTTCACATAATGAATGTTTTAAATAACAGATTTTGAATCTGAGGTGATGGATTTCTCAACATACTTAAACATAGTGGATTTCATGATATGTAAAGGAGTTACACGTCATGTAATTCCTAGTGTAGTGAAGTTTTAGTTCACTATTCAGGTTTTGGGTGCCCATTTGGCCATCGTTTCTCCTTTTCTCTCGAACCAAATCCCCTCTCCGACAATTTTTGGAGACACCATTCCTTCCAGATCGATCTATTTGGTATTTGATATTCTTTGTGGTTGCGATACATCTCTCTAGGTAAGTGATCTTTCTGCTTATTAATTTCCATTGATTATGGTAGCACCATTGGATTTCGTCATTTAACATGTTGATCTAAATTTTCATTTCTTCTTGTATTCTACCAAGATTTGTTGTGAGATCTCGTTCTAGAGGCCGTTCCTTTATTGTTTATGGTGCGACGAGTGTTTGTTATTGAGGTATGTGGTATTTCATTTACTCTACTAACACTATTTCTCAATTGAATCAATCCTAATATGTGTGGGTTAGATTCTAGGGTCTCCGTTGGTGTCGTTGGGTTTTCATTGTTGGTGGATTCCATTGCGAGCATGTGTGACCCAAGTTTTGAGGTAGGTGGTTTCATCTCTAGCCTGTGTTTGATAAAGCACATTGTTCCATTTTTATAAATTTTTTTATAAATAAATTGGTAAGAAATTGGCATGATTTTTTGTGTGTGTTGGACTGAGATTTTGAATAAAAGTGGTTTTCCTTGGTTTTTGATAAATGGAAAGAAAATGGTTATTTTCAAAGCATTGAAAAGGCTTTTTTGAAATGGATTTGAAATGTTTTTCGAAACATTGAGATGATTATGAAAATGATCACATGGGTTATCTTGGGTACTAGGTGGAAGGTTTATCTTGAGTCCATCATCCATTGTGGGGATTCACTTTATGGGGTGATCCTCTCATCCAAAAGTGTAGATTATTGGCTCTAGATACATATATGATTTTGGGGTTTCACTTTGGGTGTCTCTCTAGTCATGAAGTGTACATAATTGGATTCAGGTACCACAATGCACTGTTCATAGATTTTTGGGTACGAGTAGTCTACTACCTGAACTATTGTATTTCCTTGGTGTTGTGATGCCTGTACTTCTACTGTTGTTTTGTATTACTTGGATTTTTTGTTTTAGCCTTGATATACATATTGATTCTTGTGAAAGATGATATGGAAAAATTTTCTTTGAAATTGATATACCTGCTTTTGTTTCATAATTGTGATAAAGAAGAAACGTTTATCATGTTTTCTATAAAACTTATTCATTTCTTATCATGAAATGTTTTATTTAAAATGAGTGTATAATAATTTTTATATGGATAATTTTTATTGAACAACTGAGTGAGATCCTATTGATCCTATCAGCTCACACCCTACTCACCTCTTTGGTGGTGCATAGACATTTTTATGTCTTACAATGCAAGGAAAGGAAAAGTTCCATAGTGAGGCAGTGATGTTTCATGTCAGCTGAGTTGGGTAGTTGGTGGTGAGATGGTAGGATATCGTCCATGTCATCACATGGAGTTTCTATTTGGTTTTGTTCCTTTACAGTTTTACTTGTCTCTTGGAGTTTCAGCTACTTTTATAGTCATTTTTTTCTACTATATTTCTTATAGTTATGCAATATATTATTTAGCTTTCCACTATTCCTTCCTTCTTCATGTGTATTCCATGTGTTTGTTTAGGTTGGGAAAAATTGTTCCATTTGTTTTTTTGTTTGATGCCCAGGTGCTTGTCACTAACCTGTGGGGATCGGGAACACCCTTTGGGTATGTGACAGAATGGGTCAGGTTCCGGTTTGAGGGTAACCTGAGTCAGTTCATTACTATTTGGTATTAAAGGAGGTTTGTACTCAAGAGTCCTTGTCTTAGGATGTGTATTATACTAAAGATAGGATTGTTGGGACTTTAGATTTATGTTGTGATAAGTGTCTAGAAATGTCTTTTCATGAAAAGACTCAAGTTTCCATGGGAAGTTGGGACACATTTCTCTAGTGTTGGGTTTGGTTTTAAATATTAGTTTCTAATTATGGGTTTTCTAATTTAAAATGATATTTGGTATGTTGTCTGATCATTTTTATGTTTCAGTATGCAACAATATGCCTTTGAGACGTCTTCTAAGAGTTCCTCAAGAGGGTGTGGTTGATGCTCCTCAAGGGAATCAACTTATAGATCAAAATCTCATTTATACTATTGTAAGACCAGTTTGTGCTATTGATCAAGATATACCATGAGTTCAAAATGCAGTTGTTGAGGTACAATTAGGATCTATAAAAGAGAGATACCAATATAGTAAATTCTTATAGAAGAAGCCACCATCTTTTAAAGGAACGAATGAACCTAAAGAGGTGGAGGAGTGGCTGGATAGGATCGACCAAATTTTTGACTTCCTAGAGACACATGCAAATATCAAGGTAAAATGTGAAGCATTTGGGATCAAGGGTTCTACCAAGTGATGGTGAGATTCTATGGTTTAGAAAGACAGAGACGTGGACTTGGATTGGAAGGGTTTCAAAACCCCATTCTTCCATTAGTTTTTTTCTAGAGTCGCTGAAGCTAGAAATTTCTATGGAGTTCCTGTCTTTGCAATAGGGAGATCATTTGGTGTTGTCATACACCAACCTGTTTTCTAAGATTGTATGTTTTTATCCAAACATGGTGAATAATGACCAGATGAAGGCTTAGAAGTACCTACAAGGTTTGCGACTAGATATCGGATCACATGGATTTATGTTCAAAATTTCTACCTATGTAGAGATATTATAAATAGAAGTGGTGGAGGTGGGTATCAGTAGAGATACTCCTTCACACCATATGCTATAGTTCGAAGTGTTCCCCTAACTTTCTATTAGTGTGGAAAGGTAAGACACACTAGGTGGTTTTGTCTTATACTCATGAAGACGTGCAACAACTGTGGATGTTTTGGTCATCTAAAATGTTACTATTAGGATATGACTACACCTCATTATGGTTAGGGTTTTTTAGCTACAAAGGATACTATAGTGTAGTTAGAAGCTTCAAAGACTATAGGGCTCCAACCATAGGCCTTAGGAGTGAATAACTTTTACACAGTGGATGAGTTTCCAGCAGAAGTCGATAGAGGTATGATGATAGTGAGAGGTACTATCCTTATTGTATCTATCATAGTAATTGATTTATTTGAAACTAGTTCCTCCCACTCATTTATATCTACAAGTTTTGTTGGTATTATAATACTTCCATTGGAACTTATGTCCTTTTTAATGGAGTTATCAACACCTATTAGTAAGAGGAAAGAGAAAGGGTTTCTATGTCCTTGTTCGTTAATGATAGCTGATACGTAGTTGGTCTAGGATTTTCTTATTCTTGATCTGCATTTGTTTGACGTCATCATTGGTATAGATTGGATTGTTGCTTATCTAGATGAGGTTTATTGTGATAATCAACATGTTTCTTTTCTTACCTCCAATGATATCTCTCATGTATTTTAGGGGGAGTGACACTTGAGGTATTTTCACGCAGGACCTTTCCTCCTAGAGATCAAGAGTTTGTTGTTTGCTGTTGAATTTTGGACTGATGGAATTTATCCTATTTTTGATGTTCCTGTTGTTGTTCAAGAATTTTCTAATGTTTTCCTATATGAATTCTTCAGTGTTCCTCCAAATATAGGTAGATTTTACGATTGATCTGGTGCATAGTAAGCAGCTGATATTGATACCTTCTTATCAAATGGAACCATCAGAGATGAAATAACTCAAGATTAAGTTGTATGAACAATTGGAAAAGGTTTATTTCACCCTAACATTTATCCTAGGGTATCCCCTATGCTATTTGATAAGAATCTAGATGGTTCACTTTGATTGTGTGTGGACTATCAGAATTTTAATCCAATAACAATGAAGAATAAGCATCCTTTACCTCATGTGTATGATTTTCTTTATCAGTTAACGAGGGAAAAGTGATTTTCAAAGATTGATATTCGGTTGGGTTATCATCAGCTTAGATTTTGGGAGTATGATATATTGAAAATGTATTTTTGGATTAGGTATGACCATTATGAATATCTTGTGATACATTTTGGTTTGACTAATTCTTCTGCAATTTTTATGGATTTGGTGAATCAAATATTCCATCAATAGCTTGACATTTTTTTGGATGTCATTCTGGTTTATTTGAAATATGAGTGTGAGCATGAGCACCACCTGAGTTTGGTCATGGAAATTTTGAGAAGTCACCATTTGTATGGAAATATTTTGAAATGTAGTTTATAGATTGGATAAGTGAAGTTATTAGGGAACACGATTTATGAACATGGAATATCAGTTGATACTGAGAAGGTGAAGGCTATCTGGTCTTAGAAGGAACCACAAAATGTATTTGAGATACAAAGCTTCCTTGGTCTTGTTGGATACTACCAATAGTCTATTAAGGATTTATCTAAATTCTCATTACCTTTTAATGCTCTTACCAAGAAAGCGGTGAAATTCACATGTGATAACTTCTTGCATCAGCTTCTATCCTAATACTACTTGAGCCTGGTAAGGGGTACATGGTGATTTGTGATTATTTTTATACTGTTTTGGGATGTGTGCTTATGCAAGATGAACATGTGGTAGATTACAACTCTTTTCAGCTTCAGCCACATGAGAAGAATTACCCCACTCATGGTTTAAATATTGTTGTAGTTATGCATGTGCTTAAATGTTGGCAACATTATCTTTTTGGTGAGGGGTTCATAATATTATCTGATCATAAGAGTTTGAGTTATATCTTTTCTAAAAAATTCTTGAATCTCAGATAGAGACAATGGGTAGAATACCTTCAGAAATTTGACTTCGATATCGCCTAAAACCTAGGGATGGGAAATTTCAATACAGATTATCTTAGCAGAAAAGTACCATCATAGGATATTATGGAATCGAAGGAGGAGTGGAACCTTATGGGGATTTTTTTATCTATTACACTTGGATGCTCAAGAGGATGTTTCAGGTATGGTTCTGACCAGTGTTCAGTTATCACCATCTTTCCAAGATTCTATTTTGTAGTTTTAAAGTAGGATGATGAGTTTAGAAAAAAATTAGAATGAATTTATGGTGGGGAGACCATTTCTAGTTGGTCTCTTTCTTTATATGGTATACTCAACTTTGGGAATTGGGTTGTCATCCCAGTATTTGTAAGGATTTTAGTCTTTTTTAATTGTAATATCTCTTCGTGGGACATTCAACCTGGAACTAAGAAGGTGTATTATGACATGAGACAATGATTCTAGTGGGTGGGTATGAAGCATGACATTGTGGATTATGTGTCCCACTATTTCACCTACAAACGGATAAAGGCAAAGCACTTGAAACCCTCCAGTTTGCTTTGGCCTCTTATAGTTACGATATGGAAATTGGATGAGGTCTCCATGGATTTTTTTAGATTATCATGGAATCATTAAGGTAAAAATTCTATCTAGGTGGTTTTTGATCGGTTGAATAAGTCTCTTCATTTAATTTCGATCAAGGATACCACTAAGTTTGATGATATGGGTAAGCTGTATGTGTTGTAGATTGTGAGGATACATGGAATTCCTTCTACTATTGTTTCATATAGGGACAATAGGTTTACCTAGAGGTTCTAGGGGAGTCTCCAAGACGAAATGGGAGCTCAGGTCAAGTTAATCACAACTTACCATCCAAAAATAGACAATTAGACAGAGAAAATAATTTAAATCCTGGAGGATACACTTCATGCCTGTGTCTTGGATTTCAATGGATCATGGGATAGCCATCTAGGACTATTTGAGTTTTTTTTATAACAACATTTATCAGTCATTAATAAAAATGTATCCCTTTGAGGTGTTTTATGGTTTCCCATTCTGATCAACTCTTTTTTGGTATGAGGTAATTGAAGTAGCTTTAGTTGGACCAAGTTTGGTTCAATATACATTCACGAAGATTTAGGATGTACATTGACATCTGGTTATAGCCCAAAGTCGACATAAATCATATGAGGATCGACTATGCCTTCCTATAGAGTTTTCCATTGGTGAATTGGTTTTCTTGAAAGATTCTCCTTAGTTGGGTCACTGTCCGATTGGAAAACTAGTAAAGTTTGATCGAAGATATGTTGGACCATTTGAGGTCATTGAGAAGCTCAAACAGGTTTCTTATCAGTTAGAATCTCCATTTCAGTTAATAGGTATTCATGATGTTTTCCATATATATCAGCTTAGTAAGTATCATCCTGACCCCACTCATGTTCTAAGTTGGGAATAAATTGTGTTAGAGTTAAATGTTTCTGTTCTAGAGAAAATAGTTGAGATCATTGACTCTCAAGTGAAAGTCTTACATGGTAAGTTGATTCTGTTGGTTAGAGTTCTATAGAAAAACAAATAAAATTTTCATGGGACTCAGGAATGTGAGTCATTGATGTGGGAGCAGTGGCCTCATATTTTTCCAGGGATTACATATTCCACATGAATTCTCGATGACAAAAATTATTTATAATGGGGAGTTTGTAACATCCCATTACAGATATGTTAGGTACGTATTTAACCACATTTTGGATTTAATTTTCTCATTGTATGTATAATGACGAGAAGGAATTGAGAGGATACCTATAATGTTGATGTTGCAGATTCTTTAGACTCTTAGTTTTAACTGGCCATTTCAATAGGATATAAGCGGTTTTCACGCTATGTAACTAGGTTGCATGATGTATAAGTGTTGTTGGGTACAAGCTGTGAAAGAGATTCGTTATTTGAAAGGTTACACAATGTGAATATTAGTTTCATGTCATGAATATTTTAAATAATAGATTTTTAATCTGAGGTGATGGATTTCTTAGAGCACTTAAACACCATCGATTTTACAATGTGTAAATGACTTACATGCCATGTAATTCACTAAATAAGAAAGTTTTAGTGTTCAGTTTGGGTTTTGGGTGACCATTTGGCAACTGCTTATCCTTTTTCCCTCGAACCAAAGACCCTCACTAGTGATTTTTGGAGACACCATTCATTTTAAATTGATCCATTCGGCATTTTATCTTTGTTTCAGTTTTAGTGCATCTCTCCTGGTAAGCAATATTTCTTATTCTTTGTTTCCATTGATTGCGGTAGTACCCTTGGGTTGTTTCCAATGTTATGTTTGTAAAATCCCAGGTAAATAAAGAATATCGAATTTTCATATTTATTAATATTTGTGAATTGAATATTAATTTTATTTTAAAGGGGTTGCTATGTCCGATAGCATACTCAATATGCAACAAGGGTTTTCTTTTAAATCTTAAGTTGCACACAACTTTGTGTTATACCAAAAAATAAAATAATAATATTTTTATTTTAAATGGTAGTTAACTCTGAGCTATTATATTGGAAAGAATGAACATAACTAACTAAAATATGATTAAACCTTTTTTTAAATGTATTTACTTTTATCCAATAAATTTTAGAGGCTTAAAATAATAAAGAATCCAATTTTAAGCAACAAAAACTCTAATATTTTTATAAAGTCATTTTACCACCTTTTGATGGAGAACCCTTTTTAAAATTTGTTTTTGTTACTTTTATATGTTCCATTTGAAAAAATAAACTTCTTTTTTATAATTTAGACAACAAAATTTACTTTGGGTAAAATTTTGGTATTTTACTAAGAAAGTTCATTTTTTGATGAATAGTGAAAAATACCTCATTTTATTTCAAAATTGTATTTTAATATAATTTATTTATATGGCTATATTATTCTTTTTAATTTATTTTAAAGTTTAATTGGATTATTTATTTACCACTTAATATAATTTTGGTCATTGAAAGTAATTTCAATTTGAAATTAGATATAAAAAAGTGTCAATCTTTTGATAGTTATTATTTCTTAAAAACACGTTTTTTGTGTTTTGACAATGGGAATTAATTTTAAATTAATTTCTGAAACTTCTATGTTTTGAATTTAGAAAAATGGATTACATATTTTTAATCATAAGGTCCAAATTTTTTAAATAGGTAAATTTTATTTTTAGACATTTTGAATAGTAACTTCTATAAATATTTTATTTACCATGGTTAAAGAGTAAATCTGTTAAATAAGGGTAAAAAAATAATATTATAATAATTTTAAAATTAGCCAAACACATGTACTAACCCAATTTTATGATACATTTCCAACCATGGGAACCCTTGAGTCAATTTTGGGACACCATGGAGCCACTTTTAAGTGAAAAGGACACTTTATAAAAATGAATTTAAAGTTTAGGAAAACGCAACATAAACATATATCTTTTAGTAAAACAATTTTTATATGGGATTATATAAGTGATATTTTAGACTATAAATATTAATTATAAATATAAAACTATTTCCTATATCATGGTATTTTATTTATTAATTTTAGACATCATATAAATAAATTTATTTATGACACAATGATGATGTATTGATTACCTCATTAATGAGTGTTTTAAATAAATGAGATAATAAATATTAAAATAAATTTATTTTGAATATTTTTGTGCCATACACGAAATTTATGGATTATTATTACTTGTTATATTTTAATTAATGATTTTGTTTCGAATTTATCAAGTTGTTATGGATTTATAAAAAGTCATGACATGAATAGTATAAAAATTGACATAAATGAGTTTTAAAATCAATTAATATTTTATTAAATGATAAAATAGTCATAAAAATATAAGATTTTTCCAAATGACATATATGATGTTATAAATTTCATTAATGATCCATTTTGGGTCGCTTGTAATTTTATAGTAAATATATTAACCATATATTATGAATATATAAGAGGACATGATAAAAGTTAAATAAGTTAACAAAGAGTTAAATAAAAAATATAAGGAATAAAAAATATCCAAAACCTATCCAATTATTATTGGATGATTTTATTTAGACTTATATGTACCTTATATTAGAATTAAATAAGTTTCTGAACTTTTGAAACTGAAAATCATTTTATAATAAAATAATATTTTTAAACTTTCCTAAAGCGCCCCTCCTCCCACTTATAAAAGGCCACCACCTCTAACCCATTACACACACCTCTCAAGCCCCTGGGCTCATCCAAACTATACTAAAATAATCTCAAAACATCTCTATATTCCACCTAGAAGCCTTACTTTGGGCATAATACAATTCAAAAAAGCCTTTTGGTTCAAACCAAAAGGGGGTTACTTGATTTAAAGGTAACGTCTTCTCTCAAGTTCTTTTATTTTATTTTCCTTCTCTAACCCCCTAAAATCACTTTATTCAATTATTTTATAAAAAAAGTATCCTAAATATACTAGGATGTTTTTATGATAATAATTCTAACTACACATCCACACACCTCCATCTAATGGATACGAGCATACTATTTCTGTGGACGACGAACTACTGCCTCACGAAACGATGATTGTTCAATTATCTCATACCGCCTCTCATGGTGGATATTATGATGGAAATATATTCATATGTGATATATATTATATTTATATCTCCTATATGATTTTTTATTTTTTATTTATATCATACCTTTATGGTTTCCATAATGGGTAAATACGATAATTTCATTTGAGGAAGTGCGGACTACCACCCCCTCAAAGTAATATAACTCATTCATGCCATATGTGGAACGTATAAAGGATGGAGTTAATGAAATTATTTATGATATTATACTGGAATTATAATATACATATGTATCATTAAGTTTTTATTCCATTAAATACGTAATAGAAATGAAAATAGTGTTTTTGTGTACGTACGACTTACCGTCTCCATGAACGATGTATTTCATTTCTTATCTCCAAATGTAATGTACTATTATAAATACATATATATATATATATATACTGTATATATAAGATATATATGATATATAAATCATTAATATCATTCTGGAGATAATATACTTTTTACCACATGGACAACTTGTAATTATAAGAAGTTTATTTTAGACTCAAATTCCAAATATCGACAAAACGACCGTTATTAACTTAAATGATTATGTAATGTTTATAACGTGGTAATAAGTGATATAAAAGTAATAATAAAATTTTAAAATGTTCTGAAGCAATTATAAATTAACTATAGTTTATTATTCATGAGATTAAAGAATGAACGAGTCAAGTTGGACATGATGTAAGAGAACTCCTTAACCCAATTTCCAATATTTGGGTTAAAATTATACTTATTGATTATGTCGTGATATGATTATGTGATAAATAAATTTTGATATCTTATATTGTATTTATACTTTATTTATGTGTACTTATAGTGAATACACATAATCGATCTATTTTATTTACAAAATGATCTTTGTAAAGGAACCTTTCACCCACCTCTTTTAGTCAAAGATTTCTTTTATGTTATGTTTTTTAATTATCATTATCTTATGTTGGGATATGTTCTTATAAATCATTATTGATCTAAATTATATGTCCAAGTGATAAGATACCATTTTCTCTCTCATGAAACCTTTTTCCAAAATTTTATGTGACGCCATTAGGCTGCCAAATATTTGTAAGAGAATTTCTTAACCCAATTTCAATTCTTTGGAATAAACTTATACTTTTTGATTATGTTATGCTATGAATATTTATGAGTGACATATGATATTTCTACACTTAATATCCACTTATATTGGGTGTATTTATATCTTTCATGCATAATTATGCCATTGATTTGTCCTTAATCTAATGGTACAATCTTTGTAAGGGACTATGTCTCAATCTCCTTTTATTGAGATATATCTTGATATTATGCCCCTTTATTATCCTATAAGGTATATATATAACAATTGTGACATTTTATATCATGAATTTATATATTCTTATGATATTTATAGTTTTATTTGATGTTATTATTTAATGATTTTTATTCAAGAGTTTCTCAAGTTGTAAAGGATTCTTTAACTAAAACATCGTTTTAAATGTTTTAAATATTTAATATTCTAAATCCTTATATTTCATGTCCATGATTTAGAAATTATTTTAAGGATTTATTTATATGGACAAGAGTGTTTTAAAGTGTAAAGTTCTTTAAGAATTTTCAGAGTGGTATGTGACACTTTGATTCAAAACTCTTCTTTTTTGAATGTTTTAAATGAATTGATTATATCAATATCTTGAACTAATATCCGGTGAATTCAATGTGGAAATGTTATCTTTCCTTTATGCTGGTTTTATGTGTTATGAATATGTTATGATTATTGGGAATTGTCTACATATACGGGTGGTTCCATGATAAACCTAGGACGGGTGAGCCGGATATAGCTCTCCAATGCATTGGGTAATGTGATAGAGGTAAATGTTAATGTTTCTCCTAAGAGATTTGGGGAATATACTATGATGAGTATTCCAACGTAACTCCCTATGTAGATGTGAAAGATAAAATGTTTGTATGATATGGATGTCACAATTTACCTTTATGATTTATGATTTCTATGTGTTATTCATAAATCTTATGATTTTATGAGGTATTTTAAAGAGGTTATGTTTTGTATGTATTGATGGACTAATGTTTTCTTTCTTTATTTTATAACCCTTACTGAGATTTTTATGATCATATAAAGTTTTTGAAATATTTTTCAATGGGTATAAGAAAGTGTAAGACAAAGGAAGAGTTCAAGAATATTTATATCAAGAAAATAACGCTTTTTTTATTTAAGGAGTTTTATTTTTGTGAAAATTTTGAATAGAGTAGAAGTGTCTACTTTGTAATCTTTTGTGATATAATGTAATGGTTATGACCTAATTCTCAAAAAATCTAAACCTGAAAAAAACCTCAATGTGAATTATTAACCTAATTAAAGATTATGTAATGTTTTAAGGCTAAGTCCTTACAGTTGGTATCAAAGGTCGGTTTAGACACTTTTGGGATTATGAGTTTTGTTAGACACATGGTTAGTCTCTATTTCTACTATTTAAGTTAAATCCTTATTTTGTAACTTTTTCAGATCAAGGAAAGTCTATTACAAATGGAATAAGGAGGATCTAAAAAAACATTTCTATCTCTTCCTGATGACTTTCTTAATATAATTTTTTAAAAGTCATGCCCAGATGATTCTGAAACATTTTCTAACATACAACTCTCTTGAAAGCAATTGTTTGAGATACAAACTCCTCTGCTATACCTCGATACCATCGTGGATCAGGGGTTGTATTTAATAAAATCATATTTTCTCAATATTCTCATATTTTCAAGAAAGGTAAATATTATCAGGGAATTTTTAAATATTTTACCTTATCATAAGGGTTTGAAGCATATTATGATTTTGAAAAAAGGTTCTGAAGAAGGAGACCCTTACACAACCTATTTATATTTGCTTTTAAATTATAGTCTTTTAGCACATACTTATGATATTTTATAAGGACCATTTATTGAATGTTTCAAATCAAACTCGGCCCGGCTGTTTTATAAAAATCATGTATTATTAGATGTTTTGAAATTATATGTCATACATGATTATTTTCCAAAATTATTTTTCTGTGAACACCCATATGACCCAAGTTTTATGAGGTGTATTTGGATAAAGGAAGCAGATGATTTTGAAGGATCTATAAATCATTATTTCAATGCATGGACTATCTATCTATATGAAAAATATGATGATTAAACCAGGTGGACTCCATGATCAATGTACAATGTTATTTCTTTGTTAATAGTGTTATTTTATGGAGGTAAAAAATGCAAATATATATAAGACTTCGTGAATTAATATATTGAGGTTATTATGAGTTGGGATGAAAATAAGAGACATAAGACAACCATTGAGATTAAATCTTGTTAGGGGTATTTTTGAGTTTTATAAAAAGGGACAACACACAAGATGGGTGAAAACCCATCTCATCCGGCAAGGCCACAGGTTTCGAACCCACAACCGAAGGGTGATAAGGGAGAATTTCCTACCATTGTCCTACATGAAGTCCTTGGTTAGTATGACTTATTCTTTTTTTAAATTATTTTTTGGATCAAGAATAAGTTGATTTTGAGAACTTATATTTTATCAAATGGATATACTTAGTATAGGAAAATGACTTGGGGATTAAGTGATAAAGGTTATTTTGGAATATGTTTTATCTTTTTGGATACAATATACCTACGAAAAATTGAATACTTTAGGATTTCAATTGAGGAGTAATGGTGGAATTTTATTTTGGAAGAATCTATGTTTTTATTGTGGACATATAGAGATTTGGGTTATTTATGGAAATGATTAACCTTTCATAGAAAATATGTGATTAGGTTAATTACTTTTCAGTATGAGACTTGAAGAGTAGTCGATGTTATTTGGAGATAAATGTTAAGATTTTCTGTGGAAGACTATGTGATTAAACCCTTTTGAGTTTTGGGTTTCAATTTTAGTTTGGATTTTTTTAAATAAATTTTAGGACAATTGTTTATTTAATGGAGTTTCTTGAACTTGGGTATTTTTAGTTTAATTTTGGATATTAAGAGTAGTATTTATTTTTATAAAGGATTATCCTTTTTGGGGATTATCTAATCTCATACTACACATTTTTATTATTGGTTATTGTCTAGAGATAGGGGAAATATATAGTTATTCTTTTTTAGATTATGTGATTATCTGTAAGTTGATTCTAGCACTTCAGGTGTGACCAAGTCATCTTGAATACTCATCATTTGAGGAAAAGATGAGTTTTTTGTAGAAACTTATTAAAGGATGAAACTCTACTTGAAAGGTTAGTATATTTCCTTATGTTCTTAGTCAATATCATAAAAAAATTCTCAAAATTTATGAAAGGGAGATTAATACATAAAAATGTTGTTCGTTTACTTTTCCTACTAGGGAATCAAAGACCGTTTAGCCTATCAAAATTATGTGGTTTTTTGGTGGTTAAATTTCTCCTGATCATCTTTTATATCACTCTCTATCAGAACTTGATGGTTAGTTTTTATTTCATATCAATGTTTTCCTACATGGAATCCGAGTATGGGTTATCTCAGGTGACCTTTGTACCTCTCTTTATTTCTTTTAAGGTGATAGTTTTATTGACTATTTTTCTGATGTGAAACTTTTAATGAGGTTTCCAAGACCAATTTTAAAATTGAGAGGACGCAATTCCCAAAAGGGGAGAAGGATGTAACATCCCAGGTAAATAAATAATATGACATTTTCATATTTATTAATATTTGTGAATTAAATATTAATTTTATTTTAAATGGGATGTTATGTCTGATATCATACTCAACATGCAAAAATGGGTTTCTTTGAAATCTTACGCAGCACACAACTTTGAGTTATATTGAAAAATAATATAATAATATTTTTATTTTAAATGGTAGTTAACACCTAGAAATTGTATTGGAAGTAATGAAAAAAACTAAATACACTATGATTAAACATATTTTTTAAATGGTTTTACTTTTATCCATTAAATTTTAGAGGCTTAAAATAAGAAAGAATCAAATTTTAAGCATGAAAAACTCTAATATTTTTAAAAAGTCATTTTACCGCATTTTGATGGAAAACCCTTTTTAAATTTATTTTTTGTCACTTTTATATATTCCATTTGAAAAAATCAACTTTTTATTTTTAATTGGGACATCAAAATTTAATTTGGGTAAAATTTTGGTATTTTTCTGATAAAGTTCATTTTTTGATAAATAAGGGAAAATACCACTTTTTAATTCCAAACTGCGTTTTAATATAATTTATTTATATGGTTATATTATCTTTTTAATTGGTTTTAAAGAGTAATTGGATTATATTTTAACCATTCAATCCAATTTTTGTCATTGTAATTAATTTCACTTTGAAATTGGACATAAACAAGTGTCAATATTTTGATAGTTATTATTTCTTAAAAACATGTTTTTTTGTTTTGACAACGTGAATTAATTTTAAATTAATTTCTACAACTTATGTGTTTTGAATTTGGAAAAATGGATTCCAAATTTTGAATCAGGAGGTCCAAATTTTTT
Source organism: Viscum album (assembly GCA_963277665.1). Lineage (NCBI taxonomy): Eukaryota > Viridiplantae > Streptophyta > Magnoliopsida > Santalales > Viscaceae > Viscum > Viscum album. The sequence continues at coordinate 1,177,317,109 of OY728139.1, read as the reverse complement.
AAATAGGTAAATTTTATTTTTAGACATTATGAATAGTAACTTCAGTAAGTATTTTATTTACAATGGTTAAAGGGTAAATCTGGTAAATAAGGCTAAAAAATAATATTATAATAATATTTAAATTACCCTAACACTTTTCCTAACCCCATTGGATGATAAATTACTTACCATGGTCATCCTTAGGTTGATTATGAGACCCCATGGAGCCACTTTTAAGTGAAAATGACACTTTATAAAAATTAATTTAAAATTAAGGAAAATGTAACATAAACATATATCTTTTAGTAAAAAAATTGTTATATGTGGTCATATAAGTGGTCGTTTTGACTATAAATATTCATTAGAAATATAAAGAGATTTTATACATCATTTTATTTTATTTATAATTTTTAGACATCAAATAAATAAATTTATTTATGATACAATGATGATGTAATGATTACCTCATTAATGAATGTTTTAAATAAATGAGATTATAAATATTAAAATAAATTTATTTTGAAACTTTTTATGCCATAAGCTAAATTTATGCATGATTATGAATTTTTAAATTTGAATTAATGAAGTTTTTTCGAATTGATCAAGTTGTTATGTATTTTTAAAAAGTCATGGTATGAATAGTATAAAAATTGACAAAACAAAGTTTCTAAATCAGTTAATATTTTATTAAATAATATAGTAGTAATAAAAATACAAGATTCATAAAAATGAAATATATTATGTTAAAAATGTCATTAATTTCCCATTTTTTGTCTCTTTGAATTTTATAGTAAATATATTAACCATATATTATGAATATATAAGAGGACATGGTAAATGGTAAATATGTTAACAAAGGGTTAAATAAAAAATATAAGGATTAAAAAATATCCAAAACCTATAAAATTATTATTGGATGATTTTATTTAGACTTATATGAACATTATATTAGAATTAAATAAGTTTTGGATTTTTCTAAACCGAAAATCATTTTAAAATAAATTAATACCTTCAAATGTTCCTAAAGAGCCCCCCTCCCTCTTATAAAAGGCCACCACCTCTAACCCATTACACACACCTCTCAAGTCCCTTGGATCATCCTAAATCTGATCTAATAATCTCCTAAAATCTCTCTATTCCACATAGAATCCTTAATTTTGGAATAAGTCAATTCAATAAATCCCTTTGGTTCAAACCAAAAGGGGGTTACCTGATTTAAAGGTAACGTCTTCTCTCAAGTTCTTTTCTTTTATTTTCCTTATACAACCCCCTAAAATCTCTTTATTAGATTATTTTATAAAAAACCAATATCTTAAATATACTAGGATTTTTTATGAGAAGTATTCTAACTACACATCCACACACCTCCATCTAATGGATACGAACATACTATTTCTGTGGACGACGAACTACTACCTCACGAAACAATGATTGTTCAATTTTCTCCTACTGCCTCCCATGGTGGCTATTATGATGGTAATGTATTTATATGTGATATATATTATATTTATATTGTCTCTATTCTTCTATATTTTTTTATTTATATCATAACTTTATGGTTTCCATAATCGGTAAATATGATAATTTCATTTGAGGAAGTGCGGACTACCACCCCCTCAAAGTGATATGACTCATTCATGCCATATGTGGAATGTATAAAGGATAGATTTAATGAAATTATATATTATATTATACAGTAATTATAATATACCTATGTATCATTATGTTTTCATTCCATTAAATACAAAATAGAAATGAAATTAGCGTTCATGCATACGTACGACTTACCATCTCCATGAATGGTGAATTTCATTTATTATCTTCAAATGTTTTGTACTATTATAAATACATACATATATACACACACACACACATATATATACTGGATATATATGATATATATGATATCTAAATCATGAATACCATTCTAGAGATAATGTAATTTTTACCACATGGACAACTTTTAATTATTAGAAGTTCATTTTAGACTCAAGTACCAAATATCGACAAAACAATCATTGTTAACTTAAATGATTATTTAATGTTTATAACATGGTAATAAGTGATATAAAAGTAATAATAAACTTGAAAAAGGTTATGAACAAAGTATAAATTAACTTTATTTTATTATTCATGAGACTAAATAACGAATGAGTCAAGTCGTACACTAGGTAAGGGAATTCCTTAACCCAATTTCCATTATTTGGGTTAGAATTATACTTATTGATTATATTCTTCTATGATTATGTGACAAATAAATTATTCTATCCTATATTGTATCTATAATTTATTTATGTGTAGTTATAGTGAATACACATAATTGATCTATTTTATTTACAAAATGATCTTCATAAAGGAACCTTTCACCCTCGTCTTTTATTCAAAGACTTATTTTATGTTATGTCATTTAATTTTCATTATATTTTGTTGGGATATTATATTATATATCCTTATTACTTTAAATTTTATGCACAAGTGATGAGATACCCTTTTCTCTCTCATCAACTCTTTTTTTAAAATTTTATGTGACGCCGCTAGGCTATCGAATTTTTGTAAGATAACTTCTTAACCCAATTTCAATTCTTTGGGTTAAAATTATACTTCTTAATTATGTCATGATATGAATATTTTTTAATGACCTCTGATTATTTTACACTTAATATCCACTTATATTGGGTGTATTTATATTTTTCACACAGAATTATTTCATTGATTTATCCTTAATCTAGTGGTACAATCTTTGCAAGGGACTATGTATCAATATATTTTTATTGAGGCATATCTTGATATTGTGCACCTTTATTATCCAATAAGGTGTATATAAAACCATTTTGACATTTTATATCATGAATTTATATATTATCATGATATTTATAGTTTTTTTAATGTTATTCTTTAATGATTTTTATTCAAGAGTTTCTCAAGTGGTAAAGGATTCTTTAACTAAAACATCATTTTAAATGTTTTAAATATTTAATCTTCTAAATCCTTATCTGTCATGTCCATGATTTAGAAATGATTTTAAGGATTTATTTGTATGGATATGAGTGTTTCAAAGTGTAAATTTCTTTAAAAAATTTCAGAATGGTATGAGACACTTGATTCAAAACTCTTTATTTTGAATGATTTAAATGAATTGATTATGTCAATATCTTGAACTGATATCTTGTGAATGCAATGTGGAAATGTTATCTTTCCTTTATGTTGGTTTTATGTGTTATGAATATGTTATGGTTCTTCAGACTTTTTTACATATACGGGAGGTTCTGTGATAAACATAGGGTGGGTGAGCCCAAGATAGCTCTCCAATGCATTGGGTAACGTGACGGAGGTAAACGTTAATGTTTCTCTTAAGATATTTAGGGAATATACTATGATGGGTATTCCAACGTAACTACCTATGTATCTATGAAATCTAAAATTTTAGTATGATATGGATGTCACAAGTTACCTTTATGATTTATGGTTTCTATGTGTTATTAATAAATCTTATGTTTTCATGAGGTTTATTAAAGAGATTATGTTTTGTATGTATTGATGTAATAATGTTTTCTTTCTTTATTTTATAACCCTTAATGAGAATTTTATTCTCACCCCAAGTTTTTGAAATATTTTTCACAGGGTATAAGTAAGGGTAATAGAAAGTAAGCTTTCAAAAATATTTATATCAAGAAAAGAACTCTTGTTTTATTTAAGAATTTTTATTTTTGTGAAAAATTTGGATAGAGTATAAGTGTCTACTTTTTAATCTTTTATGATGTAATTTAAGAGTTATGGACTAATTCTATAAAACTCTAAACCTAAAAAAATCCTCAATGTAAATTATTAACTTAATTCAAGATTCTATAATGTTTTAAGGTCGGGTCCTTACAATGTTGATCTAAATTGGTGCTTCTTCTTGTGGTCTTCTATGATCTGTTTTGTGATCTCATTCCGAAGGTCATTCCTTTGTAGTTAATCCTAAAAAAGGTATTAGTTCTTGAGTTATGTGGTATTTACTCTTCTATAGAAACCCTCTTTATCTATTTAATCAATCCTAAGATGTGTGGGTTTGATTATAGGGTCTCTGTTAGCATCATTGGGTTTTCGTTATTGGTGGATTCCCTTGTGAGTGCGTGTAACCCAATTTTTAGGTAGGTGGTTTCATCTCTAGTATCTGTTTGATAAACTGTATAGTTCCATTTTTATAAATTTGTTTATAAATAAATTGGTATGAAATTGGCATGATTTTTTTTGTGTGTGGGAATGATATTTTGAATAAAAGTAGTTTCCCTTGTTTTTTGATAAATGGAAAAAATAGGTATTTTCAAAGAATTGAAAAGGTTTTTTCTGAAATTGTTTTGAAATGATTTTCAAAACATTGAGATGATTGTGAAAATGAGCACATGGGTTACCTTGGTTAATAGGTGGAAGGTTTTCCTTGAGGCCATCATCCATTGTAGTGGTTCACTTTCTGGGGTGTTCCTCTTGTTATAGAGTGTATATTATTGGATCTAGGAATGTATGTTATAATGGGGTTTCAATTTATGGGGTGTCTCCTTGGTCTTGGAGTGTAGATAATTGACTTCAGGTACCACAATGCACTATTTATAGATTTTTGGGTATGAGTTATATGCTGCCTGATCTATTGTATTTATTTGGTGTTATGACTCATGTGCTTCTACTATTGTTTTCCATTCCTTGTATTACTATTTTATCTTCGATATTCATGTTTCTTTTTGTGAAATATGATTTTAAAAAATGTTCTTTCAAATTGATATACCTGGTTTTGTATTAGAATCATGATAGAGAGGAAACATTTACCAAGTTTTCTATAAAAATACTTCACTGCTTATCATTCCATGTTTTATTTAAAATGAACATATATGAATTAATATACAAATATTTTTTATGGAACACCTAGGTGGGATCCTATTGAGCATGTTAGATCACACCCTGTGCACCTCTTTAGTGGTGCATAGACCTTTGTATGTCTTCCAATGTAGGGAAAGAAAATGCACCATAGTGTGGTGGTGATGTTTCATGTTAGTTGAGTTGGGTAGATGGTGGTGAGATTGAGGGATTTTTTATATTCAATCACATGGATTATCTTCTTTATTTTGGTCCTTTATAGTTGGAATTGTCTCATAGAGTTTTGGATACTTTTACAGTTATTTGTTTCCGCTGTATTTCTTACAGTCATGGCATATATTCTTTATATTTTTGTGGTTCCTTCCTACATGTGCCTCTATATATCATGTGTTTGTTCAGGTTGGGTGAAAGCATTCCCTCTGGTTTGTTGGTTGATTCCTAGGTCCTTGTCTCCAGCTTGTGGGGATCAGGAACTCCCTTCAGGTATGTGACGGAATGGGTTGAGTGCCAGGTTTGAGGGTAAGCTAGTTTGGTTTGTTTCAGGGGTAGTTATCCCATGCCACCCTCCCTCATGTTTTTTTCTTTTTTCCTACCTCTATTTTCACTCCCTCTATATTCCATCCTCTCTTTATTATTTTATTATTTTATTATTATATTCAAACTTCAATCACTGATATATTCTAAAATATTGATTGGATTGATGCATCGTCTGTGTTGTTGGGTTTTTATCAATAGGTAGAGTTTTAAACATAATTATTCTTTCAAAGGAAATGATATTTCAGTGTGTAGTTAAATTCAGACATTAAACAACATTGCCAATCATTATTGTAAATAAGGTATATGAATTCCATGAAATTAGAGCATGCTTTATATAGGTTATTGGCATGATTGTTGGTGTTAATGTGTAGCTCATGAGATATATGTTTGATGATTGATCATATGACATGTGTGTGTGTATAGCCTTTGACCTGTTCTTGTATTGTTTTTATATGGATTTTGATGACTATGATTATGATACTATTTGACTTGACATGATGTTTGATATGTTATTTACATTATGTATCATATATATTCTATTTATTTCTACTATAGTTGAGCATGAAGGTTTGGCCTATTTGGTTGGAATGTGAAATGTGACACATGTATTGGTCAATATTGGATGACATGTGAGTTATGAAACATGATTGATGACATGCGAGATTTGATGCATGTTTAAGACTATCATCTGAGAGGGATGTGATAGGTTTGGGTTGACATGTACTTAGACTATTATAGAAGCATGATACATCACATGCTTTTGGATATCTACATATGAGGGATGTGATAAGACTTTGTTCAGTATGCGAGTCTTAATGAATGATTTTGGAAATCAACTTGAGAGGGATATGATAAGACCATAAAAGTCAACATGTACTTGGACTATGCTGACACTAATACAAATATTCCCTTTAAAATCATGAAAAAAAATCCATTTAACAGTGCTAAAAAATCATTTTTGTCTTCAGATCCATTAAAGGGGTGGGGTTCCCCTTTATCAGTGCTTTCATTAGCGCTGATAAAGTCCCAACATGCTGTTGTGTGCTGTTTTTATAACAACACACAAAAAAACCTTTAACCTATGTATGAAAAATATATACCTCAATTGAAATAAATTTGAAATTATTAATACAAAAAAACACTACTATATACATTTCAAATAATTTTTTTGTATAATTACATTTACAATTATCCAAAAACATTTAAAAACATTATTGTTTCAGGTTTTGGCACCCAAGATCCCATCTAAAAAAAGTACACCAATGGTATGAATTACTGAACAAATCACCTCAACATGAGAAAAAGAATACAAATATATAAGAAAAAAATCAAATGTTATTAATACTATAAATAAATAAATTAAACATTAATATGAAAGAATACATTAAGAAAATGTCAATTTAAAATAATAATATTTACTTTGAGGTATACTGGTCACACCATGAATTGTATCAAGGTGGGGTTGATTTCAACACATAAAAAATGAGTTATGGATCATTATACTAAAGTATCAAAATAATATGAATGTGTTTTCTTTATTTTCAGAATGATACTTTTTCTTTTTACTAGAATTAATGTCTATTTTAAATAAAGGCATACTTGGAGTTATACCGGTCTCACTATGTGTCAGAATGAGGTTTATATTATTCATACATGTCAAAAATTACTTATGGATCGTTATCCTAAAGTATCAAAAAAATACAAATAAATTTTCTCAATTTTTAGTATGTCACCTTTTCTTTTTACTAAAATATCATTTCAAACTAGAAACATGCATTTTGATTCATACCAACAACATCATTTTTCAGTTTTATGTGAGACTACTTCCTACAGGTCACAAATTACTTATGAATCATTGTCCTAAATTATCAATGAAATTGGATTTAATTTTATTGTTTTTTAGTGAGTGACACATGTTTTGAACTAAAATGTCAATTTTAAACTAATAATAGACACTTTGAGTATTACCAGTCACACCATGCATTGGATTGAAGTGAGGGAAATTCATACATGTGAAAAATGAATCATGGGACATTATCTTAAAGTATTAAAAGAGTCTAAATGTTTTTCTTAGTTTTCATTATGTCACTTGTTTCTTTTACTAAAATTAATGTCTATTTTAAATAAAAAGACACATTTGGAGTCTTACCAGCCACATCATGTATAATATTGAGGTGAAGGTAATTCCTACGTGTCAAAAATGAATTATGGATCATTTTTCAAAAGTATGAAAACAATTAAAATTTGTTTTTTTAGTTTTCATTATGTCGCTTATTCTTTTTACTAAAATTAATGTCAATTTTAAATGAAAAGACAGAATTTGAGTTATAATGGTCACACCATGTGTCATATTTTGGTATGGATGGTTCCTACACATTAGAAATTACTTATGAATCATTTTACTTAATTATCAAAACAATCCGAATGTGTTTTCTTGTTTTTCAGTATGTCACTTATTCTTTTTACTAAAATGCTCGGTTTTTAGTATGCTACTCATTATTTTTACTAAAATTAATGTAAATTTTAAATAAAACGACACACTTTGAGTTATACTGGTCACAAAATGAATTAAATTGAGGCGAGGTTGAATTATAAACATCAGAAATGACTCAGGGGTCATTTTCATAAAGTATCAAAACAATTTGAATGATTTGGATTGCTTTTCATTATGTCACGTGTTTCTTTTACTAAAATTAATGTAAATTTTAAATAAATAGACACACTTGAAATTATACTAGTCACACCGTTCATTATATTGAGGTGTAGAATAATCCTTGATGTCAAAAATAACTTATAGATCATTTTATAGAAGTATTAAAACAATATGAATGTGTTTTCTTGGTTTTTATTATGTTACTTGTTCTTTTTACTAAAATTAATGGTAATTTTAAATAAAAAAAACATTTATTTATACCGATGAAACTATGCTTTAGATTGATATGTGGTTGATTAATACACATAAAAAATAAATCAAGGGTAGTTTTCTTAAAGTATCATAATAATCCAATTGTGTTTTATTGGTTTTCATTATGTCACTTGTTCTTTTTATCTAATATTAATGTTAATTTTAAATAAATAGACACACTTGAAATTATACCGAAGAAAACATGCATCAGATTGAGGTGAGGATGATTCATACACATCACAAATAACTTATGTACTATTTTCCCAAAGTATAAAAATAATCTGAATACATTTTATCAGTTTTGAGTATGTCACTTGTCTTTTTTATTAAAATGTCATTTGAAATTGGAAACATGTACTTTGAGTCATACTGGTCACATTGTGTGCCATATTTATATAATACTACTTATTATAAATCACAACTAACTTATGAATAATTTTCTTAATTTAACAATATAATCAGAGTGCATTTTATAGGTTTTTAGTGAGTGACACATTTTGAATTAAAATGTCAATTTTAAACTGATAATAGACACTTTGAGTCATACCGGTCACACTGTGCATCAGATTGAGGTGAGGTTGACTCTTACACATAAAAAATGTCTTATGGATTATTTTCCTAATGTATGAAGATAATCCAAATTTATTTTCTTGATTTTTAGTATCTCGCTTGTTCTTTTTTAAATAAATTAATGTCGATTTTAAATAAAAACACACACTTAGAATGATATTGGTCACACCGTGCATCGAATTGATGTGAGGTTGATTAATACTCATTAGACATGACTTATGAATCATTTTCTTAAAGTATCAAAACAATCAGAATGTGTTTACTTAGTTTTTAGTATATCACTTGTTCTTTTTACAAAATTAATGCTAGTTTTAAATAGAAAGAGACATTTGGAGTTATACCGATGATATTGTGCATCATATTGAGGTATAGTTGATTCATAAACATCACATATTACTTATGGATCGTTTTTCTAAAGTATCAAAACAATCCAAAGGAGTTTACAAAGTTTTAAGTGTTTCAATTTTTCTTTTTTACTAAAATTAATGTCAATTTTAAATAAATATGCACACTTGGAATTATACCGGTCACTTGTTTATGGATCATTTTATTAAAGTATGAAAAAATATGAATATGTTTTCTCAATTTTTATCATGTCTATTGTCTTTTATACTAAAATTTATGTCAATTTTAAATAAAAATAAGCACTTGGTGTCATACTGGTCACACTGTGTGTCAGATTGAGGTATGGATGATTCCTACATGTCTCGCAGTCTCAAAACAATCTTAACAACCAATTTTATCATGATTTTTTTGGATTTATTTATTGAGATACCAACACTACATATGAATCAATTTTCTTAGCTAAAAAACCTTTTTTAGCTAAGAACACCGACTCAATATATAATGCTTTAGTTCGATAAAGAAATGTAATGTAAATTGTGGTAAAATTGGAAGAAAGGAACATTTTATCTCTTTTATTGATTTTTTTAGATAGTTGAAAGAAAAATATGACTTTCCAAAATATCTATGAAAAAAACTAAATAAGTATTAGATAAAAATGAAAAGGAAATTAACTTAAAAATATTAAATAAAATGATGACAAAATTAATTTAATAAGTAGTATTAATTCACCTTTTCATGATGGTTGTATGAATTCATTATCTATTTCCTTGTTTTCATTATCTTAGTTTCAACCACGAAGTCTAATATCTCATGAGTATGAGAAGATTTGAACAAACCACCCAACCTAGAAAAAAATAATCCAACTATATAAGAAAACAATTCTCATGTGAGTAATACTAAAAATAAATAAATAAAACATAAATATAAAACACTACATTAATTATATAGAAAATGATTTTACTGTGAAAACATAAATATTAACTCTGTGATTGAGCAATGGAGGGAACTTAAAGGAAAGTGATAAATTTCCACATTGTAGCGGTGAAAAGGTTTTGAGGGAGAATAATCTTGTGGAAGTTTTGGAGTAGAAAGTCATGACAAATGGAAAGAAATATTCTAAAATAAATGAACTACGCAAGTAATAATGAAAATTAAATAAACATTTTGTTATATATTTTTTTCAAAAAAATAGTGAATGTATATCATAACATTACCTTTACATCTTCCCAAAGGGTTTACTTCATTATAGTATATTCTTATATGGGTTAGATAACATCATAATGTGTATAATACATTTTTTGTATGAGTAGTAAAATGCCTTAGAATTTCATTGTGGGTTTCAATGCATGGGGAAACCTCTAAACTATTATACAAAATGTAATGGTGGGACTACTCCTAATATGTAATATTGACTAGGAAAACATCTCTTCTATAAATTATTTCACCCAAAAGCTACCTAGTGTGATGAGATTTTATTAGACCAATACTTTCCAAATCAGATAGTAGTCAGTACATAATTCAATAACTTTCTCAACAATATATCACTCCACAATACAAAAATTTGTCCAAATTTAATTTTTAACATACACTTTAAAAACCTTCATATACTATTCAATAGAGAACATCCATATATAATGTACAGAACCAAAAATTCGAATCTCTTTTACTAATTGAACCATTATATCAATAAATTTTGGTAGGAAGAACATTCCAATTCACATAATATAATGACAATTTTCTTTTCCATTGTTGGTAATTTCACTAGGTCTATAAATTTGATGCATATATATTTGAAAAATAAACATATCTTGGTTATTGTATAATGAAAATTCATAATCAAAATAAAATATCAAGCTATTAGAATTATATCTTGCATAAAAATATGATAATAATGTGATTATACACCCTTTAACTTTAAATCAGTCATTGACACGATATTCTTGAAATTCTATGAATACCGCTTTGGAATATTTAAAAATTAAAGAGGTTGAAAAACTTATATATCTATTTCCTAGAAAGAGTGTAAGAAGATGAATGAATAAAGGTTCATTTTCACCCTTTTCTGACACCAAATCTTCCCATATTCCCATGTAAACCATGTACAACCTTGCCTTAATTCCATCCATTTTTTTCTGGATGCATTTAGCAGCATGATAATTACAGTATCACATACATTTTTTTTCAACATGAATAACATCAAAAAAATGTCGATGTATATACAATTACACTATGATAATTCAAAAATAAACTGTTATCTTTTTCTAATCGGTTTTTTAAAGGTTTTTCGAAAATATTTTACCAAAATCAGTGTCCACATATTTTACTTCCTCAAATAGTTGATCACCTATTAGTGGAGACAATGTTGTACATTCTTCTAAACATCCTTCAATTAATGTCATACAAGATTGGTACTTATGTTGTTGGGGTATAAATATGAGATTTCTTAGAAACACAGTCTTCGATGAATGTTTCAACCTAATTGACTGTGTACCTTGTTTTCATATGGGAAACCCTTGAGTTCCTTTAATGATATATCCTGAAAAAATTTTATAAGTAGGAAAGTCATTTATCATCCCGTACAACATGAAACTCATTGTGAAGTCTTTATTTCTATAATCACCATATAACATTACACATGAATCCCAAATTAATTTCAAATAGTTGATCAATAGAGCCAAATAAACATCAATATAATGGCATGGTTGTTTTGGTCCTGATATAAGTATAGATAACATAATGTATTCTTTTTTATGCATAACCATTGTATTAAGTTATAATTTACCAAAATAACCAGCCATGTACCATGAGTGCTTCTTTGAAAACCAAAAGGATTAATCCATCTATAGATAATGTAAGATGGAGGTTTCTCATCTCGTTTCCAAATTCAGGATAGTCATGGTCAATTCTCTTCCACTGAGGAGAGTCTGTTGGGTGAATAATTTTTCCAACTTTATTTATTGTATCTATGTTCCATTTCAATTTCCTTGTAGTCTCCTTACTTCCATATAGGCACCTAAAACATGGAATGATTAGAAATTAAGATACAACTTTCACAAGACCCAATTTATCTTTCATGTATTGAGAAGAACCACACTTTGGGAATCACGTAAATGATTCTTGGTCCTTGAAAACTATATACAATCATTTTGACATGCATTTATTCTTTCAAAGAACATACCCATCGAACGTAGCATTAATTTAACATCATATGTTCAGTTAGGGGGCTCATTTTCTTCTAAGAGAAAATCATTCAAGAGAGAAATTACTTTAGTAAAACTATCTTTACTCCATCCACTGGTTGATTTTAAATTATACAGATTCAGTACAGCTAAAAATGATGTATATTTAGTGAAAACATCGTACAATGTTATCTTTTCAGAACTCTTTAACTTCTCAAACAATTTTGGACATTTAATAATTTCATATTTAACTATAATTATTATTACTCAATATAATCATCATTATCATTATCATCTGTAATCACATCCTCAATACAATTTTCTTTATTTTTCACACTTGTAATCATATCAGATGATCCATAAAACATAGTTCTATCCCAATCACTAGCTATATTCTCTTTTTACAAGTGTCTATTCCAACATTTATAACTTTTATCAATTCCATGATAGATCAAGTGTTCTCAAAACTCATATGGACTAATTAGTCTTGAATAACTGCAGTATAAAAATGAACACAAGATTTGAGAAGGGTCATATTCAAGATCTTTTGGAAACATGATGAACTCATTCACCCTATATTCATACTCTTTTTTTCATATGATTGGAATCCATATATTCTTTATTCATATCCATCCTATTTTATCCGGTAATATTAATATTTAACAAAATAAATACACAAATAATTTCTTGAAATAAATCCTTTTTTGTATGAGTATAAATGAAGTCTAAAATCACATTTAAATTATAAAAAATCAATGAAATATGACTATTGAATGTAATAATTGAAAAAATATACATCATTTGAAAACCCTTTTCATAATAGAAAATACAACTACTGAATATTATAATGCTTTCAAAAACAAAAAAGAAATTATTATATTTTTTTAAAATATTTTCAACACTAACATTGAATTTATAAAAGTATAAAAGTATTAAACTATTGATAAATTGAAAAAAAATATACAAGTATAAATTAAAAATGTATATATATTTACATTACTATATAAAATTATATACATATATATAAGTATAAAATTATATTACTTTTAAAATATATATATTTTTAAAGAAATATCTATCTATTTTGTTGTGAATAGTTTAAAACAATATTTTGGGAAGAATATTTTCTGAAACACCTCCGATTCCATTATATGAACTTATTCAGTTTTCCTCATATTTATAATCATCACCCACAATCTATCTAATTCACCTTCTAAATTCTAAATGGATATCCATTTCTTCAAAACTAGTTGATCAAAGGAACCCAAATGGTTAGAGGGCATTACAAAGTGAATGAATCCATGGTGAGTTGTTTCATCCTTAGCATGTTTTGGAGTTTGAAATGGTTGAAATCATTATTAATTTCTTGAGAATTTTGAGTAAGTATTATCATGATATTTTTCACTCCAAATTTCTTACCATTTATTCCCATTGGTACAATCACCTCATTGTCTATCACACCCATTGTAATATTTGTTCCTCCTAGATCTAAACCTTACTAAAACCAAAAGTGTCAATCATGTGTAATAAACAATAATATCTCCCAAATATATCTCTAGATAAGTATTCATTCTAAAAATAAACTTATATACGATTCCCTACGTAAATGGGAAACAAAAGGAGGAGGGATATCAAATTATTTGAAAGGGAGGATATATAAATAGTTCATAACGTGGTTAGATCAATCGATTACAACACCAAGGAAACACAACACACAAAAAATAAATAAAAATTACATAGCATACCTTCTATTTACATGTTTTTCAATTACTATATTTAATAATTATAATCCAAATCACACTTATTAAGAAATTTGTCTCATATTTTTATTCCTTCAACCCATTAAATTAATTTCTATATGTGAATTAGAACCCACACACATTTAATTTTCAACGTATTCCTCTTTAATTTCATCATTATAACTTCATTAAATCCCTATCATGAAATTTTAAAAAAAAACACTCAAAAACCTATCCAAATCATAATGAAAATCATCAAATCCCATGACTATGACCCACCACTCGCTAAAAAATCAATATAATCCAACCACCATGCGTCAATACTAATCCTAACTCAAGAAAAAAACATATATTCTCCTACCAACACATTATACATCAATTTTTTTCACCATCATCTTGGTACTCACACCATAATTTACCCACACAAATCATAAGGAATTTCAACAAGCATATGAACAATCATAATAGATAATCGATCTTTTATAAATTATTTTAATACCATATAGTTCATTTAAATAAAAATTTATATTCTTTCATGGGTGTTCTAAAAAAACTATGATTTACATGAGAAATCAATTCATTATCCATATATAATTAATTAATATTTTTTGATCAATGATCATAAATGAACAACATATAAAGGATTAAAAATTAGAACAAAAAAAACAACATATAAGGCTTTAAAAAGAAGTTATTCAAGATCAATAAAGATATGTATTAATAATCTCATGAGAAAATCACAAAAAAGTAATCATAAAAAATTAATCACATCACATACCTTAGATTCAGAGACATGCGGGTGTGAGAGAGGTGGCACTAAGAGCAGCAGTGAGAGGGGTAGCGGTGAGAGGGGCGGCGAGAGCGGTGGTGGTGAGAGAGGTGGAGAGAGTAGAAATGGTGAGAGAGGAAGTGAGATAGGTGGTGATGAGAGAGGTGACAGTGAGAGTTATGGTGAGAGTAACGATGGTTAGAGAGGCATCCACGAGAGAAGTGGCAATGATAAAGGTGGTGAGAGTTGAAACGGTGAGAGAGGTGACGAGAGTGGTGTCGAGAGAGGCGGTGAGAGCAGTGACGAGAGCAGTGGTGATAGTAGCGGCATTATAGAATTTGGGTTTCGTGAAAGATTAAAGGTGTGTGAGAGAGAATCCTCCTATTAGGGTTACTTTATAAAATCGAGTGAAGGTTTTATCAACATTATCCTAAAGTCACCGATAAAGGTCAGTTTTATCAGCACTAAAATATAAAGTGTTGATAAAACAAACATTTATTAGTGATGTTTAGCACTGATAAAAGTATAATCTTAATAATTTATTTATATTGTTATATATATTTATCAAATGAAGAGATGTGCCCGTAAAGGGATCTCACTCTCGCTCTAGGTTTTCTCTCGCCGCCGCAGGCTCCTCCGCTGCGGATGGCGCGACGACCCTCCTTGAGCAAGGTGGGTTGGAGGAAGATTCCTGTTGCTGTGGAGTGAGATTCGTGGATTCCCTCTAGCTGTGGAGATGCACTATGGACGTCAGTGGTTTCTGGTTCAGTTCTGCGGGTGTAAGACCGGTCTCCGTCGACGACATACTCTTCAGAGCGCTCCTGGTTCTGTTCTCTGCAGCTCGCGGTTGTCCCCCGGTGAGTCTCTCAGCGTTTGAAGTCTGCGATAATGTGTCCGCGGTTTGGGGGTTCCGACTCTTCTCAGGTGAGTTCGGGGGGCTCTGTTGTGTCTGATGTGGTCGATCTAGTCGGTGGCGGCAGGATCTTTGGTTTCAGGGGATTTCTCGCGGTGTTTTTCGTTCGTGGTTTGTTTCGGTGCTTGGTGAATCCTTTTCTGTCTTTGTCGATCTGGTTTTGTTTAGTTCGTTTTAGGGTTTTCTTTTCCCTAATGGATTGGGTGCTCTACCCTCTGTATGGCGGTGGTGTTTTGTGGTTTGTGTGGTTCTTCGTGGTTTTGCGTATGGATGGTTTTCGGAGGGGTTGGGAGGCTGTTGGACCCGTCAAGGTCGATGACGACGGTGTCGGATTGGTCTTTTCCGGCGACCGGTGGGATACTGGGCAGGTGACGGCGACGGCGGTCTGGACGACGTCGATGGTGATGCGTTTCTTCTATGGCGGTGAGGTCGGAGATAATGCCGGTGTTGGTGCTCCGGCGACGACGATGAGAAGCGTTGATGTCTGTGGTAGTTC
Source organism: Viscum album (assembly GCA_963277665.1). Taxonomy (NCBI): domain Eukaryota; kingdom Viridiplantae; phylum Streptophyta; class Magnoliopsida; order Santalales; family Viscaceae; genus Viscum; species Viscum album. The sequence goes on along the minus strand of OY728139.1, from coordinate 1,177,300,826 downwards.
CGAGAAGCTTGATGATGATGGTGACTGGTGGATTTTTTCGACGTCGGTCGGATTTGCGGTGGGTGAGCGTTTTCCACGCTACGCGGTTCGAGGCGGCTCGTGGATCTAGCCTAAATGATGGCGTTTGATGCGCTGACTGGAAAGTGGAAAGCGGGTGAAGTTTGGGTTTCTTTATTTTTGAAAATTTCGGTTTTTGGTGTAATGGTTTGGTTTGTAATTGACTATGTTTGGTGGGGACTTTTTATTGGGTTTGGGCAAGATGTTCGCCCTCATCCATCTCCTTATTTACTGCACTTTTTATTTCTTTTAATAAATGGTCAGAGGTTATTCCTCTGACTAAACTTTCCTGGTATATTTATCAAATTATATCTACAATAAATAAATATGTATTTATTTTTAATTATAATTTTAAATATATATATATTTATAAATATTTTTATATAATTATAAATATATATACTTATTAATATAATTTTTTTTGAAAAGGTCGATACAAAGAACCTTTTATTAAAATATAAACAAGAAAATAGAGATATTAAAATATGGGATCAGAAAAGACATATCTTCCCTCATGAAAACATTCAAAGACAATTTATTTTATAATTTTTATCCCTATCCCGCATTCATCATCCCATAAGGCATTCCAATTAATTCCTTGACCACAAATGTGACTACAACCCTTGGAATAATTCTCTCCCAAGTTTTCATCTTGGGGTTGGAGGCTTTCAATATCAGTGCCACCCAAATCAGAATCAACCTCTTATTGCATATCCTATTTCATAGTAGACCAATCAGCACGACCATGCCCTTGACCATGACTTTTTGGATGACAAAATTATTTCCAAGACTTAACTTGTTTCCAAGTTCCTTCTAGATATTCCCTATCTGATTTAGATACGTCCTTATCTATAGGTGTATGCTCTTTATCATTAATATCCTCAATTTCCAATGCACTTTGTTCATTTTCCTCACTAGGAAGGGTGAACCACATTTGGATGGAATTAGGAACATCCTTAGCAGTAATATGAGAAGTTCCTTCCACAGTCACAAAATTCAAAGGAACCTTTAGAGGAACCACCCTTATTGTGTTAAGTTCACCAAAAGTGTTGGAAGTTGGCACCATAGCCTTGCTATGAATACCATCAGAATTACAAGGTTCATGATGTGCATGAGTAGAATTATGAGAAATAGACAACAATGATCTATAATTGACAATACCTTCACCTGTAGCAGGGACTGTAGCAACTGGGTACTATTCACAGAATGAGCCTTTGGGCCCAAAATTTGGGGCCTAGGAGCCATGTAATGGTTTTCATGCCCACTGGGCCTTCCGGTCAAAAATATATGATGTAATAAAAGTGGCTGGTTGGGTGGTTTATCCCTTGTGGGGGGGGGGGGGGGTATGACCTTCCTTTTAGGGCTGTGTGTGTGTGGTGTGTGTGTTTGAATGTAATTATACCCCCCAAGAACCTAATATATATATATATATAAATTTATAAAATCACCAATATAATAAAAAAATTTATTATAATTTTATAATTATTTAAATGTATATATATATATAATTATAATTATAAATATATATATTTATTAATATATAAATATACATTTATAAAATTATAATAAATTTATTTATTGTAATTTTATAATTATTTAAATATATATATATTTAATTATAAATAAATAAATAAATAAATAAATGTATATATATTTATATTTATAATTATAACTATAAATATACATATTTATAAATATTTGTATATAATTATAAATATATAAATATAAATATATATATATATTTATTAATATGTATACATATTTATTAATATATATATATATATGTATTTATATTTATTAAGACATAAATATATATATTTATAAAATTATAATAAATGTATTTATTATAATTTTAAATTTATTTAAATAAATATATTTATAATAATGAAAAAAATTATTTTAAAATTATTTATATATAATAAAAAAATTAATTATAAATATAATAGATATATTTATTATTTAAATATATTTATTCTATTTTTGTAATTATTTGAATAAATATAAATAAGTTCACGGGTATAACATGAATGAAAAGTATCAATCATAAAAAACGAGTCATCACATACATGGAAGCATAAATAATAAGGGTGTCAATGTATAAATGAACATTTCAGGAGTCATGAATACATAACATTTGCATGTGTCATCATAAGAATGGGTAATCTAACATTTTGAGCATATATAAAAACCCAATCATATCCACAAATAAACTTATGATCATTGCTAGTGTCCATTATACTCATGCATATCAATACATGAATATAAACATGTCCATGAATATCATCATTATCTCGTGATATATATATGTTTATTGACTCAATTCATTAGAGACAAATATTTATTGAAATAAATATATATATATATATAATTATAATTATTAATATATTTAAAAATTATGTATATATATATATAATTATAAATATATACATATAGATACAATAAATATATTTATTATTTTTAAAAAATTATTATAATATTATAGTTATTTAAATTTAAATATATTTATTTATAATATTATAAATACTTTTTTAAAACATTATATATATATATTTGAATTATTAAAAAGTATATATTAATATATCATATTTATAATAATTATAAACATGTGTTTTTTAATTAATGTATATAAGTAGGAATTATTTTTGAATATAAATATAATAATTTTATATATATTAATAATACTTTTTACTAAAATCTTTTATCAATACTAAGAATAGTACTAATAAATATAATCTTTATTAGCGCTAAAAAAGAACTGATAAATGATACACCTTTATTAGTGTTTTTTAGCACTGATAAATGTTACCTTTATCGGCACGTTTAGCATGCACTGATAAAGGTTAGGATTTTATAAACATTTTTTTTCTAGCGCTAATAAAAGTAGGCACATCCCTTGCCTTGATATGTGGAAGTGTGACCTGAAAAATGTGTTACATGCTTGGGGCTATCCACTCGAGAATGATGTGTCATATTGGTTATCGATGTTCCATCCGAAATTGTTCTCAAGAAGGTATGTTTCTCCAGACATGGTGCCGAAGTAGGTAGAGATGGTCTATGAGGACCCAACGTGTGTTTACTACTTGTGTGATATATTGTTTCTATACTTTTACCTTATTTATATTAATGGAATACACTTTTATATTTTATGAAATGATGTTAAGGGTCATTGGTGGTGTCCTACTGAGTCCTGTACTCACACTCTACTTGTATATTTCGATGCACTTGTAGACTTCATGACAAGAGAACAGATGAAGGGAAAAATCCCATTGGTGGATGGTTGATTTGGTATAGCTGGAGGATATGGTCAAAGCTGGACAACATATGGATGGGACATCTGATGCTGCATTTATTTACTAGATTTACCTATACCTAGGGTCCTTGTTTTGTTTTAGTTATTATATCATGTATGCCATCTTTAATTTTCCACATGCACTCTAATTATTTATTTTATTTATACATTGATGTTATTATTTATTAGTACCACGAGATGATATGTATGGTATAGTCTCCCTATGGTTCCACTCAAGACCCTCGCTACTAGTAAGCAGCCTCTGACGTATTGGGAGGCATTCCTGAGGTCACATGGCATTCCTGTTTGGGCTCGATGGTTCAAGTTGGGATGTTATAAAATGATATCAGAGCACTGGGATTCACTAGCTTCTCTTTATTTTTGCCTTGATTTGGGACAGGAATAGACAAGAGTTATGATGGTTGAGACTGAGGTAGAGAAACTATGTCAATGTTTGATCAACACTGAATAGTGGACCTTCCAGTTTCTATAAAATGGGGAAATTAATTTTTTACTTTTACTATTGATTAAATTCACCTTGGGTGATGCACATGATGTAGATATATGATTTATAGGTTTTGGTGTGTGTTCATGAATCATGCTAGGAATGTATGTTCACATTCCATATATACACGTTGATTTCATTATATAGAGATCAAATAATTAGATGCATATTGAAATTGTGATATGTTCCATGGTGCATTATTTATAGCATTCTTTTATTTGATCATGTTGTATTCTATTCATGAGTGTATAAATGTGGTTTTGACTACCACATAGATTTTAGTAATATGGGGTTAATCCTTGAATAAGTGGTAAGTTCTTTGTTTGTTCCTTTCAATGAGATATAATGGAATTATAATGTTTGGATTGTAAACACTTGCAGTGGAATTTAAAATGTTTTAATTAAAAATGTTTTAATTTTAACATGGAAACTCTTATGGTAGAGAGTAGTGGTTCCATGATCTGAAATGCTTATTGAGGATAAGAAGAATTATGGTGGGGAGAATTTAAATGTCCTCAACTTTAAATGATATTAAAAACTCACTTTTGATAATAAATTACATGTACTTTGGTGTAAAAATTTAATTTTCAATATTTGGGTTTATTATCGATTTATGAAAAGATAAAATCCATGTATAAGACATTAAAATATTCTATGGAATATTTTCAAAGTTAGGTACTGAGTCAGTGAAGGATTCCGCGGCCTGTAGATCCACAACATTGAAAGAATAAAAACATTAAATATATTTAATTTACCCATATATGTTTTTTCCAAAAAAATCGAATATCTCCCAAAAAGTGCGTCGTATGATAAATATGAGACCATCTTTAGGTCCGGGATGAGGGGTTTACCCAAGGGGCGACATAAGATTTGTGTGCATCAGAAATTTTAAAACATCACACATGATGGTAACTTATTTAATATTTTATTATATATTTTATTATATATTTTATGAAAATAATGGAATATCTCCCAAATGTTGTTTTCAATAGAAATTATGAGACCACCATTAAATCCAGAATATGATTTTTATCCTAAGAGAGACATAAGTTTTGTGGACATTGGGTGTTTAGTTACATCACACATAAGGGTAATAATATTTAATATATAAATATTTTTGAAGGAAAGTTAGAAATAATAACACTAATAATAATAATAATAATATTATTATTATTATTTTTATTTGTGTGGATGGAAAAAATGAAACTATATACATGAAATTAATATTTGTGTTTTTTATTAGGTAAATATTTTAGTGGTGGCCAATTTAATTAATTTGATATTATTAATCATGTCAATTAAATAAAAATATGTGGTTAATATAAATTTATTAACTATTATTGGTATTTAATGGTTGTTGTTTTTAAAAAGTTAATAGTGACAATAATGTGAGATATTTAATAAAAAAATTGTTGTTGTTATAATCATTACTATTATTTTGAGAAAAATAATATTGGTGTGTATATATATATATTGTATATATATATACAGAATATATATGTGTAAATATATATACATGTGCGAGTGTATATATATATATACTGATGTGTGTATATATATGGGTTAAACATATATGTATATATGTATGAGCGTGTGTATATATTTATATATTATGTGCGTGTGTATATGTATTTAATAAATTATATATATATGGGTTAAATAATTATATATATATATGCGGGTGTATATGTGTTTATATATATATGGATTAATTTTAATTTATTTTTAATGAATGATTAATTTATTTAATAGGAAGAAAAATAAAATAAAATAAATGGGGAAAGGGGAGGCCATGGTTGGGAATTACAAGGGAAGAGGGAGAACAAATTAAGTTGTGCAATGCATGAGGAAGAGTAAAATTAAAACAATAATGAATTAAAGAAAATTAAAGGGGGAATGTTAACAAAATGTTAAAAGGAGGGGGGTATCTCATGGTACCCTCCCCCTCACGTTTTTTCTTTTTTCCTACATCCCTCTCTTCTCCCTCTCTCTTCCATCATCTCTCTATTTTTATTTATTTTTTTATCTTCAAACAGAAATCACTGACATCTTCTCTGATATTGATTGGATTGATGTGCTGTCAGTGTCACTGTGTTTGTCTTGACGAGTAGAGTTTTAAAAATATTTTTTTCTAAAGAAAATGAGGTTTCGATGTTGTAATTAAATCGAAACATCAACCATCGTCGTCGGTCATAATTCTAAATAATATTAGAATTTCTTGACATTAGATCATGATTTATATAGGTTATTGGTATGATTGTTATCCTGTATGCATTTCCCATGAGACCTATGTTTGATGCTTGATCACATGATACATGGGTGTGTATAGCCTTTTACTTTTGCTAGTGTTGTTTTGATATTGATTATGATACTATTTGACTTGATGTGATGTTTGATATACCATTTACATTATGTATCGTATAAATTTTATTTTTTTCTACTACTTTTGATTGTGTAGGATTGACTTATTTGGTTGGCATGAGAGATGGAACACATGTATTTGTAAATATTGGATGACACGTGAGATATGACACATGATTGCCGACATGTGAGATTTGACTCATGTTTGAGACTATCCTCCAAGATAGATATTCTAGGTTTGAGTCAACATGTAATTGAAATATTTTAGTCCGTGAGATATGTCAGGTGCTTTTGTTTATCCACATAGGAGGGATGTGATAAGACTTCGATCGGCATGTGAGACATGACACATGATTTTGGCCATCGACTGGAGACCGATGTGATAGGAATATAATGGTGGAATGTACTTAGAATATCCCAGTCAGAGGAATGTGTCACATGCTTGGGGAAATCCACTTAAGGATTATGTGTTGGGATAATTACCTATGTTCTATCCTACATTATTCCAAAATAGGTATGTTTCTCCCAGCGTGGTGCTGAAGTAATTAGAGAAGAATTACAAGGACTCAAAATTTGTTTAGAAATCATGTGATATATTGTTTTTATATCTATACCTTGTTTATGTTCATGGAATACACATATATATTTTATGAACTGATGTTAGGGGCTGATGGTTTTGTCATACTATGTCTTGTATTCAGACCATTTCGGTGTGCTTATAGACTTCATTACCATAGAACCAATGAAGGGAAAAGTCCCTATGGTGTACGGTTGAGTAGGTGCAGTTGGAGGATGTGGTTATTGATGGATGACATCAGGGAAAAATTTATTATGTTTTCTTTTTTACTAGCTTTACCTATACTTGGGATCCTTGTTTTGTTTCAGTTACTATATCATGTATACCATCATCAATTTTATGCATGTACTCTAATAATTAATTTTATTTATATATCGATCTTATTATTCCCCTAGGGGTGCACCATAGTGGTTGCATCTCTATAGGGTCTCAGGGAGGTCTTAGGGTCAATTATCCTCGAGTACATCATAGGAACCGGTGGATTTTATTGGTAAATTGTAATTCTCCCTACCAATTAATTTTTAATTATAATATATTGATGTTATTATTTATTGGTCTCATGACATGATACATTGGGTATAGTATCCCCATGGTTCCACTTGAGACCCTCATTGCTAATCAGAAACCTCTAGTGTATATGGAGGCATGCCTGAGGTCATGTAGTATTCTGGCACAGACATAGTGTTTCAGTTTAGGATGTTATAGGATGGTCCAAATCTTAAATTGAGATTCAGGATGTAAATAAGATATTTGAAACACTTAAAAGGGTTTTTTTGGATACGATTTAAGGCTTGAGAGTGGTCTCAGTAGTTCATATGAGTTTCAAGAGTATTAGGATCCAAAAACTCTCTTTTTGGGAGAAGAAGACAAGGTCACATGGTTTGTCTAAACCATACGACCCCTATGGGAAACCATGTAGCCCTATAAGGGGTGTCACACAATTTTTCAAACCATGTAATGTGAGACACATGGCTGTGCAAGAGTTCTGTAGTAAATTTTAGAGGTTGGTACACCTTCCACACACATTTTTCCAAACCATATTTCTAAACCACATGGTTAGTTCCACTTAACCAATAACAGCACATGATTTTGGAGCATGATTATCCAAATTGTGAATCCTAATCATGCGGAGTGTGTCTCTTAGGTAGTGTTAGCTACAAAATTGGTGCACAGTTAGAAAAAACATGTGTCTTAACTATGAAACTCTTAATAATGGAAAAAATAATGATTTTCCCTTGGATCCTTTAATGGGTTTTACTAATTTTTCATCTCTCATTCACCTAGGAGGCATCTCATGTAAACACCCATACTCCTCTCCTTCCCATGGTGTGATCTCCCTTATTTGAGCTCTGAATCAAATGATTCTAGGTGTGTTGGAATTATATCTGTAATTCTATGTGTCCTCATGAATATTTTATCATTTTCCCTTCTCGTTTTTGATGTGATCATTATATGAGATCTTTTTTCATTTTTTCACATCATTTGGAGATTCTTCTAATTTCTCTCCTTCTAGCTCAAATCAATACCTAATAGTGGTTTAGTAGACTATCCTAAGAAATAGGTAGGCATTTTATATAATTTTACCCCAACCTTTCATTTTTTATATAATATCACCATTATGATGCCGGATGACTTTCTAGACATTTCTTCTAGAATGTAAAACACAATAAATTAGATTGTTAGATCACAACCTTGATAATATTAAACCCTCCTTTCTTGGTTGGAGATTGACCACCTCAACCCGAACCACCCCTTAGGGTGGGATGTTTTGTGTTTATGTTTATAATTCCCACTTCTGCTTTAAATAAACTTTTAGGGTGACTTGTTTTATTCAATAGAAAAGACATGTTTAAATTGAATTGAATAAAATGGATGATAACTATACATATATTTTATAATAAAACCACCTTTAAGGTGTGCTGTTTTATCAATGAAAACAAATGAGATAATTGAAATGTGTTTAATATATATTATGAAAGGGGTTCTTCCCATAAAATTATTGTATATTTATGAAGTGGACCATTTTCTTAGAGGATTTGATAATGTCATGGATTATATTCCTTGGTCATATTTGATGTTATGGAATGGATGATCACATAACTTGTATTAATTATTAAATGAAATATAATAATAATGGTACATTACACCATGAGTGATGTCAGGTTTCTTCTTGTAGAACACCTTGTCTAAGGGATCATTGGGTAAATGAGACTACCTATTAGTGGACTTTACAGATAGACCGTGGTTTGTGTTGTGCACATAGAATTTCAAACCACCTTGTTTGAGGATGCCGGACATGGAAATTGACATCACGTGGGTAGTTTGACATGATGTTTCATTCCCCCTCAATTCGAAGTTTAGGTTTAAACCTTCTCCTTATTAATCACAATACTCAAAATGGAATCCTATATTACTTATGATACTTGGCATGGCTCCCTACATTATCCAAGATTTTTGATCATGGAATCCCTTATTACTCTATGAGACTCTTATGATTATACATGGATATCTGAGGGACACCTTGGGCCTAGGATAGTACAACGTATCTATATATATGGATATAAATGTTCCTACGTATTTAGTGAATATATATATATATATATATATATATATACATATATATGTAAACATGGTGGAACTTTATCATACACTTTTTAGATCAAGCTGAAGTAGGTACAGTCGCGCCAGGCATCATTGAGGAACCTGAGTTTGACTTGTTTACATTTATTGATCATTTCACTACCTTAATTTTTATATACCTGTAAAATAAATTATTTTATATAAACGAATTTTATTATGTATTGGAAACCATTTCTGGTGAAAGAAATGAGTATATCTCAAATCCATTTTGGAACTACTTTTAGTACATGAGCATATATAATCTAGTTGTATGTTCAAGACCTTGGTTTGTGTTGTGTACTGATATTGCTTGTGCATGGGAGCTAAAGAGAACATGACTGAACTGGTGCCCAGGATGATCATGTGGACAACCTTAGAGAATTTTTTTCCTTTATTATTCTTTTGTTTTATATATCATCTAATGTATGTCTTCCTATTGTTCATTGTATCATGTTGATGCATGGAGATTTATTCATTTATTATTAATTGGTAGTTTCTATTATCTTAGTTTCTTAGTTATTTATATTGCTTCCATTGTTTATTTTATTTTATTCTAGTGTCATAATATTATTATGATTGCATAGTATCCCCATGATATTACCATTATACCTTCACTAATAGTCATAAACCTCTGGCATTCGGGGAGGCACACTTGGGGCTGAGTGGCCAATTGGATCGGGGCACCATTTTAGTGGCTCCCGAGTCGGTATTCTACAAATGGTATCATATGGTTTATTTTCATTTTGTATTAATATTTGAGATGGTTTATAGGAGAATAAGAATGTTTTGGAACTTGGTTAATAGATCATTTCTAGGTCTGACCAACCCATATGCAAAGGAAATATCAAGTTTCTTGGGATGAGATTGTTGTTCATATTGTTCATTATTAAAATTTATTATTATTTCAACATGAGTGGTTAATGTAATTTTTCTGTTACTAATTTATGATATTTACCTCTTGTATTGGTATATAAAGGGATGAGGTGTGTTTATGCATCATTTTAGTCACATTTAAATTCACATTCCATGCATATGTCATTCCATGTAGGTTATATTATTTCACTATATGATATTTTAATATGTGCATTGATTATTATAACATGATTATGTAATTAGTTATCATGATTACCTATGTATCCCATTTTGGTAATTTTTATCATTCTCGGTTATATTCCAGTATGTGTGATTTATTATCATGCTTGTCTGATTAAATTTTTATGTAATTATTTTCAATGCTTAGTTGTATACCATGCTTGAGTGTTTTTTGCCTTATATGAAGTGTTTCCCTATATAAGTAGTAGGATTTGGTGATTAATGGTATCATTGTTCTATGATATCATTCCCTACTATAGTTAGGATACATATAATTGGTTATTAAAGTGGTTGCATCAACTTAAATAGTGTTTTCCTATATAGATTGATGGTGGCACATTAAGTAACCGATTATGACATGTTTGATCCATAGAAAATTGTTTTCATGGGATGAAACATTTATGATTGTGATTAAATGGGTACCAATAATAATTTGTAAAGTTTACGGGACTTTATAAATATGGAAGGGTTACCTATATAGTCAAACCATTATATATAAAGTTGTTATATCCTAACACTGAGTGTGAAAGTCTGGTTTCAGTTACATGAAGTGACAATTGTAACTTATAAAGGAAAGTACCTTTATAATGTGGGAATGAAAATGCATCTAACTAAACCATGATATAGGCTAAAATTGAATTATTATATAGAATCATTGTTGTTAAATGATAGTATAAATTGAAAATTATAAAGGAGTGTGCCTCTATAAATTGGGCTTGATGACCCGTATGAATAAATTTTTAAATGTACACCTAGACCCAAATAGGGAAGTTAGTGCATTCTACTTATGATATGATCCCACTAAGGTTGTTTTGAAATCTTGATAAAACAATTACTATTGGGTTTCATTTAAATGGACCTAGGTTAGAACAACGGGACCCTTGTAGGTCACCTTTATCTTTATATGCTTTAGTAATCAAACCCATGGGGGTGTTTACATGATAAAATGGAAATGGTTATTTAATTTTTCATTTTCCATGTATATGGTGTACATACACATGCATAGTGACATGTTACTAAACTAGTTCCCCCTTAAATGATAAAAGACCTTATAAATGCTTTTGAGCTTTATGATTATAAGGCATAAATTAATTAAAATGATAGTTACAACCTAATAAGTGTTTTTTTCCATAGATTTTAAATTGAAATTTTCTTTAACTAAGTTATATTGTGAGAATTTATGTACTGAGTGAATGTTTAGAAGGAAATTATGATCAAATTTTCCTTTAATGATACTTATTTCCAGCTAAATAAATTGGTAAGTATAGTTTCTATAACTGGTACTTGGTATCCCTTGTATATGAACTCTTTAACATATTGTGGTATTTTATAATCAATTAAATTCCTTAAAATGAAACCATTAGAGGTGTTTATAGCATTAACCCTTGAGTAAGGGTTAGATTTAGTTTACCTTGATAGATACTTGAATGAGAATGTGAACATTTCCTATAGGTCTCATTTGCATTATTCTGGTTGTTAGAACTGAATGAATAGGTAGTAGAGCATAGTGAATTTTAATAATGAACCTAGATTTAAATTCATTTCATTTTGTTAAAAAGTAGGGGTTAACTCATTGTGGTAGTTCCCTTGGAGATAAAAAACCAGTATACTTTTCAACTAAGTTCCTGAGAATGATAAGTGCTTCTCATTGAATTTTTGAGTCAGGTAGGACCCTTAAATAATGAAACAAAACTCCTCGATGGATGGGTGGTTGTATGGTACTTGAGCCTCAAGGGGGTATTAAGATATGCAGATACCCGATGAGTTTTAGCTTCTTATCCTTGTATGTTTTCATTGTGACCCTTGTAGGTAGACAACATTATTCACTATTTCAATTTTACCTCTTTTATAGAGAGTTACAGACGCATTAGATTCTGTATAATATAATCCATTTTCTAGGATATGGTTCTCATTTGAGAGACCTTAGGGCTAGTTGTATGGACCTAGTGGCCCTATTGAGCTTGATCATAGGGCTATGTGGGAGACCTAGAGGCCCTTAATTTTGACTCAGACCATAATTAGTCAGTGTTCTGTTTGTTTAAGGGAAACCCATGAGAGAGGTTGATCTAGATTTATGTTTTCGTTTTTATGGTATGATTCGTTTTATGATTATTTCTAGATCAATACATGGTAGGTGCTTGAGTTTTCTGATTCTGGAATAGAGATACATTTTCTATTTGAAAACACCCTGAGTGCTTAGTTTCCAAAACTAACTTTGATTGGTAGGACTTCTCAGGTTCCTAGACCAGTTGACTAGTAGTGGTGCAGTTGACACCATAGTTTCTGAAATGATGATGTGATGTGGGAGATCATTCAGAAAATCATGGAACATGTGGGATAATTGATTTTTAAGAGGAGTTCCAGGGGAACTCCCAACAAATTCAAATACTGAAATTTTATGTAATAAGGTTCATTTGAATTTGTTGAAGGAAGACTCTTGGGTGTGTTATTTGGGTCTCAAACTAAGAGATACATGATGTACAACATTTTTTTGATAATTTAGTTCACACTGATTTCACAAGGTAATTATTTAAAAATTGAACCTCAATAATAGGCCAGGTAAGCGTTGAGGATCGATAGTTTCCAAAATGAAGATGATAGGAAGGGTGACCAAGATATTAGGAAAATTAAAGGAAGTTACCGAGATGAGGGATAATATAAGAATGACCAAGTGACATGATTTATTTAACCCATAGTTGAATCATGACCTGAATTTTTGAGATACATTGTGTTTGGTGTTAGATAAGGAAAACAAAACCTAGTTGATGTGAGTGTTGATTAAGAGAGCTATACTCATCTTTTGATGAAATATTTTTATACTAATAGTCTATATGAGATCATGCCCCTTATCTTGACATTTTACTAAGTATGTTGAAAGAGTTTCATCTATATATCGAGCTACCTATCTAAATTTATATTTTAGTTTGATGAAGGAATTCATGGAAGTTTTTCCCAAGGTGAAATTTTAAATTAATCCAAATGCTTTATAGTACACCATTGTCTTATTATGGGGGGTGATCCTCATGGTGTTTGGAAAATCAATAAGTATCATAGTAATTATTCCCAAAAAAATGGGAACAAGTGACGAATGACCTTGACATTAGCGCACATGATGAGTGGGTTCTAATCCATGCCAGTCTTTATGTTTGGATTTGAAGAGGCATGGGATGTGGTAATATATTCTATATTTTCATTAGTATGATGACCAGGATTCTATTAAGGTGGGGAGTAGAACATTAGTCACTAGTGGGTGACCCTCATGTGAGAAGGGTCATAGAATCTAGAGACTGTTTGATGGATGGTCATTTTGTCTTTTGTATTCTATTAAATAAGTGGAACATGGTACGACTGGTTTTCACAGTAAAAGGCAGGCACGATTTCAATTATGGACTATGATGAGTTTTGATTATGATCTTTAAAAATGAAGTGGCTTATGATTATCCATGGATGTCTGATCAAGATAGTTTTGCTGCTGGTGTTATCAAATGAAAAATTTTGTTGGGAGATGGTTCAACAATGAGACATTACCAAAAGTCAAGTATGGGATTTGGTGAGCATGCTCAGAATTATCTTGATACACCTTGAGTGATAAGATTTTATAAATATGGATTGGTGATATATATTCTATTTAATTGGATTGCTTTTATAAATATTCAACCATAAGTGGTTCAAATTGATTTTTATTTAGTAGTTGGATGTGGTTAGTATAAAACCATGTTTAACACACTATTGAGAAGAAATGGGTGCAGTTTAAAGTTTGACTATAAATTTTCATGGAAAATTAGGCATGGAAATTTTAGCTTGGTCAATTGGAGTTTGACCATATCAAACAAATAGAGGATCAGTGGTAGAGTCCATGTGTGTGATTTTATAAATTCACCATAAGTTTTGTTTAGAAACTAAGATCATGTTTAGTAGGTAAATTATGATGGTAGGAGTATGATAACTCGAATTTGGATGTTTAAATTTATAACCTTTTGTGGGGAGCACTATAGTCTGGATAATGGGAGATATGATGATGTGATAAGATCTTAGGTTAGAAAGGAACATGTAAAAATCCTCTTTATGTTCATCTTCAGATATGAGCATTGTCTTGAGTTTTAATGGATTAGGTACAGTATGTTAAAATGACTCCTGGAGGTGTGTTGGGTATTTCAAAATTCAGAAAGATCTCTCGAGTGGGAATTCACGACCCACATAGGTCAGGTGATGTTTTCATTATTTTCTAAGGCATCTTGAGGATGAAAAATTCTACAGTGGGGAGATTGTAGCATCATATGTTTTAAACTGATGTAAAATTTTAAGATAGTTTGAAACTTTCATTTGGTGGATAGGCCAAATATTAAATTTATATTTTGTATGTAAATCCAAAATTAGAACACTTAAAAGTGTTGTTTTTGGATTTATTTTAAGGCTCAAGAGTGGTGTCAAGAGTTCGGATATGTTTTGGGAGCATCAGGCTTAAAAAAACACTTTTCCAGAGAAGCATAATGGGGAACATGGTTTGTCTAAATCGTGCATCCCCTAGGAGAAACCATGAATCCCTTTAAGGTATGTCACATAGTTTTAAACCATACAAGGTGGGGCGCATGGCCATGAAAGAGGTTTATAGTAGACTATAGAGGCAAGTGTATGAGGTTCACATGGTTTTCTAAACTACGTGCCTATCCCACATGATTAGTGCCACTTAACCAGTAGCACCACATGGTTTTGAGTAGCGTTATAAAAACCATGTGGCCTAACTATGTTGGGTGTGGTCCTTGTGCAATGTGAGTTACATGGTTGTCCTGAGATTATCCAAACCATGCAGTATAATCATGGACCTCTTAAAAAGGGAAGAAATGATTATTTAACTCTACATCATTTATGGTTTCTTTACCCCTTCCCTCCCTCATCCACCCAGGAGGCTTCCCCCCCCACACCCCGCTTCCTCTTCTTCCCATGGTGGGATCTCCCTCATTTGAGCCCCAAATCAAACATCTCCAGGTGTGTTGGAATCATATAAGTAATTCAATGAATCCACCTAACTCTTTTATTAGTTTTCCTTCTATATTTTGATGTGATATTTTTTACTATATTCTGGGCATTTGCCGATTCTTCTAATTTCTCTCATTTTGGAATGAATAAAAACCAAATAGTGGATGAGTGGACTATCCTAATCATGAAGTATATGGTCTATATTATTTTCCATCAAAGTTTAATTATTTATAATATCACCACTATGATGCATTCCAAACTTTATAAATTTTACTTCTAAAATGTAAAATACAATAAATTATATTGTTAGATCAAAACCATGAAAATTTTAGACCCTCTTTTCAGGGTTGAATATTGACCACCTCAACCTGAACCACCCCTTATGGAGGGATGTTTAGTGGTTATGTTTATAATTCCCACTTTCACATTAAATGACCTTTTAGGGTGTATTGATTTATTCATCATGAAAGAGATTTTTAAATTGAATTAAATGTAATGGGTGATACCCATACTTCTATTTTATAATAAAACCACCTTTGAGGTGTGCTGCCTTATCAATTTAAACAAATTAGATACTTGAAATGTGTTTAAATTGTATTATTCCATGGTTCCTTCCCTTGATTTTCTTTTTTATTTATGAAATAGACCATTTTTATTAACAGATTTGATAATATAATGGATTTTATTCCATGTACCTATTTGATGTTATATCATGGATGATAAAATGGACTGTATTAATTATCAAATGAATTATAATAATAAAGCTACACTACACCACAAGCGATGCTGGGTTCTTCCTTACAGATCACCTTGGATAAGGGATCATTGGGAAAGTAAGACTATATATTACTATATTATATTAAGGGACCTTGGTTATGGTTTTGTAAATGGTATTTCAAACCCTCTTGGTTGAGGAAATTGGACATGGTGATTCACATCATCTGGGTTGTCAGACACGATGTTTCATGCCCCCCAATTAGGATGTTGGGTTTGACCCTTCTCATTATTATTCATGATACTCAACATGGTGTCCTATATTACTTATACTACTGTGCATAGTTACTTACATTATCCATGATACTCAAGTATGAAATCCTTAATTACACTATGAGACTCTTACGATTATAAATGGATGCTTGAGTTACACCTTGGGTCCATACTTGTTCCATGTATCTATATAGATAAATATATATGTTACTACATATATAGTGAATATATATATATATACATATATATACATGGTGAACTTCATCATAGAATTTTTGGCTTAGGATGATGTAGGAATAGTCAGGTCAGACATGCTTAAGGAACCTGAGTCTGAATTGTTTACATTTATTGATTATTACACATCCTTACTTTTGATACACTCACAGAATAATTTATTTTATATATATAGAATAGATTATGAATTAAATTCTTTTGGTGGTTAAATATTTAGTATATCTCACATCCTATTTGGTATGTCGTTTAATACCCAAAAAATATCATCTGGTTATAGGTTTAAGAACTTGGTTCATGCTGGGTGCTGATTTCACTTGTACATGGGAGCTTAGAAGCATAGGACTGAGCTGGTGCTTAGGATTCTCACGAGGATAGCCTTTGATTATTATTCTTTCATTTATTATTCTTTTTTTGTATACTTAATCTACTGTATGTCTACTGATTGTTCATTTTATCATGTTCATGAATAGAGATTCATTTATTTATTATTAATTGACAGTTTCTATTATCATTAGCTACTCAATTATTTATATTGTTTCATTTTTTATTATCTTTTATAACATCATTTTACTATGATCATGAGGGTATAGTCTCCTCATAATACCACTATTAGATCCTCACAGCTAGTCAGTAGCCTCTGATGCACAAGGAGGCACACTTGATGCAGAGTGACCAACTGGCTCAAGGAACCATTTTAGTGGAAACTAGGTTGGGATGAAACATTCTAATTTGTATATATATGAACTATGATTTAATTTTTAGTTGTAAAAAATAATTATTTGGAATGATTTATTTATAGTTCCCTATTTTATTATCAAGTTGTTTATTTTATTTATATTTTAATTAATGTTTTTTATAATATCAAGTGATATAATTACTATATTGATATTTTATAATATATATATATAAATAATAAATTATTAATATTATCATTAATATTGATATTTTATTTCTGAAAAAGTATATAAAAGTTTTTTGTATTTTGAATATATTTTAATACTATATATATATTTGTGTGTGTGTCTTTGTATATCATACAAAGGAGAATATATAAATTTTTTTATTCATTCATAACATATATTATAACATAATGTATTAATGGTTTGATATTAGTATAATCTTGACCAATTATATTCTAAATCCCTAGTTGTACATTCTTATCAAGTTACTTGCTTCATCCAAGTGTGACATCCATTCTATGCGTATTTCTTCATGCCATAATCACAAGGATGAGTCTCTTCTGAAGTTCACCTTTACCGTCAATATATATTAAATTTACTCTTTATTTAATTTTATTCACATTGACTAAAAATAAAAAACTCTTCATTAGAGTCTATTTGTATTGTTCAATATATAAATATTTTTTATGAATACTTTAAAGGTAAAGACATAATGTTGTATAGAAAGAAATAGTAAGCTACTACCCCTTTGAAAACACTCTAAATTATTAGTGTATGAATTTATGTTGGATAAATACTATAAAATACCTATGTCTTATAACATTTTTATATGTGATTATATACTAATAACTTTTAATAAAGATATCATGGATCTTGTAGGTGTAAATATGTTAGGAATAAAATTTATACAAGTGTTTACTATATTAGTCAATTATCTTATTTCATTTAATTACATAAATTTAATGTAACTTTCAATTTTTTAATAAATAGGCATCTTTATACACTTTGTAATCAATATGATGTAATTTCAATGTATAGATTCTGAGAACCACAAATGATTTCTGTAGAACCCCGAGACGCCCTGAGAGGGGAGAAGTGAATCAGGGTGTTAACTTTTTATTTTAAAGTAACAGATCTTGTTCCTACATTAGTAGGAATACGTTAAATCTGTATGACATATATGAATAATAAATAAATAATCACATGCAAAGGGGCCACACATCACTTTTACTTGGTTCACTACAAAGGGCTACATCCAAGGAGCATACACTGATAGTGTGTCGGTCATACCAAATCCACTAATATTCACTAATTTTGGAGTACAAGTGTTCAGTCACATTCACTCTATGCCATGCACACTGACTTTACAATTGTTCAGGGATAGCTCACAGCTACCCTCAGGTCACTTCTGTTGACTCCACCTAGATCACTGCCTTGGGAGTAGTCTTACTCAGTTTATTAACTTGAGGGTCTCTTCAAAATATTTTCATCGAAGTCTTTGTCTATGTCTAGCACGAGACACTGCTTGCATCAAAGTATTAGATTGATGCACTTGAAAGCACTAATCACCCAACCAGATATTCAAAATCCTATTAGAAACATAACACTACACTTGGGCGCAATACCTCAACTTGCGCGCAAAATTTGGGATTTTTCATGCAAGATGAATTTTGCACAACCCCTACTTTTCGCGCAACCCTTATCTTTCACAAAAAAACACTGAAGGGTTAACTTGGCCTTTTTAGACTAAAATAACACCTTGCACGCAAGATTAACCCTCTTCCAATCTTTCACGCACAAATATTTCACCCGGAAGAACAACTGAATTTACCTTTGAAAATTCTTATGTCTTCCTTGGGGGTAGCCACATATTTATAGCCCCTTGATAAACCTACGCACAAGATCCTGATGTATTTTCATCTATGTACATAAGTTTCACACTGAGCACGAAAAACCCCTTTTGATGTCGCATTGGTCATGCAAACCCCTCTCACGCAACATCATCTTCCATGCACTCCATGACTTAGACATTTTTCGATGTTATGATCCTAAAACATGTCTTGCACTCATGTTCCAAAAACACCTCAAGTATTTCCCACAAAAACCAATACTTAACATACACTTAAAATCTTTCGCGCACCTTCCTTTTCAAGAAACATGTTTCTCCATTTTCTGATTTTTAGACCCAAATATTTGGCAAACACTGGGGAATGAAGCCACCTTCAATAATGCTTTCAACATGAAATGTATGATACCTTTACTTAGAATCTCCATGTTCTTTTATATGAGGATTGAAAAAAAACACAAACCATACTTCATTTCCAACATAGAACAACCATGGTTCCAAAAATTTATTTAGTAGCAAGGATAGTTGGAGAAGGTAAAAAACTCTTATATAATTATTGAGGATTTTAGAATGAAGAAATTAAGTGTTGGATTCTTTCTTATCTTGAGTGGTTTGAATTTTTTTTTACTATTTACTAATTCAATCTATGGTCTTTTATATAATCTTTCACATAGGTCTTTTTTTGTATATAAGTACCCATTGGATGTTGTGTGTTTTTTGTACATAAGAAAATATCACTTGTTGGTTATTCTCCAAACATAGTGTAATATAAAAAACATTTAATGGAATATTTTTTCAATAAGTTATATTATATTAATTATAATATATTATTGTAAATTATTATATTATTTTATCCTTGTTATCATTTTCAAACTATTCTTGGAAGCACTATAACAAGTTATCAAGAAGAAGAAAAAGAAAAAATTAAATATGTTAGAGTACAAGTGACTTATTTTAAAATATTTTTATCAAGGAACTAATTTTAATGTTATTTTAGATTTTAAACTTATTCTGGAACTACATTTTCCTCATAAACTAGAAAATATTAAAATTGGGTATTATATGATGAGATTTATCTATGACATTATTATAATTGGAATAATTATATCTTTTGACATGGTTAGTATTTATCATAATTTTTTTTATGTTTATCATATTATCATATTAATATTAAATGTTAAATAGTTTCCTTAAATTTTCTATCTTATTTTGATGATGCTAACTTAGATAATCCAAATGGCCCAAATCATCTACAAGGAGAAAAAGTTGATTATTTTACACGTTTTGCTAAATTTTAGTTTATTTTTATATATTTATTGATAATTTTGTATTTTAACTATGAAATTTTAATTTTGTTATAGTTTTAAAAAATATTTGATACAAATTAGTAATATTTAATTGTAATTTTAAATTTTACCGTATTTATATTGTTGGTATTTTTTGGTTTTTTATACTATTTTTTATCATATAGGTTTGGGTAAAGGATGTTTTAAAAAAATTATTTTATTTTTTTATATATTAGTTATTTGTAAAATGGTGGAAAAAATGTTGAATTCGACTATTTTACATCAACTAATTATGAAACAATATAAAATAAAGGCTTTAACATTTTTTTATGAAACATCGATGTTAAAGATAGTATACCATGTCGGTTTTTAAGAACTGGTGTGAAATATTCAGTTATTTTTTGATTATAAGTTAACTTTCAACATTGATTATACATGTAATCAATGTTGAAAACTGTTTACTAAATTATTTATAATAAATAATGTAAAAACACATCCATAATGTCGCAAGTAATGATGGTGATTTATAACCAACATTAATAAACAACAAAAACCAGCACAAAAAATTCTTTTCTATAGTGGTGGGTGATAAAGCTTTCATAAAGTCAGGTAGTTTAGATATTTTGGGTCATACAATTTTTTATATTTTTCATATTTTCTATGTTATAAAATCATTTTGAACCCGGGATGTAGATTTTGGGACTTTCTTATATCCCTGGTTCTCTGTCCTTAAATCATATATGGATCATCTATACCTTTCTCATTGGTTTCATGATGACTTGTCATTCAATTTTCTATTCTATTTTTAGTTCATCCTATTGGGTATGTTTATAATCACCCATAAATGTATGTTATTCCCACACATGTTGTTTACTATATAGATGATGAAAATTCATAGTTGATTAAATAGGATTGTATGTTGGTGGAGCTAGATCATAGTGGATCTTGATAGAGATAATTGTTTTCAATGTTCGTATTAGAGGTTGGTATGATAAAGAGTTCCTAATTCTATTTGTTATAGGTATATCATTATTCAGGGATATTGGGATCATATATATGACTTTTTGTTCTATAGTTGTATTTTTCCTACTATTCCCACACATGTTGTTTACTATATATATGATGAAAATTCATAGTTGATTAAGGAGGATTCTATTTTAGTGGAGCTAGAGAATAGTAGATCTTGATAGTGATAATTGTTTTCAATGTTCGTATTATAGGTTGGTATGATAAAGAGTTCCTACTTATATTTGTTATAGGTCTATCATTATTCAGGTATATTGGGATTATATATATGACTTTTTGTTCTATAGTTTTATTTTTCCTACTATTATGGATGTTTAGTGTCTATGAAATACATATTATTCTATAGTTGGATATTATGATTAGTGCTTTATTTTTAATGTTTTGTTCTGGTCACTTGTGGTTATGAGCATGTTATTTAGAACAAGGACACCCTTTTTTGTGATTTTCCTTCTTTTTTCCATTCACCATCCCTCTTACCATTGGAGGTAGGCTTGGGATAGCACACTCAACCTACCCGCAAGCCTATGCGGGTTCGTTGTTGGTTGGGTTGTGTAAGTCATAAAGAAAAAATGTTCTATGGGAATATTGGATTTCTATGTCTATTATTTCTCTTATGAGGGCTATGAGATCATGGTGAGAAATATTTTTTTTAAGAGTATTTAATACAATAATAATATAAGTAATCAATCCTTTTAGAGGCACATAACCTACAAAAACAAGGAACTTCCCAAAAAAGAGTGATTCGATAAAAACCGTATTTAAATAATAAATTTTATATATTGGAAGAGGTTCATGGAATATATGAATATTTGGTTCATATTTTTAAGGAATATTTCATGGTATTTTCATATCATTTGAATCATAAAAGTGATTTAAAAAAGTAGAAATGTTTCATTATAAAAAATACATCAATAATGAATGAATCTTATAATAGGTCAAATTTGATGCTTTAAAGACATTGGAAATTATCCATTCCAATGTATGTTAATGAATGAGAAAAAAATCATTTCATAAAGTTTATCATATTAATATTTTTACTAGAGGAACATTAAATTGATGTGGATAGTGTATGATTCCTAAAAATCTTGAATATTATTGTGCCAAAATTTTAGGATAGTAAGGTAGAGGTTGAAAAAATGAATTAATATTTTATTTATTTCAATAAAAATAAACATAGTTGGTGATATTTTTGTGAATAATAATTTTAATAAAAAAATAATGATAATCAAGTATGAAATATATTGTGGGATTTTTTAATTTCATGAAGATTATTTATTACTAACATAAAAAATGAGATCTATAAATACAATAATTTATACTTCTCTATTTTATCAATTTGTATTTAGAGTTTATTAAGATGTACTCATGTATTATAGGAAGAGTCTTATTGAGAAAATTTTATTCAATAATAATTTTTGTACCTTAATAAAATAAATTCTTAATGAAGTAAGAATAAAGTCATAGAAAGAGATGAAATTTCAACAATGGAGGATAAAGAAAAATATTCATCCTTTAACATATCAAGGATGAGTAAAAGTGTCCCTCATCCCATTCCCACTAATTATTTATATGTTTTTGTTATAAAATGGGGAGAATAATTAAATAAAAAGTGTGATTCATAAATACCCAGTGAGTGTTACTATAAATAATTTACAGGGGAAATTTGTGAGTTTATTATGAACACGGTGAAGTAAATTTCATGACAATCCACCCCAAAATTTCTTATGGGGGTTCTTATTTATTTTTAAAGTATATTTAGACAGTTATTTTTAAGATAGGGTTTGATTTATATGATATTTTTATGTAAAAACAATAAAATATTTATTAATCATTTATGTTTCATAAAAAAAAATTAACGCATGTATGATTAGAGATGATTTGATGTAATTTATTTTCTAAGAGTTTTTTTTATTTTTATTAGGTTTTATGGAAATTTAATATGTGATGGTTCATTATTTTATATTAGAGTAAGAAAAATATAATTTAATTTATGAATGATTATAGATGAAAAATCTAAATGTTTGATTTTGAGACCAATATTAAGATAATAAAGTTATGAAAACATTACTATGATTTAATAAATGTGATATTCAATTATGTTTGATTTATATATCCAATAATAATAGGAGAAGGCTTTCATGTAAGACTATACATGATAATATCATTTTTTTAATAGGTGAAGGGAGGATTCAATGGACAAGCCTAACTATTTTAAATAATCCAAAGAGGTTTATAAAGAATATGAGGTATTTGAAATTTTAATAGGTGAATAGGTAGTTATAGAAGGTCTAGATACCTGAATAGATCCATATTTCCAATGGATATAAATAATGTTTTTTATTTGAAAATATTCTCCTATAATATTCTCACCCACATAATATTTAATACCTAAGACAAAGTCTCTATAAGGACTCAAGTGAATCCCCAAGCTCCAGATTCAAGATAGAATTAAAAAGAGTTTCTAAATTTACCATTGTTGGATAATTTTTCTGAAATATATACTAAATATCAAACAATTATGAGGTGGGATAAATCATGTCATGGTTTTGGGTAATTTAAACCAAAAAATTATGGAACTCACTATGAAATTGTATTATATATGGAGGTACATGAATTATATAATAACACATGCCTGCCATCATTTCTTATTGATTCAACCACCTAAACTATCCTGATCAATTGATGTATGTGAGTATCTATATGAGTTTTTAAACATTAAATTGATTATTTAAATGTTAAAAAATCAATGAAATGAATTTAATTTGTAATTATAAAGAGTTGTAACATTGTAAATGTTCTGGAAATGATTCATATATAAAAACTGAATGTTTTAGATCTAAATAATTCCATTAAATAGATATATGAATAAATTAAATCCAATTAAAAAGTGTAACATTATTGTGGAATTAAAATATGATATGTTTTCTATATAAACTCCATTAATCTATTCTATATTCACTCTCATTTTATGATTGCCTTTATGAAAATATTTTAGTAGTTTGTGTAATGTAAAAGAATCCCTCCCGTGCATTAAGATATTTACAAATAGCATGGATACATTAGGGGAAATGATTCCATAGGCTGCTTCTCAATGATCCCCTTCAATCTCATGTAAAGAATATTAAGTATTTTAGATCATTAGATAAATGTTATACATTATTTATTTGTCTTATTCAGTCTAAATGAATGGAAAGATCTTATAGAACAATCAGTTTTGGTTGATTATTTAATTTTCTTTTAGAAAAAGAATGTCCCTTTAAACATAAAAAAATTTCCTAAAATTTAATCAAATTTCCTAAAAAAAGTATTTTTATTAAAATATAGAATGAGTGGAACATATATAAAATAATTCTAATTATTATTTAAAAAATAAATCTCCCCCATGTTTATAGAGCACAAAACCTCAATATTGAAATTTAAATACACTAAAAAAATAATTCATTCCTTTCCACACATACATAAAAAGGAAAATAGAATAACTTTATATAAATTTCAAAAATAAACCTAAATACAATACTAGAGTCTCTGTAAGAACAAAAAATTCCAAAATGGCATATGTCGTGAAACATCGACACACCACTCCTCCTCTATAGTCTAACTCACATGCCATTACTGATAAATAAATAATCCTTTTATTTACTTATATAATGGTAAAGAATATATACATGAGCATATAAGGTATGTATATATGGGGTGAGTAAATACACCTTATTTATATATCCCCCAAATACCCCAAATTAATTTCCATGTTTGTTTAAACTATACATGATTATGAAAGTGTCATTAATAATGAATGACCCAAATGAAATATAATAAATAATGAATCAATAGTTAAAATCTAAAATAACGTTAAGAGGGATAAAATAAATAAATAAAACCATATTTATATGAAATAATTAGAAAACAAAAATTCAACAATAAAACACTAATGAACCCTATTTTCAATTACTCATGGACTAACTACCTTTCAATAAATAACCCCAGGAAAATATTATAGGCAACCCAAATAACTAAAAAAGGGAAATAAATTTGAGTTATAATAAATGATAATAGACCAATACTATGTCATCTCTTGATGAGAACATATAATCCAAATCCCCCATCTCATACATGGAGTATATAAAATGAATAAACCTAAATTAATAAATATCTTTATTATGATCTCAACCATATCATAAATTCACTAAAAAATTTAAAACCAATTAGGTGACACCCTCTAAAAGGTATTTCCAACAAAATATAAAATTATAAACACAAACTAACACCTAAAAATTCCTAAAATACTTATTAAGATATTATAATATAGAAAAAACACCTCAACACCTATCCAAACACTTACCTTTATAATTAACAGACCATATCTCATAAATTACAAGTATTATGATTGACAACCTTAAAAGTAATTAATTTTGGAAATATAAAATTAAATATAAGAAATTTTCCTCTCAAATTATCATCCAAGAAAATCAAGATATACTAAATAATTTAAAAACAAATGGATCCACGTAACTAAATATATAAAAAAAAAAAAAAAAATTAAAAAGTAAGATAAAAGTCCCTTAATCAATTTTACATGAACTAATTATAAAAACACATAATTTATTATTGAGTATTATTTTATAATGAGATAATAATCTCCTAGATAAAGTTACAAGATAAGGAAAAGATGAAGAAAAGGAAGAGATTCAATTTAAAACCTTAACCTTAAAATATAAGACTTAACAACTTAAAGATAATGGAAAAATAAATTTATAAGAAGAGTAAAATAATTAAAAGAAACACTTTTATCCATTTTATCACATAGGAGGAAGAATGAGGAAGGGGTAATAAGTTTTGGGTTAAAATAATAAATTCTCACATGTTTTCAATATAATAATGATTAATATATATAGTTAGGGAACTTTACCCCTAACTATTAATGTAAAATTCCAAAAATAGGGGATTTACTGGGATTCATGTGAAATTTATTAACTATAAACCTAACCATATAGAGATAACTTTCATAATTAGAGTCTTGGAATGGTTACATGCATGGTTCACGAACTGTGCATACTGAATTATTTTTTCTAAAGTTTCCCAAATTTATATTTTGACACAAAATAAAGAAAATATAATTTTTTTAAATATGTATAAAAAATAGGATTGTTACAATTATCCACTCCATATGAATTTTTATCCAAGAAAAGTCAATGTGACACTGCTTCAGTAAAAACATTTGTCTATTGGTTCCATATAAGAGATTCTCTATCCCGTGTTTCCTCTTAAATCTAACCATGCTTCAATAACACATGAAATAATGTGATAATTTTCCCGAAACACACTTTATAATATTGATGAATAATAAAATAATGTTTCTCCATAAAGGTTTTACTTACCTCTAGGTTAGATTTATCATAGCTAATGATATGAGAATGACCAAGGTCATACTTCATCAATTGAGAAACATGAAACATTCCTTAGATAATACTATACTAAGTAGGTAAGGCTGTGTAGTAATTCACTTCTCTAATACACTTAATTATTTTTAAATACATGATTACAAAATTCATAATATTTCATTATATTTCAAGCATATAATTCCTCAATTGAGGTGAAACTGACAATATGGAATGATATCTGATGGAAAATTACAACAATCATCTATGGTTATCCATATAAAATTTCTATTCCCTCTATGAAATGGCCATATATTTCCCCATAAATTTGATTTTTCATTATTCACTACATTGGACTAGTCCCCATGAGATATTTCAAGTTTAATTTTGTCTAACATAAAATATATCAACAAGTTATTCCATAAATAACATCAAATGGTTCAATAAATACTGATACATGGTGACTATTATTATAAGGTAATTTTCCAAAGGTAAATAATCTTCCCATGGTCCCTTAAAAATAAAAAACACATTCTCTAAGATTATATTCTACGATATGTATTATTTTATCATTTTACTATCAATCAAGAGTGATAAATTATACACAATTATGTTCCCAGCATGCTTTAATGGTTATTCTATAATCACAAGGTGAACATGGGATCATATTTTTAGAAATTATTTATTGGAACACAATTGATTTTTCTCAGTTACTTAGAATAAAAACTTCCCCATTACTCATAAAAAACATTATCTAGAATATATGAAAAAAATGTGAAAAGTTGGTATGTTGATAAAATAATACATAAATATCATCTCACCCTTGAGAGTATCTAGATAAGATAATAAGAAAATGAATCGAAATTTCCTATAATAAACATATTGGTATTGGAAAAGGTCATAAAATAGCCATAGTTTTTTTATGTTAATCCTTTAATTTTTGGTAGGTAAAACATCTAAATAAAAATTTAAAAAACTTTTATTTATTACCAAACACTAAAACTAGCACTAAATATAATGATACATATTATTTTCACTAGGATTTACCACCCAAAATTAATGATTAAATGACTTAATAATTTTTCTCACATTTTAGAGGGAATCATAATCTAACTTAAAAAACACATAGTTTTATTGGGTTTTTGCATTAACCAATCCATGGTATCCCAACCATTTAATAAATATCACATACCCTTACCCTCATGTTCTAATAATTGTCCCTCTTTCACCTGGGAAATTAGTGTAGTGGTGAGAACCACCATGATAACATAATTTGAACTGAAACTTATTTTATATACCAATGAAAATAATCTTGAATACCTATCCATTTTGATTTATCTTTTAACTCTTAAATAACTTTATCTTGTGATTTATGGATTGGAGATCAACCAAAAAGTTTCCCTTTTTAGTGTATACATCAATTAAAAGTTGAATATTTGAAAATATTATACCCATATCCACTAGATCAAATTCAAATATCATTGAGAGAAAAAGGTATTTTAAGATTTTGTGGTCAGAATTGACCATATATTTCTTTCAAAAAATATAACACTACTGTATATTTAAATAATTTTCCCCATTCTACTAATTATAGGAAACGTATAATATATGTATTATCATGTGAAATTAACAATTATGACTCGTAATACATAGTGATCTCTCCCTACATAGATACAAATCCCAATTCCACCATAAACACATCATAATATCAAACATATAAATTTTATTTATTGGGAAACTAGAGGTCTGGGTTTCAGGTGATTCACCTGTTTATATTTTCAAAAACATATTTTCTACTTTCTATCCAATACAAAATTTTCCCATGTTATAAGGCCCCGACCTTAAACATTACTTAATATTGAAATAAATGAATAATTCACATTTAGGATCTTTTCAGGTTTAGAGTTTTAGAGAATTAGGACATAACTATTACATCTCAAAAGTTTACAAAGTAAAAAATTCTATATATTTTCTTTTTTTGTTTTACAAAACATGAACTCTTGAAAAAAAGAGTCATGTCTAGTTCCATGTTTAAGATAGAATGACTTTTCCTTTATCCCATCCTTGACCCTATTCCACATTATGTCCTGTGAAAAATATTTCAAAAAAACTTGGGATGAGCATAAAAATCTCAGTAAGGGATACACAAAGAAGTAAAACTGTTAGTTTTTTCAAAACAACAAGTAAACCAAGAATACTTTATCAAAGTAATACTTTTCACCTTTATGAAGTAGTAAAAAAAATCTTCACTAAATAAAATATCATTACTTACCCTTTTGTAACCAAAATATTACCATAAAACCCATATAAAGAACACATAACATATAAAGGTAACCTGGGATATAAACATACTTAAATGGAATAACTATACGGTCGACTTCCAAACATATCACTTAATGGAATAGCCAAACGGTCGACTTCCATACCTAATGCATTGGAGGTTATAACGTCACCACCCGTCCTAGTATTCACGACACCACCTGTCAAATGGTTTATCACGTAACCACCAGTCAAATGTCCAAGTACCATTATAAAATCATAACACATAAAATAATTATAAGGGAAAGAAAACATTTCCACATTTCAAGAACAATATATCACATAAATATATTGAAATAAAAAATAAATTATCAAAACCATTTTCAATATAAAAATACATAAAAGAGTATTTGGTATTTATTTACTTTTAAAAATATTACGGCTTGTTGAGGAAGCCAAAGATCAAATAATACTCGCGGCGGCGGAAAGGTCGTTGTCACCGTGAATGTTAAAAAAAACATAACTTTTTTCATTTAATAAAATTATTCGTATATAAAATATTCATTTTTAATAAAATTAGAAGTCAAAGGGGTTTATACACCGTATAAAAGAAAGTCTTGTATTAGAACAAAATATGCCTCAATGAAAGGAGACTGAGACGAAGTCCCTTACCTCGTGTCCGACTTGACTCGATCACTCTTTAATATCCTGAATAATAAACTTGTGTTAATTTATACTTTCTTAAGAACCTTTTTAAAGCTTATAATTCCTCTTATATCACTTATTTCCAAGTTATATAGATTATGTAATCATTTAAGTTAATAATGTTCGTTTTGTCGATATTTGGTACTTAAGTAAAAAATGAACTTCTTACAATTACATGTTGTTCATGTGGTCAAAGGTTCATTATATCCAGAATTATATTCATTATTTGGATATCATATATATAATATATATCCAGAATATACATATATTTATAATAGTACATAACATTTAGAGGTAATAAATGAAATGCACCGTTCATGGAGACGGTAAGCCGTACGTACACATGAATACTACTTCCATTTCAATTTCATATTCAATGGAATTAAAACATAATGATACATAGTAGTATTATAATTTTAGTATGGTATCATATATAATATCATTAAATCTATCCTTTATACGTACCATATATGATATTAACGAATCAAATCACTTTGAGGGGGCGGTAGTCCGCACTTCCTAAAATGAAGATATCGCGTTTACCCATAATGGAAACCATAAAGGTATGCCATAAATGAAAAATACCGAAGATTAAGGAAAACATAAACATATTATATATCATATATAAATATAGTGACATCTTAATTACCACCTTTGAAGGTGTTAAAAGAATATTTAACAATCATCGTTTCGTGAGGCAGTAATTGACCATCCACCGAAACAGTATGTTCTTTAACCATTAGACGGAGGTGTGTGGAAGTGTAGCTCAAATACTTTTTATAACAATATCCTAGTATATTGAAGATACTGGTGTTGTTACAAAAAAAAGTAATAAAAATAGTTTAGGGGGTTAGAGAATTAAAATAAAATAAAAGAACTTAAGTGAAGACATTACCTTAAAATCGGGTAACTCCCTTTGGTTTGAACCAAAAGGGTTTCTTTAAGAGCTTTCTGCCTAAGGTAAGGCTTCTAGGATGAGGAGAGGGATGTGGAGAGATAAAATGAGTAGAGATTGTCCGAACCAAAGGCTTGAGAGGTGTGGGTAAGGAGGTAGAGTTGGGGGCCTTTTATAAGAGGGAGGATGAGTACTCTTGAAAAGTCAAGAAATGTTACTTTATATTAAAATGAGTTTCAGATTTTTGAGGTCCCAAATTAATATATTTCTAGTATAAGATGACAAGGGTTATAAATATACTCATCTAATAGGTTTTTGACAAGTTTAAGTCTTATAAATTACATTATCTTTTCATTTTATTTAAATCTTTTATTAATGAGGTAATCGCTGCATCATCATGGTGTCATAAATAATTTAATTTATTTAATGTCTAAAAATTATAAAAAAATATCATGATGTAGGAAATATTTTTATATTTCTAATGTATATTTGTAGTAAAAAATATGACTTGTATAACCCCATGTAATTTTTTTTTAGTAAAACAATACATGTTTGTGACATTTTTATTTTAACTTTAAATAAAAAGTTATTAATGTCATTTTCCTACCAAAGTGGCTCCATGAGGTCCCCAAGTTGACCCATAGATTGTCTTGGTCGGCCATGAAACATCCAATAAGGTTAGGACATGTTTCTAGGTCATTTTATATTATTATAACATTATCTTTACCTTAAATTACACTAATTACCTTTAATCGCGATTAATAAAACTTAAAAGTTACTATTCACAAAAAATTATTTTAATCCCATTGAACCACATTTTACATCATAATGACAACCACGTATGTCAGATTTTTGAAATCAAATTCACAGAAGTGGTAAAGTTTCATTAAAATGAAAAATCAATTTTTTAACTACCACTTAGTGGTTTCACTATTCATCAAAAATTGATGTTTTTCAGAAAAATACCAAAAATTTACCCTAAGCTATGTTTGATATTATGAATTCAAAAATGATTTCTATTTTAAAAAATTCAAAACATATAAGTTTCATTAATTAATTTGATAATTAATTCCCATTGTCAAAACAAATAGCATGATTTTATGAAACAATATATATCAAAAGATTGACACTAGTTTAAGTCCAATTTCAAAGTGAAATTAATTCTAATGACCACCATTGGATTAAATGGTAAAAATATATTCTAATTGTACTTTAAAACCAATTCAAAAGATAATCTAATCATATAAATAAATTAGTTTAAAAAGAGGTTTTGAATTAAAATACAACATTTTCACTATTCATTAAAAAAAGAACTTAATCGGAAAAATAAAACAAACATACACAATGTAAATTTTGATGTCCCGATTCCAAAGAAGGATTTCATTCGGTCCAATAGAATGTATAAGAGTGACCAAAACTATTTTTAAAGAGGGTTCGCCATCAAAAGTCGATAAGTCGACCTTTTAGTGAATATTAGAGTATATATGCCTAAAATTGAATTCTTTTATTATTTTAAGCCTTTATATTTTATTGGATAAATGTAAAAACATTTAACAAACATATATAATAATATTTTAGTTATTTCTATTCATTCCCACCAACACAACAGCTACATGTTAACTACCATTTAAAATAATATTATTATATTACTAGTGTGCAACGTAAGATTTCAAAAAAACTCGTTGTTGCGTATCGGGTACGCTATCGAACATATCAACCACTTTAAAGTAAAATTAATATTTAATTCTGAAATATTAAAAAAATATGAAAATGTCTTACTCTTTATTTACCTGGGATGTTACATCCTTCCCCCCTTTTGGGAATTGCGTCCTCGCAATTTTATTCAATTATCAAAATAAGTGGGGGTATTTATCACACATAGAATTTTCAGATTCTCATGTTGGCTCTTCAGCCATATGGTTTTTCCACAAAACCTTTAACTGGTGAATTAACTTATTCCGCAACACTTGCTCTCTACAATCAAGAATCTGGACTGGTTGTTCTTCATAAGAGAGATTCTCTTCCAACTGAACTACCTCTGGGCTCAAAACATGAGATGGATTTGGCATATACTTTCTCAACATCGAAACATGAAAAACATTGTGTACCTGAGATAAACTCGGAGGTAAATCCACTCAGTAAGCAACTGATCCAACTCTCTCCATAATTTCATATGGTCCAACGAACCTTGAACTCATCTTTCATTTCTTACCAAATCACATCACACTTTTCCATGGTGAAACTCTGAGAAAAACATGATCCCCTACCTCAAAAGAGAGATCCTTCCTCTTGTTGTCCGCATAACTCTTCTGCCTGCTCTGAGCTATTCTCATGTGTCTCTATATCAGCTGAACGTTTTCTGCCAACTCTTCTACCAATTCCGGTCCCATCAACTTACTTTCACCAACTTCATCCCAGAAAGCTGTAGTTTGACACCGCTTCCCATATAATGCTTCAAACGGAGCCATATATATACTGGAATGAAAGCTGTTATTATAAGAAAAATCAACCAAAGAATGATGTTGGTCCCAAATTCCCTGATAATCCATCGAGCAAGAACATAGCATATCCTCCAAGGTCTGAATTGTTCGTTCTGACTGCCCATCTGATTGCGGATGAAAAGCTGTACTAAAATTTAATTCGGTACGCAACGACCTTTGAAGGCATTTCCAAAAGTTAGATGTGAACCTGTGATCACGATCAGATAAAATGGAGAGGGGAACTCCATGCAACCTGACTATCTCTTTAACATACAACCGAGAAAGTTTATCTAGAGAGAATTTATATCGAATAGGAAGGAAATGAGAAG
Source organism: Viscum album (assembly GCA_963277665.1). Classification (NCBI taxonomy): domain Eukaryota; kingdom Viridiplantae; phylum Streptophyta; class Magnoliopsida; order Santalales; family Viscaceae; genus Viscum; species Viscum album. Next base: position 1,177,267,247 of record OY728139.1, on the reverse strand, counting down.
ATTTAGTCAATTGATCAACAATAACCCATATTGCATTATTACCTCGAGATGTCTTTGGTAATCCCACAACGAAGTCCGTGGATATATTTTCCCATTTCCACTCTGGCACCGGTAATGACTGTAGCATCCCTTTCAGAAATTTCCGCTCTGCTTTAACCTGCTGACAAGACAAACACTTCGTAGTAAAATCAACAATATCTCTTTTCATTCCATCCCACCAGTAATACTCCCGTGGATCTCTGTACATCTTAGTACTGCCAGGATGAACTGAAAATGGGGAACTATGAGCCTCACATAACAACTCATTCTTTAACTATGAATTACAAGGCACCCATAATCTCTTCCCAAACCTCAAAACAAAATCATTATCCATGTTAAATTCAGTCAACTTACCCTTCTGAACCAACTCTACCTTTTTCTGCAACCCACTGTCCTTCTTCTGCGCTTGCTTAATTCTGTCAGATAGATATGATCTCACTGACACCTGAAACAAAACAAAAGAACTTCTTGCACTAACAACTTCTATGCCAAAGTTCATCAAATCAAAAACCAAAGGATCTCGTTCCAAACGTAGCACGGTTAATGAAGCATTACTTTTTTTACTCAAAGCATCAACCAAATTATTGGATTTTCTTGGATGGTAAAGAATTGTACAATCATAATCCTTGATTAATTCAATCCATCTCCTATATCTCATGTTCAATTCTATCTGAGTGAAAATATACTTTAAACTTTTGTTATCAGTATATATTTCAAACTTTACACCATACAAATGATGCCTCCAAATTTTTAGAGAAGAAACAACAGCAACTAATTCCAAATCATGTGTAGGGTCATTTACCTCATGAGTTTTCAACTAACGTGAAGAATAAGCAATTAACTAATCATTCTGCATTAGGACGCAACCAAGTCCTTTCAATGAAGCATCACTGTAGATAAAAAACTCACCATTCCTAGAAAGAAGTTCCAAAATTTGAGCATTCACCAATCTTCTTTTCAATTACTAAAAAAAATCATCACATTCTTTTGTCTAGATAAACTTAACACCCTTCCGAGTTAGCTTACTCATTGGACTAGATAACTGTGAAACTTTTTCAACAAACCTCTGGTAATAACCTGCCAAACCAAGAAAACTATGGATCTCGGTTATATTTGTAGGTCTTGGCCATTATTCAACAACTTTTTTTTAACAGGATCAACAGTTATGCCATTTTTTGAAACAATGTGACCAAGGAAAGAAATTTGTTGTAACCAAAACTCACACATGATGAATTTTCCATACATTTTATTTTCTTTTATGGTTTTAAATATTACACTTAAATTAATTTCATGCTCCTCTTTAATTTTAGAAAACACCAAAATATCATCAATGAAAAAAACCACAAACTTATCCAATAACTCATGGAAAATTTTATTCATAAGGTCCATGAATACAACAGGTGAATTGGTTAACCCAAAAGGAATAACTAAAAATTCATAATGTCTATATCTAGTATGAAACATAGTCTTCGGAACATCAGATTCTTTTACTTTCAACTGATGGTACCCCTAACTCAAGTCAATCTTCGAAAAATACTGAGCTTCCTGGAGCTGATCAAACAAATCATCGATATGAGGCAAAGGATACTTGTTCTTAACAACGATGTTTTTCAAGGCTGTATAATCAATGAAAAGTCTCATTGAACCATCTTTCTTTTTAACAAACAAGATAGGAGCACCCCATGGCGATGTGCTAGGTCGAATGAAACCTTTATCTAATAACTCCAACAATTTCTTCTTTAACTCTAAAAGTTCAACTTGAGCCATTCGATAAGGGGGTTTTGAAATTGTCTTAGAATCAGAAAATAAGTCAACAGTAAATTCAACTTACTGATCATGAATAATACTAGGAAACTCATCAGGAAAAACATCATGATACTCATTTACCACTGACACATCATTAATCTGAATAGTTCCTTTATTTTCAAAAATATGTGCAAGGTAACATTCATTTCCATCTTTTACTAGTTTATTAACTTCCTGGTATGTTATCATAAACAAAGGTTCATTCTTGTACACAAACTGAAAATATTTCTGAAAAGAAAACTCTTTAGCTCTACAGTAAATCTAAGCATGATAAATAGAAAGCCAATCCATGCCCAAAATAACATCAAAATCTACTAGAGGCAAAACAATAAGGTTTGCAGGTAGATTCTTTCCACACACAAGGATAGAAAGGTTCTTATAATTTATTTTTGTCTCAACGTTCCCTCCGGGTGTTTTTACCATAAGTTTAGGATTCATATCTTGAGATGAAATTCCCAATTTACTAGAAAACTTATTAGAAATGAAAGAATGTGTAGACCCCGAATCAAACAACACATTGGCATAATCTGAACAAACTAATAGTGTACCTGATACTACTTCATTTGATGGCCCAACATCTGCTGAAGTAGTTGAAAAGGATTTCACCACCCCTTTCTTCTTGTAGTCTGTATTCTTTCCCCTAGTTGAGTTCTTCTTTAGACACTCATTTATATAATGACCCATTTAATTACACTTAAAACATCTTACCACTAGATTTTCATTACCTGTTTGATCATCTTACTTACATTTACGAGCAATATGACCAGACTTACCACACCGAAAGAACTTTCCATACTTGGATAAACATTCTCCAGGATGCATTTTACCACACTTCTCATAGGATGGATATTTTGTTTTCTTACCTGCTTTCTTCTTTGATGAATTCTTCCCCTTTGCCTGCCAACTGGACCTCTTATTCTGTTGTTTATCAAAGAACACCTGATTATCGGAAAACTCCATTTCCACCTTCTCCGCACATCGAACAATTGTTTCATAACTTTTGAACTCATGAGAATATAAAGCCCTTTGATACTTTGGCTTTAACCCTGAGTAAAAATAGTTGATTTTAATATCAAGATCTCGTATGAAATTTGGAGCATACCTTGCCAGTCGAGTGAACTTTGCTTCATAAGGAGCCACTGATTCATCCTCCTACCTCAATTATAGGAATTGTTTTTCCATCCTAAAATGAACCACCTTAAGAAAATATTTATCAAGAAACATAACTTTGAATTCATCCCAGTGAAGATCATCAATCTCATCACTACCCCTGATATTTTTCACCATCGACCACCACTGATCAGCTTCACCTTCAAAACGGTAAACAAAAATACTAAAATTTTGATGTTTTGAACACCCCATGATATCAAAAATCTTCTCCAGTGATTTAATCAACCCTTCTGCTAGCACAGGGTCAGATGATACTCAGAATGATGGGGGATGTTGCCTCATGAAATGTTCCACCACTGACACGTTCCTCTGCGGTTGATCTGGCTGATTTCATGCATGGATACCACCACTATTTATAGCCTGAGTCAACTGTGCAATTACTACAACAAACTGTTCAGTTCCAATTCCGACCATCTCAGGTTGCTGATTTGGAAGGTTGTCTTCCTTCTGATGTCGTCCCAACATAGCTGGCTTGTTTCCTATGTGGAAAAAAATTTTGAAAACAGAAATATCTTAGGCAAAGAAACATGGTAATCATTAAATGCTATATCATTTCAATCATACCATAAATTAATTTATAAATTTAACAATTTTCTAACTCCTAAAGTTGTCTAAACTGACCTTTGATTCCAACTATAAGGCCCCGACCTTAAACATTACTTAATATTGAATTAATTGAATAATTCACATTGAGGATCTTTTCAGGTTTAGAGTTTTATAGAATTAGGACATAACTATTACATCTCAAAAGTTTACAAAGTATACACTTCTACATAGTTTCCTTTTTTTACAAAACATGAACTCTTGAAAAAAGAGAGTCATGTCTAGTTCCATGTTTAAGAAAACATGAATTTTCCTTGATCCCATCCTTGACCGTATTAAACATTATGTCCTATGAAAAAAATTTCAAAAAAACTTTGGATGAGCATAAAAATCTTAGTAAGGGATACACAAAGAAGGAAAACTGTTAGTTTTTTCAAAACAACAAGTAAAACAGGAATACTTTTTCAATGTAATACTTTTCACCTTTATGAAGTAGTAAAAAAACTCTTCACTGAATAAAATATCATTACTTACCCTTTTGTAACAAACATATTACTATAAAACCCATATAAATAACACATAACATATAAAGGTAACTTGGGACATAAACATACTTAAATGGAATAACCATATAGTTGACTTCCAAACATATGACTTAATGGAATTGCCATACGGCTGACTTCCATACCCAATGCATTGGAGGTTATAACATAACCACCCATCCTAGTATTCACGAAACCACCCTTCATATGGTTTATCACGTAACCACCCGTCGAATGTACAAGTAACATTATAAAATCATAACACATAAAACAATTATAAAGGAAAGAAAACATTTCCACATTTCAAGAACAATATATCACATAAATATATTGACATAAAAAATCCATTATCAAAACCATTTTCAATTCCAAAATAGATAAAAGAGTATTTGGTATTTATTTACTATTAAAAATATCACGGCTTGTTGAGGAAGCCAAAGATCAAATAATACTCTCGGCGGTGGAAAGGTCGTTGTCACCACACACGTTAAAAAAACATACCTTTTCTCAATTAGTAGAACGATTCGTATATAAAATATTACTTTTGAATAAAATTAGAAGTCAAAGGGGTTTATACATCGTATAAAATAAAGTCTTGTATTAGAAAAAAAATATGCCTCAATGAAAGGAGATTGAGACGAAGTCCCTTAACTCGTGTCCAACTTGACTCGATTACTATTTAATATCATGAATAATAAACTAGTGTTAATTTATACTTTCTTAAGAACCTTTTTCAATATTATTATTCCTTTTATATCACTTATTTCCTTGTTATATATATTATGTAATCATTTAAGTTAATAATGTTCGTTTTGTCGATATTTGGTACTTAAGTCAAAAATGGAATTCTTATAATTACATGTTGTTCATGTGGTCAAAGGTTCATTATATAAATAATGATATTCATGATTTGGATATCATATATATCATATATATCTAGCATATGCATGTATTTTATAATAGTACATAACATTTAGAGGTAAGAAATGAAATGCACCGTTCATGGAGACGGTAAGTCGTACGTATGCATGAACGCTACTTCCATTTATATTTCATATTTAATGGAATTAAAAAATAATGATACATAGTAGTATTATAATTCTAGTATGGTATCATATATAATATCATTAAATCTATCCTTTATATGTACCACATATGGTATTAACAAATCAAATCACTTTGAGGGGGCGGTAGTCCGCACTTCCTAAAATGAAGATATCGCGTTTACCCATAATGGAAACCATAAAGGTATGCCATAAATGAAAAATAAATAAGCTTAAGGAAAACATAAACATATTATATATCATATATAAATATAGTGACATCTTAATGGCCACCATTGAAGGTGTTAAAAGAATATTGAACAATCATCATTTCGTGAGGCAGTAATTAACCATCCACAGAAACAATATGTTCTTTAACCATTAGACGGAGGTGTGTGGAATATTAGCTTGAATAATTCTTATAAAAACATCCTAGTATATTTAATATACTGGTGTTGTTACAAAAAAAAGGAATAAAAAGATTTTAGGGGGTTGGAGAAGAAAAATAAAACAAAAGAACACAAGTGAAGACATTACCTTAAAATCGGGTAACTCCCTTTGGTTTGAACCAAAAAGGGTTTTTTGAAGAGCTTTATGCCTAAGGTAAGGCTTCTAGGATTAGTAGAGGGATGTGGAGAGATAAAATGACCAAATATTGGAAGAACCAAAGGCTTGAGAGGTGTGGGTAAGGAAGTAGAGGTGGGGGCTTTTTATAAGAGGGAGGAGGGGCACTTTTGGAAAGTCAAGAAATGTTACTTTATATTAAAATGAGTTTCGGATTTTGAAGGTCCCACATTGATATATTTCGAGGATAATGTGATAAGGGTTAGAAATATACTCATCCAATTGGTTTTTGACAATTTTAAGTCGTAGATTTTACATTATCTTTTCATTTTATTTAAATCATTCATTAATGAGGTAATCGCTTCATCATCATGGTGTCATAAATAATTTAATTTATTTAATATCTAAAAATTAGAAAACAAATATCATGATGTAGGAAATATTTTTAGGTTTCTAATGAATATTTTTAGTCAAAACTATGACTTGTATAACCCCATGTAAAAATTGTTTTAGTAAAACAATACATGTTTGTGACATTTTTATTTTAACTTTAAATAAAAAGTTATTAATGTCATTTTCCTACCAAAGTGGCTCCATGGGGTCCCCAAGTTGACACATGGATTTTCCTGGTAGGACATGACACATCAAATAAGGTTATGACATTTGTCTAGGTCATTTCATATTATTATAACATTATCTTTACCTTAAATTACACTAATTACCTTTAATCACGATTAATAAAACTTAAAAGTTACTATTCACCAAAAATTATTTTAATCCCATTGAACCACATTTTACATCCTAATGACAACCATGTATGTCGTATTTTTGAAATTCAATTCACAGAAGTGGTAATGTTTCATTAAAATGAAAAATCAGTTTTTTAACTACCACTTAGTGGTTTCACTATTCATAAAAAATTGAAGTTTTTCAGAAAAATACCAAAAATTCACCCTAAGATATATTTGATATTCCGAATTCAAAAATGATGTATATTTTACAAAATTCAAAACATATAAGTTTCATTAATGAAATTATTAATTAATTCATGTTGTCAAAACAAATAGCGTGTTTTTATGAAACAATATATATCAAAAGATTGACACTAGTTTAAGTCCATTTTCAAAGTGAAATTAATTCTAATGACCACCATTGGATTAAATGGTAAAAATATATTCTAATTTTACTTTAAAACCAATTCAAAATATAATCTAATCATATAAACAAATTAGTTTAAAAATAGGTTTTGAATTAAAATACAACATTTTCACAATTCATTAAAAAAAGAACTTAATCGGAAAAATAACAAAAACATACACAAAGTAAATTTTTATGTCCCTATTCCAAAGAAGGATTTCATTCTGTCAAATAGAATGTATAAGAGTGACCAAAACTATTTTTAAGGAGGGTTCACCATCAAAAGCCAATAAGTCGACCTTTTAGTGAATATTAGAGTATCTATGACTAAAATTGAATTCTTTTCTTATTTTAAGCCTTTATCTTTTATTGGATAAATTTAAAAACATTTAAAAAACATATATAATCTTATTTTAGTTATTTATATTCATTCCTGCCAACAATATGGCTACATGTTAACTACCATTTAAAATAATATTATTATATTACTAGTGTGCAACATAAGATTTCAAAGAAACTCGTTGTTGCGTATCGGGTACGCTATCGAACATAGAAACCCCTTTAAAGTAAAATTAATATTTAATTCTCAAATATTAAAAAAAATATGAAAATTTCTTATTCTTTATTTACCTGGGATGTTACACATGTTCTGGTTCAAGATTTCATCAATGAATACAATTTTTACAATTTTCACACAAAACATTGGTTATATACAAATTATCTAAGAAAAAATTATAACCTAAAATAATCTCTTAATATAAATCATGATTTGAATTTGATTAATAATAAACCAAACTATCATCCAAAAATGAAACAATAATGAGGTTATGATATCAATGAAAGATATTCTCATTAGTTTCATGAAAACTTATGGATCATTTATGATCATAAAAACTTCATATGGTACTTATAATAACCTTATAATCTATGAAAATATTTATTAAGAATATTTTATTCCCTTACCCAAAGTTATTGACACACAATTTTTAATTAAATTATTGAAAACCATTTCTAACCATTTAACTAATCAAATAAATCTTTAGTTTGGGGTAGTGGATACTAATTATTTACCATGAATTAATATAATTTATGATATTCCATATAAAAACAGATGTTACCATCAATAATATTAAATAAAAAAAACTAAGGCATCTCAAGGTGAAGTGCTTGTTTGAATAAATTCATCATTATAGAAATCTTATAATTGTACCTTTTGTTTTCTCAACTGCACTGATTCCATATGGTAGGAAGATAGAGAAATCTAGTTAGTTCCAAGTAGTGTCCCAATAAATAATTCTAATTTTATTTCTAAGGACATCCCCAAAATCTACTCTAGGAATAAATATGGATATTAGTCTACTACCATATGAAGTATCAATTACCTATCTACTTCTAATGCTTCTAAAAAAATGATGTATATAACATTATATCGATCTAAAATATTTGAAAATTGTTCCCACCTTTGATGAATTTATATCCCATTTACTCTAAAAGATGATGGTAGATTCATATGGTAAAATAACATACACATTTTGATTATATAAGTCATCTTAATTATTGTACATTAATAACTAATCTGTTCTAATAATTAGATCATACATAGATATTTCAAGGATAAGAAATTCCCATGAGGCCTCTTCCTATGATGATAGTACATGATAGTAATTTAATTTCATTAAAACTATTTTCTCCTAAGTGTGAACTTATCTTCATTAAATAAGTCAGAAAATCTATGTATAAACCCATTTCATCTATTACCAATGCATAAAAAACAAATGGGATGAACCTCTATCAAATAAAAAATAAATCATAATGGATGAAATTAATAAAGTACCTCATTTGGTAAAGTTCCCCACTTCTATTTATACTAGATATTTCTTAGTGAAATAATGATTAACCTATCATTTTTAAGATTGTTTTCTTCCCAATTATTAGGTCACTATCTACTATATAATATGATTAGTTTCTATTTTTTTAATCCCTACTAAATAATATTACTTAGGTCCACTCTAATTAGGTTTTCCCATACAAACCTATGATAAATGTGTCTAGTTAAATCCTATAACAAATTCCACATGAGATAGATACCTATAATATATCATTAAATAACCAATTTTTTTTCATTGATGAAAAAATTAGGTTTTTATAGAAATCAAGCTTAAATTTTATTGTGGATCCACAAAAACAAATTTGAATTAATCCCCACCCCCTCAGAGAAGGGGGATAAATTTTATCCATGGATTAGCTATGAGATCCATTGATTCCTCACTAGTGGTATTTTAACTTCCTATTTTATCCACTTAAAACATTTCTTACAACAACGTCTCAAAACATAGAAATCCCCATTCCTTGAGTAGGCATGCTGTTTTTTTAAACTAAAACTTTACTATCAACCTCATTATAGACGGTTAAATAAAATAATTCAATATTTATGTGATTTAAAGTCAAATCCCCATCTTAAATTTTTAATATTTAAGAGTATATTTCTCTAAAAAATACAAGAAAAATAAATAAAGACCAACTAGATACATATTATAATCCATAATAAACAAATTATCATATTAAAGTATAAGGAATGACTATTTATTCTCAATATTAATAATTTATGGGTAAAATTACTCATTATATAGGGATTCTAACCCTCTCAAAGTATGGTTCTCATGAAAATTGGGCTTTAATTCCATTATCTACCATCTATGAGTAGGACCCTATAGAATATATGTACCCAAATTCACTTTAGGGATATTGGGTGTATTTATTGACTTAAATATATTATTGATTAATTTTAAGAAATCACCCACCAGTACATGTACCAAATCATAATAAAATACTAGTACATTCTATCTTTGGAACTTAATATACCAATCCATATCCCGTGTTTCCTATAAAAACCTGGGATTTTTATACATAAATAGTACATCTTTTTAAATGAATGTTCAATAAATTTCATAAAAACAAGCCTGAGGATTGTTAAAGATCAGCGTCTTCAAAAAAATAGATAAATATTATTCATATTTTTTAAAAAATCTTCAACATCTCCCACAAAGATCATCCCATATATTTCTCTTCTTATAAATATAATACATAATACCTATCTATATAACATGGGGATAAGAAAAATAAGAAAGGGTGATGTTAGATGCTCATTAAGGATAAGAAAGTGATATATAAATCATCACATATGCATAAAATGAGTATAAAGGTGTGATAACATGATATTAACATTTTAAAACCATATTATACATATCAAAGATCATAATATTGAGAAATGGAATAAATATTGGTAGTTCATAAGACATGAATCATAAAAAAATCAAAGAACATGTGCCAGGAGAGTATAAAACTGAAACAATACATGGAATTGTGGCATAAACATAAGAATAAGAAACCTTATTTCAAGTCTAACCCCTAATACATTCATAACATGTTAATCTTGGGATAACCTTCATTGTACCTACTTTAGGCTTGGGACAACCACCAACATAGAAAATGTTTTGGGATTTGGATAACCTCCTATGTACCATTTAATCTCATCAAACATTAATCTTTCCCAATGTATTGGAGGGACATATAGTTCTCACCCATCACATAATTAAAATTATACATATGTGTGCCACAATATCATAAAACATTCATCATATTAGTACCCATAAAAAGAAATGGGTTTTATAAACATATTCTCATCAAAAGTATAAACCATTCAGAGAAAGAATAATAATGTTATACATGGATTATATTCGAATTGAAGCATAATAAACATCAAAGGATTTCATAATATATGAAAAATGATTTTTAAAAATAACTTGGAAATTTCTTGAGGAAAACAAATTTCCTCTTTGAAAATCACTTTTTAAAACTAAAAATTCATAAAAAAATTTCAAAATCCATTTATTGTAAAATAACCCAAGGTTATTATGAAGCAATCTTCAATGAAATTATTGTTCATGATGATTTTTTTATTAATACCATACATGTTAAAACATATATTCCTTTCACATTTTCAATAAAATCCAAATAGGCCTTGTTTGGAAAATGTCATGAAGACACCTTTTAATTTTTTTTTGTAAAAAGTCAAAAAAGGGTAAAAATGAATTTAAACATTAAAACAGTTTTTTGAAAACATTGATATGGAAGAAAAAAGGTTTTCGATCGAAGAGAGAAATAAATCCAATTTTCTTTAAAAAAATTCTTTTAGAATCTAGAGTTAATAAAGAGATTAAATTAAAGGGAAAAATTTATCCTCAATAAATAACCATAGGAGAAAAAAATAATGAATTTATTGATAAATAAATCATAATATTTCATCATCATAACCATAATCATCAATAATCCTGATAAACAATGAGATTGTAACATCAAACCCTTACCACTTTGGTAAATTTAACATTGTAATCCCCATAAAAGAGATATCATAAAAATTATATTTAAATCCCCAAAATTTTCATGAGAATAATTATAAAATAAATTCGTGTGATTCATATACACCATACAAAATGAACAAGTGGTGAAAATGGGATGTATCTCATAGATATAAAAATTGAGATGAAAATATCTTACCTCGAGTTCTTCTTACCTCTTAAGTGATCTATAATCATGTATAATAAATATAAATTCATTTTAAATCATTTAAAAGAACATAATAATATATATCATGTCATATATGATGTAATTATATCCTTTTATTACTTTTTTATTAACAATTCTTTGTTAAAATTACATTTTAGGTAATAACTAATTCATTTTTCATGTATGTTTTGACTCGGTATTTTCAATCCTTTTATATTAATCATTATTATATAATTTCCATAATTTTAAAAATAATAGAAAAATAATATATATTGATTAAATATTTAATTATATTAATCTTTTAAATATTGATATGGAAAGTTAATTACACCATTCATGGAGAGGGCAGACCATACGTATGCATGAACACCATTTCCGTTTTCTCAATAAAAGAAGGGTAAATAATAATTATTTCTCCAAATTAATTATGATGTATTATATATTACATGGATTAATTAAATTTATCCCTTATTACCTTCCATGTAAAATGTAATTGAAAAATGAATCACATCACTTCATGATGTGGAAGTCCACGGTATACATGATCAACGTTATCGTATCCCCCATATAATGGAAATTAAAAAGGTATTAGAAATATTATATATCCATAATTTTATTTATGTTAAAAATATAATATATATAAATTATACCTATCATTATTCGAAACTGTGAGAGCTGTTTATGGAAAATGTGTCACATCGATTTGTGTGGTGGTAGTCTATCGTACACATGAGATACGTTATCGTTTCACATTTGAGGGAAAAGGATACAAATATAGGTAATGTTAATGACATAATAAAATTTTGGTATATATAAGGAACTGTTGTTATTATATTATCAAGGTGTAATTATAATTTAATGTGGTGGAGGAATGAATATAATTTAAATGGTCATTGATGAATGTTACCTCTTCTCCAGAAAACTTCTTTTGGTTTGCACCAAAAGCTTTAATTGGTTGGATTTCTAAAAAAACAAGGATTATATAAGGATGGGAGGTAATTAATAAATTTATTTGGGTAGATATTTTCTGAACTAATGGTTTTTGGAAGTCTAAATTGGATAGGAGAGTGGGTGGCCTTTTATAAGTAAGGGAGAGTACACACTAAGAATTTTTAAAAAGAAAGAATTCCACCCACATTTTCCTCATGAAAAAGGATAAAAAATTGACCATCATTGATTCAATAAGATATAAAGTTTAAATATATCCATAAAATTGGATTCATACATGTTTTTGGTCATTTATAACCCTTATCATTTTAGTTTAACCCTTGATAAACAATTTTTACCATAACCACTGTAAATAATTTTTATTGTTTTCACTATTCATTATAGTAAAAAATTAAGTTGATATTATTAGATATTATAAATTATTCTAATAAAAATATGGAACCCATTTATAAAAAATAAACTCACATAGTTGGTAGAATTTATTTTAAAAAGAAACCCATAGTCGTGTAAAAAAATGGTTTTCCAAAAGAAAAACTTTCAAAACATGAAAATGTTTTTATATAAAAAAAATTTGAAATTGATTAAAAAGAAATAATATGGATTAATAAATATATAATTTAACTAATATTACTTTTAAAACCACATTAAAAATAAAATGGGGCTATTAAATTCTTTAAAAAAAGGTAGTTTTAATAAAAATATGTGTTTTCACTATTAATAGAAAAATGAAACATTTCAAAAGAATCCCAAAAATCCCCCAAAGATAATTTTGACATGATGATTTAAAAAAAGTTAATTTTGAAAAATAAATTTTATAAAATAATTAAAAATTACTTTTATCATTTGTTCAAAATGTGTAATAATTTATTTTGATAAAATTTTATTTTTGAAACTTATAAAGGATTTTCTAAAAATTAAGTACTTTTTTATCAATATGTTTTCATTATATAAAACCATTATAATTAATATTCAAAAAGTAGTAATTACCATTTTTAACTCTAAATTTAATAGATAGGTTTTAAAAATCATGTTTAAATAATAATATTAATAGCATATTAAAGTCCCTTAAAACTCATTATTGCATGTAATGCAAGATAAACTAGGTGTTTCATGTGATATAAGATATCGAAGAAATTAAATTTATTCAAACAATATAATTCATAAAAACTTGGGGTTCTACATTATACCCCGTTAAAATTAATTTCACCCATTAAATTCATCAACTTGATACAAACAAATGAGGATACTTATGCTTCATCATATCCTCAGGTTCCCATATAGATTCCTCAAATTAGTGGTTTTGCCACAAAACTTTAACCAGGGAGTGGTATTATTTTTCAAAACGTTCTCTCTACAATCCAGAATATCCATGATATTCTCTTGATAAGAGATATATCACTCTATTGGTATTACATATGAGGTTAGTACATGTTGTGGACCAGGTATTTACTTTCTTAGGAAAGATACATGGAACACATTGTGGACTTGAAAAAGGTTTATTGGTAGTGAAAAGTGATAAGAAACCATCCCAACTCGATCAAGGATTTCAAAAGGGACAATATACCTAGGTCAAAATTTTAATTTCTTCCCAAATATCATAACCTTATTCTATATATAAATTCACAAAAATACATTGTCACTAACTTTAAATTCAAGATCACACTGGTGATTGTCAGCATAAATTTTCTACCAGCTCTGAGCTACTTTGATGTGTTGCTGAATGGATCTAAACATCTCTACCATTTCTTAATATTTCTTTAGTCCTAATATATTTCTTTCTCCAAATTCATTCCAACATTTTGGTCCTCTACACTTCTTATGTATAGGGATTCATAGGGAGCTATATAAATGCTCCAATGAAAGCTATTGTTTTTTGGAAACTCAACTAGAGGAATGTGTTAATCCCAGCCACTTTTCAAATCCATATAATAAGATCTCAAAATATCCTCTAGGGGTTGGATTTTTCTTTCAAACTAACCATCTATCTGAGGATGATACATAGTGCTAAATCTTAGCTCTGTACCAAGGGCTTACTGAAGACTTTGCTAAAAACTTTTAGGTAAACCTTGGACCCCAATTAGATATAATGTAACATGGTACTATATATAATTTTCTACTTACATAACATATATTCTAGAAATAAAATTAATATAGAAGTCTTGTCTAATGGATATTAAGTGTGACGATTTTATAATTTGATTATCTATAACCCATATAGCATTATGGCCTTTCAATGTTTTGGGGAGTCTAACAACAAAATCCATGGTGATGTTTTCCTATTTACATTCTGGTATGGGTAATGGTTGTAACATCCCGTTATAATTTTGTCTCTCCACTTTAACGTGCTGACATACCAAGCATCCATATAAAAATTCCATAATATCTCTCTTTATGACATCCCACTATAAATACTCTTTCAAATCTCTGTACATCTTTTTTACTTATAGGATTAATAGAGAATGAAGAACTACAAGACACCTCCAACAAACCCTTATTCAAATACAGTATGGATGAAACACATACATGGTTTCTGAACCTTATCATTCTATCATAATCAAGGTTAAACTTAGGAACATTTCTCTCATTTTTATATAGATTTACATATTACTCTTATGCCTCTTTAATCTTCACTTAGAAGAATGATGGAACAATAATTTAATAAAGATAAGGTTTTATCATTTTTATTAAAATCTCCATATACATCTTTTAAAAATCTATAAATATTTATTTTTTGTGATCCTCATAATGGATAATCTATTATGATCCTTTTGACTCAAAGCATCAACCCCCTTGTTCACTTTCTCAGGGTGGTAATCTATTGAGGACTTATAATCTTTTATCAGTTCCAACCATATTCTCTAGCGCATATTCAATTCTTTCTAAGTGAATATATACTTTATAATTTTATATTAAGTATATATCTTGTACTATTATCCATAAAGACAATTCCTCTATATCAAAAATGAAAAAATTATCACAGCTAACTCCAAATCACGAGTTGGGTAATTTTCTCATGAAACTTCAATTAGAATGAGGCATAATCTATGGCCATATCATTTGGCATTATAATGCATCCCAGTCCCTTAGTTAATGTATAAAAATATATTATAAACCCTTATCCACTATTGGGTAATGTAAGCACATGTTCACTGACTAATATTCTATTTAGTTCCTTGAAATTTTCCTCACATTCATCTCTCTAAAAGAACTTGGCTCCCTTTCGAGTAAATTGGTGAGTGGATTAGAAAACCATGAGAAATTTTCCACAAAGTGTCAATAACATTCAAAAAACCAAGAAAACTATGCATCATATTCACTATTGTTTTTCTAGTCTAACACTCATTAGCCTTTGCCTTTGATTGATCCACAAATACAACCTCTCTTGGGATTATATGACCAAAAAATGAATTTTTTTTGCATCCAAGATTCATACTTTAAATTTTTTTTCATACAACATCTCTTTTATATAGTTCTTTATAACAATACTGAAGTGATCTTCATGATTTTTATTTATCATTGAATATATGATAATATCAACTGTAAATATTACCAAAAATTGATAAAGGTACTCTTTAAAGACTCTATTCATTAAATCCATTAAGATAGTGGGGGAATTAGTAAGACCAAATAGAATCACTATATATTCATAATTACCACACCTTGTATGAAATGCTGTCTTTAGTATATCATCCTTATTAACCCTCAATTAATGATATCAAAAATGAATATCAATATTGGAGAAGTATATTTCTCTACATAGTTGATATAACAAGTCATCAATATGGGTAAGAGGATACTTGTTCTCGATAGTAATTTTTCTAATTTCTTGATAATCAATAAAAATTCTCATTGATCTATATTTAATCTTAATATAATGAATAGGTTCACCCTAAGGTGGCGTTGCTTTATGAATTAATAAATTTTAAATATTATTGTAGAGTTTCTTCTTTAATTCTTACAACTCAATTGGGGTTATTCTATAAGGAGTTTTTGAAATAGGTGAGGCACCAGGTACGAGTTCTATTTAGAACTCAACTTCACATTTCAATGGGAAACTTTGAAATTATTCAAGAAATAAATTAATAAACTCCCACATTATAGGAATATAATCGATGTTGAGTTTATTCCCAACCATCTGAGATAAATACCCCTTTTGAATTGAAATCAAGACCCATACAATGGATGTGATTTACAATGGAAGTTCACATTTATCATCACACTGATATATGGTCATAGGTTTTTTTAGAGAATCAAACACGACTTCCCTTCCTTATAAATTTATGTGGGGTTCATGTATAGAAATCCAATACAAGCCCAAAATAACATTAAATTCAACCAGAGGGAGAATAAATAGATTTTTAGGAAGAACATTCCCACAAACATCAATTGAATAAGAATCATAGACTTGAGATATGACCATCATACCATTATGGGGTTTTACTTCTAATTTAACATATAATCATTGGGGTGAAATTTTGATACCCTTAGAAAATTCTTCAAATATAAAAGAATATGTATATCTAGAGTCAAATAAGACATTAGTAGTTATAGAGTGGACAATAAGTCTACCTTTCACCACCTTGTTATCATACCCATCACCAAAAATAGTGATAACATGATATTTACATTTTTATATTGGGTTAAGAGGTTGATGAAATCGATTATCATATTTAACCCTCATATTTGGGCACATATTAGTATAATGCACAAAATACTTTCAATTGAAACAATGATGTGTGGGAGGTGAATTCTATTTAGCTTTATCTTTGTTCATACCATTATCTAACTTATTACCATAACTTTTACATCACTATACTTGATGAAATTCCATTCTATACTTAAAAAAATTTATTAGTCCCCTTAATAAAATTTATTCTATGTTTCCTTCCACACTTCGAGCATGAAGGCAAGATCATCTTCTTCTCTCCATGGTTTTTATATTTTCCTTTTAATTTAATATTTGTTTTCTTATTATAATAATGAGATTTATGGTTAACTACAATTTATATTTCCACTCTTATAACACATCAAAACAATTTATTTATATCTATTGATTTCCCTTATGGCTAACACCCTTTGGATACCTAGTTTTAGGACACTAAATATTTAATCAACCTTAAGTTTAGGTTAGATGTGTAGGACCCTGGGTCACCTTGAGAGGGGAGGGATGAATTGGGGTGTCAATTGTTTCTTTTAAAGTGATGGATCTTGTTTCCACGTTGGTAGAAACTTTTTAAACCTTCCTGATGGAAATTATTAGTAATCAAACATTCACATGAAAAAAGACGAAAAAACACTTTTACTTAGTTAACCACTAAGGGATACATCTAAGAAGCATATTCTAACAATGTGTCAGTTGTAACAAAATCCAATAATATTAAATAGTTGTGGAATATAGAGGTTCGGTCATAGTCACTCTATGCTAGGCACACTACATTTATAATGTTTTAGGGATCACTCACTACGTCCCTCAGAACAACTCTGCTGACTCCCCCTTACTCATTATTATGAGGGAGTTCAAACTCAGTTTATTGACATGAAGGTCACTTCAATGGTTTGGAATTAAATAATTTGTACCTGCCACACCACATGACACTTCTTTCACCTTATACTTTATTTTATTCTCTTTGAAATACCTATCCTCTTAAAGTATAATTTCAAAACTTCCCTTCACGAAGTCCCTTTGTGAACCACACTACTTCGCGTAGAACCCCTACCTTAGAGGAATAAACTACCTTCACCAATTTTCCTTAACTTCACAGAACACATTGTCTTCTCAAATCTCACTGAGCCAACCCAGAATACCTCATCATCATAATGTAATCCTTTTACAGAAGCATGAAAATCAGTTAAGACTTATAGTCTCTTTGCGATGCACCATCTCACATAAAAATCACGATTCAAAAAGCTCTTCGTGAACTCAAAACATTTCTAGATTTTCCTTCAGAACATCTATGCAAGTAAAGAGGGGTATCCTCATATTTATAGGCTCATACATTCGAAAAGATCCACCACCTCTTTAAATATTTTGCAGATCATAAAAAATGTCTTCGTAACGCTCCTCCCTTCGCAAAGAACCATGGAAATTATCTATTCACAAAGATTTTCACAACCATAGATTCTTCCATCCAAAACCTTCATTATTCCCATCAAATTTGAAAATAACTCTATCAACAACCATAAATCTAAAAAACTCATAATCATGGAGAACTTCATCTCCAATCGCAAAGCCCGTCGTAACCGCGAAGCACACAATCAAAAAACATTATGTCTTTGCGAAACAAAACTCATAAATCCCATATTCACAAATCTCATGCCTTTTCTATATTTTCATAAGGCCTCCAAGAAAAACAACATTTCACATTGAAGTCCAACTTTCAGATTTTGGACCCCAAAAATTTGAAAAACAATGGGAAACGACACCACCTTCAATACTGCTTTTGGCTTGAACTTTATGATACATTTCCTTTCAATCTCCCTAGTCTTCCATGTGAGGATTGAAAAAAAACACAAACCATACACTATTTATATTAAAGAATATCCTTGGTTCCAATAGGATAATAATACCAAAAGTGTACATAAACAATCTTGTAAAATATGCTTCATAGGTACCAAGAGATTCATCATCCTTTTGATTCAGTACTAAGAAATAATTCTCCATTTTTGTATAAAAAATATGAGTGAATTACTTATTTAGAAACAATATTTTAATCTAGTCCCAATACATGGAGTCAATTTTATCATGTTTCCATGAATTATTGATAAGAGTCCACTAATAATTTGCTTCACCTTCTAAACGATATACAACTAAAAATAATTTCTCATGTTTTGGACACTGTAAATGGAAAATATATTTTTAGTGGTACTGATCCATTTCTCCGGGACTCGTAGATAAGAAGACCCACCAAAAGGAGGTAGATGTTTCCTCATGAAGGACTCAAAAAAATATCATTCCCTCCTTTGATTGTTTGGAATCATAACATGATTTATAGATTTAGAAAGTTCTATGATAAAATAAATGATATTTTTCATTCCAACTTGAACAAAATTTAGTTTCTTTGGAGGAAAATAATTTTAGTATCCATTATATTTAGCATTAAAAAAAGTTTCTTCAGGTTCCATCCAACAACTAAAACCAAAAATCATAGTGTGAGAAATACTAATCCTCATAGAAAACCACATAGTCCTGAAAAATAACTTATAAAATTTCAATGCAAGAAACCTTAGGTTTAACCTTAGTTATTCATAATCTATTAAAATCCTTCATAACGGTTTATAAAGAAAATGTGAATTAAACATTGAATATCCCATAAGAGTTTCAAAATGGGTATGTGGTAAGGACCATTTTCATATACTAGATAATTATAGAGTCAATATTGGCAAAAATGTTTTAGATTTTTTATCCCTAGGTACATTTTTATTAAAACTGAATCCACATATAGTATCCTGACAAGGATTTATTTCTTTAAAAAACACACTCCTTTATTAACCATAACTCAAGAGCTTGACCTATACTTAGGTTTATCCAGAGGGTTATCAATAAATTTTTATCATCCTAGTTTCCAAAGGATAACTAAATCTATTCTATGAAACCAACTATAATGACCTTGAATTTTAATACACAAATATTACATCTTTTAGATAAATATTCAATATATTACATAAAAACATGCTCAAGGATCATTAAAGTTTATTGTCTTCAGAAACTAGATAAAAAATGTTCTTATATTGTGAAATATCTTTAAAATCTACCAAAAATATATTACCACATAGTGATCCTCTTATACATGTCATACATTATACCTATATTCATAACCCAAGTAAAGGACACATAATAAAGGGTGAGTATAGCTGTTTAGTAAGGATAATTAAGTGAAGCATAACACGAGCATAAAGGTATGATAACATGAGCATAAAATTTGAAAACCATACCCTTTATATCAATTATAATAATCTTGATACATGTAATAAAGATTATTAGTTAATATTATATGAATCATATATAAATAAAATAAACTCTTCCAAGATATCATAATATTATAATAAGATATGGAATTAGGGAATACACATAATCATAGAATGCCTTATTTTAAGGCTACCCACCAAGACATTCATAACATTTTAGGCTTGGGCTAACCACCCATTCACCTACTATAGGCTTAGGTTAACCACTAGTGTACCCTATTTTTAGGGTTGTGATAACCTTGCATGTACTATTTGAGCTCATCAAACATTAATATTTTTCCAATGAATTGGAGGGATATATAGGTCCCTACAATAACATAATTAAAATCATATATATATATATATTCCATAATATTATAAAACATTCATAATATTATTACCCATTAAAAGAAATGGGTTTCATAAACATCATGTTATCATAAAAATAAATCAATCATAGAAAGAATATGAATATTATACTTGGATAATATCCATAGTGAAGAATAAGTAACATTAAAGGATTTCATATTATATGGAAAGTTATTTTGAAATATCACATGGAATATTTCTTAAAAAATATCATTTTCTATTTAAAAATAAAATTTTGAAACTAAAAATTCATAAAAATTTAAAAAACCTTTCTTTTCAAATTAACTTGGATTATTAAATAATAATATACAAAGAAATTATTGGTTATTATGAAAGATAATTTTATTCATTCCATTCAAATTAAAATAAAGATTCATTTCACATTTTCGGTAAAAGACAAACGATCCTTGTTTGGAAAGTGGAATAAAGATTCATTTTATTTTTTATAAAAATTCAAAAAGCATAAAAATAAATTTAAACAATTATAGGGGAATATTAAAACATTTTTTTGAAAGAATTTTTATAAATCATAGATATGGAAGAAAATGGGTTTTTGGATGAAGAGATAAATAAATTTAGTTTTTTTATAAACATTATTTTGGAATTTTGAGTACATAAAAAGAAGAAAATGAAAGGAAAACAAGTATCCTAAATAAGTAACCATAATATATAAAAATAAATTAATTTCTTTATAAATTTATCATATTATATCATCATTGAAAGCATAATAAAAATAAATCATAAAAAAATGAGATTATAACATTAACCCCTTTCTACTTTAGTAAATTTTAAATCATAAACCCCATGGAAGAGATATAATCCAGATTAATATGTAGATACCCATAATTTTCATGATAATAATATTACAATACATTCATTTTTAGTATATACACCTCACAAAATGAATTAGTGGTGAATATGTTGTTTATCCCACATATATAAAAAGTTAGATGAAAATTCCTTACCTCAAGTTTTCCTTTCCTCAAAAGATCTCTATAATACTACATAATAAATATATATTTATTATAAATATATTATAGAAACATACTCATATATATCATATCATATATTATGTACTCATACCCTTTTATTACTCATTTATTAACAATTACTCATTAAAATTACATTTTGGGTAATAACAACTTCATTTTTCACATGGGTTTGGTATTTTCTTTTCTTTTAAATTGATCGTGGTTCTATAATTTACATAATTTTAACTATAATATAAATATAATATATACTCATTATATATTCAATTATATTAATCTATTAAATTTAGTGATAAAAAATGAATTACATCATTCATGGAGACTAAATGCCATATGTATGCATGAACACTGTTTCAATTTTATTGATGAAAAGATGGTAAATAAAACTTATTTCTAAATAATAATTATAATTTAGTATATATCTCATATATTAATTAAATTTATCCCTTATTACCTTTAATTTTAAACTTAACTGTAAACAAATCAGATCACTTCACGTGGTGGTAATCCACCGTTCACACGATCAACATTTTCTTATTCACCATAGAATCAAAAGTAAGAATTTATACATGATATTATATTTAAATAAATATATTTATGTTATGAATATAATATATAGACATTATGTCAATCATAATACTCAACTGTGAGAGGTGTTGATGGAAAACATGTAACACTATTTCGTGAGGCGGTAGTCTGCCGTTCACACGGGCAATGTTTTCATTTCCCATTTGAAGGAAGAGGATATGGATACATGTGTTTACCTTAACATAATAAAATATAATTATATTTAATATATTTATTTTTATATATTATAATATTTTAATTATAATTTATCTATGTGGAGGAATAAATAAAATAAAACTGCTCATTGAAGAACATTATCTCTTCTCCAGACAACTTATTTTGATTTGCACCAAAAGTTTCCTTGGTTTTATTTATGAAAAAAGGATTATAAGATGAGTGGATGAAATTAAGGAAGTTATTTGGGTAGTTATTTTTAAACCAATGGGATTTTAATGGTTGAATAGGATAGGTGAGTGTGAGACCTCTTATAAGTGGGGGATAAGAAATAGTTGGAATTTTTGAAAAGAAAGAATTTCACCCATGTTTTATAATGCCACATGGATACAAAATAGACCATTATAAATAAAATAAGGTATATGGTTTAAATAAAACCATAAAATAATAATTGGATAAGTTTGGGGTCATTTTTAACCGTTATATTTTTAGTAACCCTCAGTAAAATAGTTTTTACGTTAAGCATAGTAAATAATTTTTACAATTTCCACTCATAATTATGGTAAAAATTTAATTTGAACTTATTATATAATTTAAATAATTATGGTTCAAAATATTTAATCCATTTTTTTAAATTCATCTCATAATGGTCATGGAATTTAATTAAAAATTAAACCCACAGACGGGTCAAAAAAATGGTTTTCCAAAAGAAAAACTTTGAAAAGTTGATGAATTTTTTATATAAAAAACCTACATAAAATTGATTAAAATGAAATAATTTGAATTAATTAATAAAAAATTAATCTAATATTACTTTTAAAATTACATTAAAATAAAATGGGTCGTGTAAATTCATTAAGAAAATGCAGTTTTTAATAAAAATCATTATTTTTCACAATTTATTGAAATGTGAAACATTTTATAAAAATACAAAAAATTCACCCTAATGTAATTTTGATATGTTGATTTTAAAAATTAATTTAATTCTATAAAATAAATTTTCTAAAAATTTAAAAAATTACTTTTATTATTTTTTCATTAAATGCATTAAAACCATTTTTTGTGAAAATAGTATATTCAAAGCATAAAATGAATTTTATAAAAGTAATTTTTTATTAATATGATTTATTAATATAAAAATATAATTATTAATATTTAAAAATTATTTATTAAAATTTATACCCTTAAATTTAAGGACTAGGTTATAATATTCACGTTTAAATAATAACATTAATAATATATTGAAATTCATTAAAACTCATTATTACATGTAACTTAAGATTAAAAAAGTGTTTTGTATAAGGAAATATATCAATGAAGTTAAATTTATTTGAAGAAAATAATTCATAAAAACTCACTGTGTTATAGTTTCTATTAATTATCCTCCATATTAAATACCTAATGCATAAAAAAAATTACTCAAATGATTATTTTCCAAAGTAGTGTCATATAACATAAAATTCTTGATAGCTCCCTCCTATTTGTTTTACAAGATTTCATTATCGTGCAATTTTTAATAATTAAAAATTTTATATTAAAATATTTCACAAAATTTTATTTTATTTTCAAATAAGTAATAATAAAATAATTTATTATTCCTTAAGGACGTTCTAGAAATAATTTAGGGTCATTTAGAAGAGTTTTTATGAATTGAAATTTTAAAAAACTATGTTATTAAATGCATAGTAACAAATTGTACAATTTATTACATACAAATTTATTGTGCATAATTAACTATCCATGAAGAAACAACATGATTAGGTACTAGAATAGAATACATAATTAACTTATCCTGACTTAAAACATTCTATTAATAATTTATAACCCATGTATTGTGAAGTTCATAAATGAATGAGTTGTATTTGTTGTCAATACAGCTATAAAAATGAAAGTCAAAGTATGATGTTAAAGATGTTGAATATGTTTGAGGCTATAAGTTTTAGTTTATAATTAGATGGATTCAATAAAAAGAATAAATTTAACATGTGATGATTGAAAGATGATCTTAATGTTCAAGATAATATCTTATGATGAGAGTGTTATATACTACATTTTTGAAGTATTTTTAAGTTTCCAACAAGTGAGAGAGATTCAAAATATATATTAATAAATAAATACATTATATAATATTAATAATATTCATCAATTGAATTAATAACATTTGGATTAGTTTTGAAGATTATTTGAGTTGATTGAGAAAGCCTGAAGATGGATAAAAGAAGGACTAGTTTGAATTGAGTGAAATATAGAACTTCAGTATTGGGATATAAATTCAAAAAAATGAATAACTCAAATAATACTACATATGAGTGATTAAAGACCCATGTAACAGTCATTAGTATCTTCAGAAGTGTTATGGGAGACTATGTTCAATCCGTTGTCAATCTTTATAAGAGTGTTTTTAGACTACATATGAGTCGTTACACACCTGTGTATGAGTCATGAAAATTATCATAAGAGTAAAATCATTATACCGATGAGTTAAATTCTATGTTTTTTATAATTAATATTCTAAATAAATGATGTATTATTATTCAAGTGATGATTATGGTCTGATCTTCATGGATGAAATTTCATAAATAATATGATTAATTTTTATACAAGCCAAGATTGATGAACAACCATCCAGGTGAGAAAATGGAATTTTAGAAGTGGACCACATCACACTTTTTAGTCATATAGATGACATGAAGGTGCTAAAACAATATTCCAACCATTTAGGTGATCATGGTGAAGGTTGTGGTCTCTGTGAAATGAAGATAAGACTATTCCATGGTTAATTTTCCATGGGATTTTTGGTCATCATGGATAATTCATGAATCAAATATTCTGAGAATACCATGAAAATAAGAAAAAACATATTCACCTATGAAAAATGACATCCTATTTAGCTTTGGTGATGATAATTTTAGGCTACTTTCTTCTTAATGATAAATAATGAGTTATCGTAATTTCAAAATGGGGAGATCCAGATTGATGCTCAATTTTGGTGATCATGGTAAGTTTAGAAATCACCTGTGAGAAATGGTGAGCTAATAACTTATATGGATATGGTTTTAGTGAATCTCATGTAAGAAGAATAATGAGAACTAAAATGATGAGAACCATTTCATGGTCCATTACCAATGAACATTTTGAGAAGCCCTTGAAGATAGAAGTTTATCAAGGTCTATCATAGAGATATACACACCATGTTACATATCAAATTATTGAATGATTCATACAAACATAGAACGAACTGAAATGTTTCATGATTCATAAAGAAAAATAAGATATGATAATTAAAATAATATGTGGAGGTTATTGAATTGATTCTTAAAGGGATTTAAATTGAACACCTTGACTCTATTTGACTGATTATTAAGAGGATGATATCTCACTACCAATGATTAAAATAATTTCCATAATTAATTTTGGAAATAATATTCATAATTATGTGATTATAAAACAATTATAAAGAAGGAATAATAAAACCATATCAATATTAGAATTCTATGAATAAAATCAACCAATTAAAGAGTAAAGAAGAACCTGATACTATAATTTTATAAAAACACATATTGTATTTAGGAAGATGAAGAAATAGGAGAATGAGAAGGCCTACGATACACCTATATTCTAGAAGGAGATAATCGAGAATAATTAGTAAGGAAAACATGTATATGGAGCAGGTGATCATAATCCGGGCTGTTTAAGACCTTTTTATGAGGTTTGTTAAAGTGATCTAAGTGAAAGTAAAAGGTTGGAATGTTCGATAACATGAAGGAGGAGAAGTCATAACCCCAATCTCCAATTCATGTAACATATATTCAAGGACTATACGAGGTTTCTAGGAATATTTAGTAGGACTAGGTTATAAGAGAAAGAGATAAGGCTAGTGGGGAGTTGATAACACCATGTGAAGTAGTATAAAGATCCTATAGTGGGATTTTGGGAGCCCACAAAGGGACTCCATGGAAGCATAATGTGATACCATATTGTGTAACCACTTTACATGAAATAGTGGAAGAACACATGGTTATAGAAATAAACAATATTGACAAGGAGTAGGATTTTAAGGATGAACCTTGTAAATACTTGTTTTATTGTGTCTTTATTTACTATATAATTTGGGTTTGGATGAGAGGTACAAATATTAGAGGATAAAGAATTTAACCCATATAAGAGGTTAAATTAAAAAAATAATATTTCATGGAAAGAGATCACCAATTCATGCCCCCTGTCAGGGATCTACCAAATTTTTACATTGTAAGTGGTATCGGTGCTTATCAAAGTACCTTCTAAAAAATACAACCTTAATTGAAGATATAAATATGCCTTAGTTAGAGAAAATGAAATTTTATCCTATCTTTAGAAATATGAAATTTATAACCAGAATATTGAAGAATAGATAAAAGCAAAAGGAAAATAAATTACGGAATAATTTGAGGAAAGAAGAAGAGACACAACTAACTAAAGTTAAATATAGTAGTAAGTGTTTAACCAAGTCAGGTAATCATGATTCTTCTAATGAGTCAAGTTCTACTTGTGATTATTTTGTAGTTAGTGAATCTATTAATTGTTTCTACTTTATGATTAAATATTACTTTAAGATGATTCTTGTTGAGGTTATTGTATATATATTTGGTTTTATTAAAAGACTAAGGTATGAGAATTTAATGTTTTATCAAGAGTCTGAAATCCTAGAAACATCCATAATTGTAAAATTGCAACAATGTAAGGATCTCATCAAATATGTAAAAACCAAGGAACATTTAATATTGTTTCAAAAATAAATGTGCACCTTGGATAATTAAAACCTGAAGATTGTAATTTATGAGAAGGTTGGAGAATACAATATAAATAAAAAGTGAATACATGCTATATAATGAAGTCACAAAGTATATATTAGTGTCAAATATTCTGAATTTGATTGAAAATACAAAATAATTAAGGATATTGATGATACACTATAAGGAAGTTGAAATTTTCATGAGGTTCATATTTACAAGATGAAGAAAATGTAAGAATAATTATTTAGATACTTCATGGAAGAGAATAATTATTTTAAAATGAAAATACTTGAATTAGAAGTAAAAATAATAATCCTGAGTTTATCCCAAACTAGGACATCTCAGTCTATAAAGATAAATGATTCTATATAAAAAAATTTCATTGTACTCATGGATCTATGAAGTATCATATCTATGGTAATAAGATCTTGAAACCATCCTTTGATAAACCAAAAACAAGATCATTAAAAAAGGTACCATCCATATAAAAATCTATTTTTATACTAAATCTACTTTTTAGAAAATACAAAAGTTAAAGAAAAATCAATAAAAAACATTGACAAGGAAAAATGATGATAAACCTACCAATATTTTCTTAGTGGATAGGAGAGTGTTTAAAATAGTTAGTTCCCTAAAAAGAGATGAAATAGCTGAGGTGAAAACCCCAAAATAACAATATGTCAAATCTATATAGACTATATCTATAAGAATAGTTACATACTAGTGGGTTATGTTTGGTGTTTTTATAGGTTCAGTAATGTAACCATTGATTTTTTGGCACAATTTCTCAACCTATAGAGAAAATAAAAGGCCTAGTTTTAGGGGAATCAAATCTAAGTAAAGGATAAAACCTATCAAAAAAGAATATTTTATATAAGGGTAGTAATATGTTCACTATGAATAGATTTGGTTTCTTGAAAGACTTTTTTCATTACTAATATTAATGTGGTCATAATTAATATGTGTGATGGTAAAAGCTAACTCAGCACAACTCTCATGTTACTCTGGAGAAAATACATTAGTTTAAAATTAAACAATTGAGAAAATAAATTAGGTCATCCTTGAGGAGTGAAAAGAAGAGTAAAATTATGAAAAACACTCCTAAGAAATCAAAGAATGAGGATTAAGATGATTTCTTCATCCTTAAGAAGAAAATATCAATTAATTGAAATTAAAAGGCTATTTAGAAGAATTTATGAGTAAGGTTCAAGATGATTAGGACATTTACCTAACATGTGATTTACCTGGATGCATGGATAAATTGAACTATTTAAGAATGAAGAAAAATCACAAAAATATTCCTATGATCTAATGGTTAACGTGAATAAGAGTTTTTCAGAAAATAAAACATGGAGAAGAAAATAATTATGAGTTCTGACTCAAGTCTTTGCTTTTATACTCTCATTAAAAGAGTAAGGTATCCATCCTTATTTCCTTATCTTATATTATATTTCACTAACATGTAGATAATTGAAGGATAAAATGAGGTATTTATACATTGTACAACAAAAATAGTAGGATCATCATAGATAAAAATTAGTCATGATGATGAGTTGAGAAGAGTGTATCCCTTAAGGGGGATCCAATATGAGTAATCTATTAAAATATTGTTATTTTCCTCAAATATATAAATTCTAGATATATTTAAAAAAAGTAAATATAATCACATTTTATTCCCTTGGTTGGTTCAATACAAATTAGTTTATTTAGGGGGTGTTGGTTAATGAAAATATGATAAAAATGGAGAGTTTGTTAACTTTCAAATTAACTGTTTTGATTTGTTTTCTATGATGTATGTAGGATTGAAAATTTATATATAAATCTATTTGAAACATCCCCAAAAATGATAAATGAGTTGTTATTATATGCAAGTCAATTTATGGAAAGCATTAAACACCTTTGTTAAATCACTGTTGTTTTTCTATAATCGGTTAGCCTATGTATACTGAGAGTTGTCTAACTAAATAACCACTATTAAGAAAAACATATAGCACCAACCTTCACTCAAAACTAGATAAAGATGTATTTTTGAATGAATATGGGATAAGAATATTTTTTAAGGAATATTGAGAAGATTATATGATAAGACCCTATATTCCGTTTTAATTTATTATCAATAAGGGGGAGATGAACTGAATTAACTTTGGTGAAGATAAAATGGGAATTGTCAAGAAAATAAAAATACAGATATTGAAGTGCATAATGAAATGAATCTTATTTGTTTTAAATAATACCATGAACAAATAAAGTTAAAGTATGTTTTTAAATATGTGTAGGGATACATCTTGGAGTTCTTAATTCGAAAAATTCAAGAAAAAGAAATAATTTAACATGTGATGATTAATAATTTGATCTTAATGTTAGAAAAGTGATAACTATGAGAGTTATTTCTACTATAGTTTTTGAAAGAGTTTTGAAGTTTCTATCTAGTGGGAGAGATTGAAAAGAAATATTAATAAATGAATATTCTAGATAATTCTTAGAAGATCCATCCATTGACGGAAAAACCTTTGGATGAGGATTAATGATTATTTGTGATGATTGAGAATTCCTAGAGAAGTATTTAATTAATTTATAGTTCTAATTGAGTGAAATATGATAATTTAGTATTGGATATGAAAATATCACAAAGGTATAACTTATATGCTTATTCATATGCGTGATTGAGGTCCTATGTAAGTATCATTAGACTCTACATAAGTGTCATTGGACAGTATGTTCAAGTCATTAGATGTTTTTTAATAATGTTTTCAAACCACATAAAATTCATTTCACTTGTGCATATGAGTCATGAGAATCAATGTATGAGTAAAATCACTCTATATATGAGTTATATATTGAGTTATTTAGAATTAATATTATGAATAATTGATATATTATTATTTAGGTGATGATTATAAAATGATATTATTATAATAAATATCACAATTAATATGATTAATTATGATTCAAGTTGAGATTTAAGAATAACTATCTAAGTTAGAAGCTATAATTTGATAAGGGGACTATTCCATATTGTGAAGTAAAGTAAAAAGACATGAAGGTGCTGAAACAGTTTTCCATACATTCCAATGATCATTATAAATGTTGTGGTATCTATAAAATGAAGATGACACTACATCATGGTGAATTTTATATATGAATTTTTGTAATTGTGGAGGTGTCATGAATTGGGTGTTCTAAGACTACAATGAAAATAGGAAGAAGGATGTGGAGATAGCCATTTCACTGAGTGTTTCGTGTTAAAGGTTCACCTATGAGAAATAATGACCTAGTTATGTTGTTGTGATGAGAGTTTTATGTGATTTACTTATCAATGGGTAATAATGATTCATAATATTTTAAAAATGGTTAGATTCATATATCATGTCATTTTGGGGACCATGATGAGTTTAGAAACCCCCTGTGAGAAACCATAATTCGAGACATGTCATAAAGGTGGTTTTTGTGACTCACATAGTAAGAGAAGTTTGATATTAAAAATGATGAGGACCATGTCATGATCCATTAATGATAATAATTTTTAAAATACAATGAATATAAGAGTTTTCTATGGTCTAACATAGGGAGATCCATGTCATGGAACACATCATGTTACTACATGATTCATGAAATGTGGAAGAAATTTAAATTTCACGCAATTCATAGAGAAGATAAATCCATTGAATTAAAATAGCACTTGGAGGTTCTTGACCTGAGTCTTATAGAGATTTAAATGGAATTAATTTACTAGATTTAATGAGTTTAAATATGATGATATCTCACCATATATGATTAAATTAATTTCTATAACTCATTCTGAAAATAATATCCAAAATTATGAGAATATAAAAAAAACATGAAGAAGAATAAAATTTATCATCTGAACGCTATAATTATTTAAAGAAACTAACCAACTTTAAGAGTTGAGAAGAACCTGATACTATACCTACATAATAACACATATTATATTGTAGAATAATAATATAAATAAAAATAATGATATATACAATACACCAACATTATAAAATGTGATCCCTAAGATGAAAGAGTAATTATAATTCACATGCAGAGAAGATAATCATATCCTTGGTGGTTGAATACCTATGTATGGGTCCTTATAAAGAATAATGTGTTCAATATAACGGTTGAAAAATTCCACAAAAAGAAGGAAGATCAATTAAATTCATACTCACCAAATTTTGGAAGATACATTTAAGGATCATGTGTGGACGTCATGACCAGTTGTGAGGATTGAGCTATTTAAGATAGTGATAATTTTAATGGAACGTTGGAAAATCTGCATGACATAGTATAAACATCCTCAAGTGAAACTCCATATCCCAACATGGGACTCCTTGGAATCTTATTGAGAGGCCATTCCATGAAATCACTTTTCCTGAAATAGTGGAAGAAACTATGGTTGGGGGAATAACCAATCAGGATTAGGAGTAGAGAATCAATGTTGAACCTTATAAATCCATATGTTCTAACTCAATTATTCAATTCATAATTTAAGTTATGATAAGATATACATATATTTGAGGATTTTGAAATTAATTAGTTTAAAAGGATGAACTAATAAGTAGAATTCATGAAATGATATAACCAATTCACCCCCCTCTACATGATCAATCAGACCTCAACACTTCATATTAAAATACATAGATATATATCTATTATTTTCAAAGGTATATAGTTTTATAACCTCATTATAATGTATAAAAATTTATTTATTTTTATCAAAATTCACTTATAACATTCAAGTATTACATAATAATCAATCATAATAAAAACAAATTACTCTGAAAATTCCCTAAAACTAAATTTTAAAAGTTCATATCAAACGATATATCTTATTTAAAAGGTTTATGAAACCATAAATAAAATCACAACTAGAGGTTCCTGATAATTTTTTAAAAACCATTTCGTAATTAAAATAAAAAACAATAAAATTCCTAATAACATGTAATAAAATATATAAATATAATTATAGTATGATTTTTTTTATCTTGGTCTATTTATTTAAGAAACCTATCAAGAAAAAATAAATTAATAAAAAAGTTCTATATGTTCTCCTTTACAACTTATTCAACCTAGATACATTTTTTAACTCTAGGTTTTCTATATATATATATATATATTATATATAAATTTATAAACAATATCTCTAATTATAACTATCCTATATTAATTCTGACCACTAACTCAAATCCTCTTAACAATACTATGATACCATTTTATATAATGATAAGAAAATTAGGTGGATCAATATTTATGATGTAAGGTTGATAATGAAGGATAAGTTTTGGGTTTGGTATAATATTATACCAATATAATTCTAAAAAGTGTGACCAACTATATAAAATAACATATAGAATAGACAAATGAATCATATTCATTTTGTACCTCATTATCTTAGATTTTATTTAATAGTCACAACCACTTTTTGGTGTTCTAACTTTTTTTGATTGAGTTTATTTTAGTAATTATATTTTATCATGATGTTAAATTGTCAATGGACCAAATAAAGGCCTCAAATTGGATAAATAAGACCCAGAGATGACCCCACATAGTCTTTCTCCACCACTAACTTGGTGGAGTGTCACTAGCCAACAGGTAGAATCAATATAAGTTCCATAACTACTAAAATATCATAGGCTACCCAGTGGAGTGTCACCGGACAACCAGTGGCATTGGACATAATAATTAGATCTAAAATTAGCACATAAACTAATGTTTGGAATCCATGTGCTAATAGGTGGAGTCTTCATATCTAGTAAGCCATTAACATGATTACCATCTAGTCAGTGGCATTATGTGGTAGCCAGTGGTGATGAGTTAGCAAGTCAAAGGGCACATTGATAGTGATATTCAATGGATCCCTTGAACCCATTGCACCTAAAACTCCACCCTTGTACCCACATATTCTATAAATCCCACACCTGGGAGGATTTCCAAGCAATAATATAAAACAATTGTGAAAATCACCGATCCATTGAAAATGATAATGATCAGCAGCTACAAAAATTTCTTTCTCTTGATATCCCTTTGTATTTTTTTATCTAAAAACATTTATCTCCCATATTTATCTCTCTAATTATGATAATTTAATATTATTTACATTCCTAGAGAATTTATAACTTTTATTCTAATGATTTGTGCCCAAGAAAATCTCACTTTTCTATATCTTTGGGTTCTTGGTAAACTACTAAAACCAAGATCTTTCTCTTCAGGTTCTTGGAAAAACTCTAAAACCAAGTTCTTTTTCTAGGTTTACTAGCTACTACTAATTTCAAGGGGTTTTTTTGATTTTGGGTTTCTATTATACCACTCAATTCAAGGCCTATATATTAAAAAATTCTCAAGCTATTAGAGTGGGAGATGTAGGGGAAAATAATTGAGCTATTGATGAGCTTCCTTAAACAATTATGTGCCTTATTTACTTTAGACATATATATATATATATATTTAGCCTCATTATTTCAATTAATAAATTAATCACTTATTATATTAATACTTATAAATCAATATCTCATTTAATTAATATTTTGTTTTCACTATGCTTATTATTATCCATTTCAAAAATCTTTATCAATTCTATTGTGCTTAATTTTATTATTTTAATTTATCACATTATTTCATAATTGTATAACTTTATATATTTTTAATTTTTTAAAAGGAAATTAACCCCCTCTTTCCATTTTATAATAACCAATAATTTTTATGACAGTAGATACTATTTTAAATTTTTTATATCTTTTTTTCAACTTTTTTAAATCTTAATGAATTTCAAGAAACAGTCTTTAAAATATAAAATCGACCTCTAACAACCAAGGTGATCTCAAAGGAATCTCAATGGGTTGAAACCGTTTCTTTGATGGAACAAATAATAGTTATTAGAAAACTCGCATGTATAATTTTTTAGGAAGCACAAGTCATTCTGTTTAGAAAATTTTCATACATGGTTACACAACCACTAATGAATAAGAAGAAAAATGGAATCCTAATGACATTTACACTTTTTAACTAGATAAAAAAGCCAAAAATTCTTTTCATTGTGGTTTATATAAATATTAATTTAATCACATATTCACTTGTGAAAATTACCATTACAATTTTAAATTACTTGAAGTCGCTAATAAATTTAATGATACTAGGATTGATATGTATAGGTAATATTTTAGAAGATTTAGTAAAAATTATAATGAATATTTATGATATTTTTACTCACTTTGATGAATTTAGAAATGGTAGAAAATCTATTTGTGATGATATTTATATAGGAACTATTTTGAAAGAGATAATTTTGGTTTTTAAAAGTTCTTGGGCACCAAAGGTAATGTTTATTAAAGAAGAAAAAGTCATTAATAAAATATTAGTTAAAGAACTTATTAGTTCTCTCATTACTTATGAGATCATCATGAAGCATCGAGATAATAAAGAATAAAATTAAGTAAAGTAACAGAAGACAATAGAAATTTAAATAAATCAATAATGATGCTATTGGAATTGAAACAGACGTTTAAAATATTTCCAAGAAAGTAAACAAATACATGATGAAGAAGAAAAAATTTCACTGCAATAAAACTAAGAACCAACAGAATTAATATTAAGTAAGTTTTTATCCTTGAAACAAAGGGGAAAAACCAATCCAGAATTTCACTTGTTGTATTAAAATATCTTGTTCAAAATTTACTTGTTTTATTGATATTATTAAAGCCAAAGTAATGAATAGTTCTAAAAATTAACATTAATGATATTTTATAATAAATAAGGTTTTAATAATTTATATAAAATTAAAAAAAATAATAGATTCAAAAAAATGAATGGTATAAGGTTTAAAATACCCACCAAAATATATTTATTATTCTTTTTTCATTTTATAGTAACATTATTCACCCATAGAGGATATAAATGTTTTTAATGCAGGGTAACTATTAAAAGGGATAACAGGGGTTAAAACTAAAAAATAAGGGTGAAAAAATATCCAAAGCATATTAAAATTTTATTTTATGAGATTACTTAGAACTATAATTATATTCTAATTTAAATAAATCAGTTTTGATCGATTTGGAATAGAAAATTAATTTATATTAATTTAACTTCAAGAGTGCCTTTCACTTCAATTATAAAAGGACATATCCTCCCTCACTTCTATAAAACATAGTGAGCTATAAATCTAGACCATAACATAAATAAATATCTTCTAAACATAATTATAAATGTTTTTTTGGTCTGTTTTGTTCAAAAAAATACCAACCCTTGTGTCCCTAAGAGGAGATCCAAAGGAGGATTCTTCAAGAGAAGATAACTGTCTTTACTGACTATTTTAATTTTATTTATTCTCATACTTCCTATTAATTTGTTTTACCATTTATAAAATAATAAATATAGTATCATACATATTCTAATATTTTATTATGTTTATAGAATAACCATTTTACATCTATTATATATTTTATAAAAATTGAAAACATCCCTTGTGTGTACGTATGGCTTACCGGCTCTACGTAGTAGTGAAATTCATTTTTGATCAATACTTTACTTGGATGTTTATAAAGATATAATTAATGAGTATATAATATCTTTAGGATATAAAAAATATTATATAAAGATTAATTATTATTCAATATTGTTTAATTACATCCATTGAAAAATGGAAATAGCGTTTATGCATACATACAACATACCATCTCCATGAACGATGTTATTCATTTTTCTGTCACTATCTATTATGAATTTCTATAAATACATATACAATGAATATATATTATATTTATATAATTATTAATATTATTGATATGATGTAACCATGATCAAATTATAGAACCACAACTATCAAACCAAAACATACATAAAAAATGACGCAATTAACACGCCAAACAAGGATTTTAATAATAAATTGTTGACAAATAGGAAATAAAACACTATAAGTAAACCATATATTGTATTATATATACGTATGGTTATATAAAAAATTTATAATAATTATATATTTATTATAAATGATGTCTTAACACATATGAATGAAGTCATACCTAAGGGAAGGGTTTCTAATCTCACCTTTAATTCTTTGAGACAAATTCCATTTTCTCCACTTATTTATTTTATGTGCTGTATATACTACCCCTTTGACACATTATATCAAGAATAAATTTATATTTATGTTATTTATATATTCATTTGAAGTTATTTTTTCATGGGTATTATAATTCATAAGTTATCAAAGTGGTAATGGTTTAATTAACGATCTCATCATTATTCAAGGTTTTTTATGTTCAAATCTCTAATGGGGAATCTTTTCTTCCTTATAAAATTCAAAATATTTTAAAGAATATTTTTACTATTATATAATGATTTATAAAATAAATTGTTACTTACTTTTGAATTTGTTACAAAATGGTTTTAAAGTAATCTTGTTTTTATTTTTCTAATTGAGGTACTTTTTGACTTTTACTAAAAAAGAATATTTTTTAATTATACAGAATGAACAAGATTTCTTGTTTTTATGATGCCTCAATTCTTTTAATCTTATTTTATAATTTGAAATTTTTATTTTCATCGATTCCAATATCCATTGTTTAATGTTATATTAAGGATATAATCTAATGATACCATCCACCATATTTCTCTGGATGGTTTATGAATAGTTTGATTGAGGATATATTATTTTTATATCATTATCAAAATTAATTTGGATGGTTTAGGATTATTATTATTTATTTGGAAAATTATTAACATTATATATTCATTTTTTTCAATATTAATGTTTATGTTGATTATGTTTCACCCTTTTAATATGATGAATGAATTGGACTTAGTAAGTGATAGATGTGGACCATTATATCCCCTCGATACATTGATGGTTCTAAATAGAAAAACTAGATTAGGGTTTGGATGAGGCCATACCCATTTATTTTTCAGATTTCATAGAACAAGGCCTTGATGGTATTTTCAAATTTCTTAGAAAGGGCCTTGATGGTATGTTTTAGATGACCAAAATTATCCATTATACCATTATGAATTCAATAATTGATATCCATGTGATTATTTTATTTTTTATGATATCCTTTGAAGAGTTTCTAGATCATGTGATTAATTTATATGGTATTATTTGACCATCATTTGTTCTTTTCATATTATTCATTCCTCATTAGCTTCCATTGTATGAATAACCTTACTAAGCATATGAGATCACCCCTTTCTAATGTTTCCTTTCCATAGGATACTATAAAATGTTTTATTATTGACATTTAGGGATATTTTAAAAAAGAATAATGGTGTTGAAAAATACTATGTTTTATTTTATGTTTTAAAATGTAAAGTGTAATTTAAGTATGTATATGGTTTTCCAAGACTAATGAACTACTTCATCCTTTGGGATTGGATCACTTTTATATAGTGCTGATGTAATAAAGTAACCAACAACTTTGGGCTACTAGAGTTAGGTTCTTTATAGTTGGTATAATATAAAGTTTAGTAGAAACATTGTGAACTAGATTTAGGAAAATATAGATTAGGGAATGAAACCCTATGAAATCATTTGTAAATATTCCCAAATAAATCAATTTTATGATTTAATGATTACTTATATCTAAATTTTTAATTTACTTTAAATGTTTCACTAGTTTTGAGATTATAATTCAAGTTTCATGACGATATAATCTAATATAGAGTATTCCATTATTTATAAATAGTACACAATGTAAGGATTGGAAACCATATCAACACACACAATCTATATCAGTATTGACCTCCAAGATAAGATAATGAAGATGGAAAAGTAGTTGTAGTTAGAGATAAAAAAATTATAACTATATTGGGGTAGCTAACTCATGTTATGAGAAATAAACTTTCTTGTATGGATCAATGTACTGATCAGCAATGTGGTGTAACAATGTTAGACCACTTCATTCATTATCAACCTCTATCATTCAATGAGACTAAAATACATTTGAAGATGAGAAATGGTATGTTCCTTAGAGAACATATTTCTCACATTGGGAAGTAATTAATGGGAGAAGTTTGTTTTGAAATTTTATCATCCCTCAGGGGATTATGATCAATGGAAGTCATTTATTCGAAACACCAAGGATTTAAAGGAAATAGAAAGTATATAAGGGTAGGATCTTAATAAACTTATCTTGGAAAAATATTTTTCTTATGAGAAATGAGTGGATATAGAGAGAAAGTTTTTGAGGATGAGATAAAATGAATTTAGAAATTTTTTCTAAGTATAAATCCAAATTTACATGTTTAGGAAGGAATACCATGGACTACATATGTAATCTAAATAGTAAGATTAGACATTTCTTTGATTGGTTAAAACCAATAACTTAAAGAGTACTAGTATCCCAAATATTATCATAAAATGAAGATATAGTATCATGTGATATCAAGATAAATAAATAATTCTCAATGTCTACTAGATTTGAAGGGAATCAATAGAAGAAGAGGGCCACAAAGTAAAAACATGATAAGGGGAATATGGGAAGGGGTGATTTTCTTACATGTGATTATTATGGAAAGAAACACCCTGATACATCCTTAAAGTGAATGAGAGTTTTCTTCAGGTGTGGAGAGAAAGGCCACCAGGAACATGAATTCAAGGGTATGAAATAAAACTATGAATTTTAATGTTTAAACTATAAAGAGATGGGGCACTATGAAAATTAATGTCCCAAACATCAAGGGAATACACATTTAAAGAAGACATGGGATGACAATAATGTTTATGTTACTATTAATACCAAAGTAGAATGATTAAAATACCTATATATTTGAATTAAATAATAATTCTATATAATTATTTTATCAATGATATTATAATTATAAGAATAATGAAAAATATATGGATTGAACTATAATAGGTTTCTTTAAGGATTTATGGTTATCAAAATATTTCATGAGAAGATATGATCAAGTTATTTTAATATTTGTTATGTGATAGTAAGAGATACATTATAACACATGGTGAACTAATATTAAGTTGATACCATAAATTTAGTGACATTATTTTAGGATTTTGAATATTGGCCTGACATATTTTGGAGGATCCTTAATGTCAACTATTTGTAGAATGGATTAAGTTTATTTTTGGGTGTTATTGGATATTTTTTGCTAACTATTTTGGTTTTAGTGAATATTTATATACAAGAGGAATAACTTATGGATTATGCAATTAATTAAAAGTGCTTCAGGAATTAAATATACATTTTCATTTCTTGTATTAAAAGATAACATTGAAATTGATCAAAGCACAACCAAAGGGTGGGATTATAAAGTAAATTCATTTTCTCAAGTAATTTATCTCGAAATGAAAACAATCCCTAAACTTTAAGAAAATGAACTTAAAAAAAGTTTATTTTTTACTTTTCTTACCATGAAATCAATGACCATTTGACCCATAATAGATTTAGGGTTTTGTATTCACTAACTTTATCTTGACCTTGTTCTCCGTCACTGTATATGAATCTTCAGGTAATTGGTTTTCTCCTCCATATCCATATTTTAACTTCCCACTAACATTATACTCTTTCGAATCCTAGTTTAGTGAGGAACTTTATATTTTTATTTTTCTATTTTAAGAGGAATTTTTATGAACCCTTTATATGATGTGGGTTTCCCAGAAGGAATTTTCAAATTTCCACCCTTGATTTTCAAAGTGCAGTTTCAAGTTGAGAGGATGAAGAATATTGAAGTTGGGGAGAATATGAAATCCCAATATCTTATAATATATAAATTTAATATATAGCCTGTGGTACATGAAACCTTGATATTCTAAAATAACTCTATGTTTTATTGTGTATACAACATGAAACACCGAGCTTGAAGGAACCGTAATATACTATTAATATATTATTATTTTAATATGATTGTTATAACCAATACATTGAATTAGTGGGTATGAATTGGAATAACCATATTATTAAATATATTTTGGGATAATATTCAATAAGAATTTATTTATTAATTCTTATGAAATAATATTTTTATTAAAGTCATCTTATTCTTCAACAATATATTTTCTTCAATTTTTTTTTCTTTCGGTGAAAAAATAAATAAAATTAATTTCTAAAATATTAAGGAAATTTATTTAATAAAATTAAAATAATTTTTTAAATCATAATATCAAAATTATCTTATAGTGATTTTTTGGTATTTTTCTAAAAAGATTTAATTTTGAGTTAATAATGAAAAATAATGTTAATATTGAAAACTATTTTTTTATTTCAAAATTTTAAAAAGTATTTTTTTTATTTAAAATGGTTACCAGGTAAAATTAATCTAATTATATTATTTAATACCCAACTAATTTTATTTTAATCAATTTTATGGTCGAATTTGTTATAGAAACATTTTTATACTAAGAAATGGATTTTTCAGAAAAACAGTTTTTCATTGCAATTTGTGTTTTAATATTAAATTGATTTCTTAACATTCTTGGAATTGAATCTTGAAAAACGGATTACATATTTTTAATTAGTAGGTAAATATTTATTAAATTTTCCCCCTTTATTTGTTGGTCACTATGAATATTAACCATAGTAATGTTTATTACAACAGTTAAGGGTAAATCTAGTAATTAAGGGTAAAAATAATACGATAAGGTCTATAAAAGTTTCTTAAAACATTCCAATTTTTATTGTATAAGTAAATTTCATCAATAATTATATGATTTTCATATTTATGACTATTTTCCATTAGGAAGTGATTAAAATATTTTATTTATAGAAAAGTCAAATATGTCACACTCTTGTTTTTAATTAGTGTAATATGTTTTTCATTTGGTTAAAAACCATATATGTTCAGTTATGAATATTATTTTTAGATATAAAATATTTACATTAATAATTATTTTTTAGTTTTAATTTTTTCTGAATAAATAATTAAGTTAAATTCTTACACAACACTGATGCAATAATTATTCAATTAATGGAAAAATAAAAAACAATTTATTAAAACATTAAATATATTAGAATTTGAGATATTTAATAAGATAAACTAATTTTATATATTACCTTGACATTTTATATATGTATTAAAATATTTTTTTCAATTGTTTTCATTTTATTGATATTATTAAAATCAAAGTAATGAATAGTTCTAAAAATTGACATTGATGATATTTTATAATAAATAATATTTCATTAGTTGATATAAAATTATTAAAAATATTAGATTATTTCAAATTAATGGGATATGGTTTAAAAAATAAAACATTTTCCATATATGGGTTTTTTGACATTTTATAGTAATATTATTGACCCTTTGAGGATATACGATTTTAATTATACAGTAATTGGAAAAGGGGTTAATAGGGGGGGTTAAAACTAAAATATGAGGGTAAAAACACATCCAAAACTTGTTAAAATATTATGGGATGATATTATTTTTAATCAAAAACATATTATATTTTAAATAAATTATTTTTGATCCATTTAGATTTCAAAATTAATTTATACTAATTTAATTCCAAAAGTTCCCTTCACTTCAATTATAAAAGGAAATCTCCTCCCTCACTTATATACAATAGTTTGATCCATAAATATCAACCATAAGCTACCTAAATATATTCCAATCCTTATACAAGTTATATATGTCCTTTTATTCAAAAAATACCTACTCTAGTGTCCCTAAAAGGAGATCCAAAGGAGGATTCTTTAAGAGAATATCACGACCCATCCTCGGGGCCCGTGCCGTGACTACCCCAAGCCCGCCTTCCATAGGCCAGGGGCTGGTGACTAGAACCAAAGGCGAAAATCTTGACAAAAAAGGGAAGGCACTACCTTTGTAATGTAAAAAAACACCATAGAGTAAGCCAACAAGAGTAAACACTAAGTAAACTGAGTACAAGTAAGTGTGGAAAAGTAAGCGGGCCAGAATACAAACCCAAACTGAAAGTAAAGTACAACTGGAAAAGAAGTACATCAACTAAAAAGTAAAGCAGCAACGCCGAGCTGTCCACTGAAAATCCCA
This sequence comes from Viscum album, assembly GCA_963277665.1. NCBI lineage: Eukaryota > Viridiplantae > Streptophyta > Magnoliopsida > Santalales > Viscaceae > Viscum > Viscum album. The sequence goes on along the minus strand of OY728139.1, from coordinate 1,177,225,113 downwards.
CATGAAGGGTGGGTACAGATATCCTCTTCAGCTCCTCGGGTCCTGCCGTCCGCCCCGTGTACGTTATGCATAGTGGTCCACCTCCAGGTACCGACTCGTCGTGATATCCACCTCCAGGCACTGACTCGTCGTGAGTTCCACCTCCGGGAACCACCCAGCTCTACAAGCCTCAACCTCGTTTAGTGATATCCATCGTCTGCAACCAACACAACGTAGTGCAGGTGAAGCCCGTGCAGGGGTGAGTATATGATACTCAGTAGGGACCCCGAGACCCCCGAAGGTCTCCCAGAATCCACAAAGGATAATACAAAAGGAAAGATACAATCAGGAAGTAACATACAACACTGCTTAGGTATATGCCCATACATTTGCCCAAGTCATCAATTCTAGTACAACTCCAACATCCGAGCCCATGTTTGATCACGTCCACACAGGATAGTATAAACCAATCCACACAGGAAAGCACAACTCAATCCACATAGGAAAACAAGTCAATCATATCGAAGATAATGATTGAAAGTCAAGGCTCATCTCACACAGGTATACTTCTTCGTAAGGTGATCGAGATGATCAGGTGTAGCCATTGATTCATCTAAGTTGGGACTCAAGTAGGATACAAGTAGTGTAGTCGTCACCTCCGAACCCACAGAGGATTCTAGTACGAAATTCTTCACTGTCGAACCCATAGCTGCTGGGGAACTCCTCCTCTATCGAGTATAGTGGGCTTGCCGCTAAAACCAAGCGCTTCCCACCATGGGTCTGCCGCTACAACCAAGCACTCCCCCTTCAAGTACTGTGGGCCTACCTGATACAACCAAGCGCTTCCCACCATGGGTCTGCCGCTACAACCAAGCACTCCCCCTCATAGTATTATGGGCCTGCTACTGCAACCAAGAGCTTCCCACCATGGGTCTGCCGCTACAACCAAGCGCTCCCCCTCATAGTACTGTGGGCCTGCTGCTACAACCAAGCGCTTCCCACCATGGGTCTGCCACTACAACCAAGCGCTCCCCCTCATAGCCTACAGAGGTACTCCTTCTGTTGAGTACCGTTGGTCTGCCGCTACAACTGAGTGCTCCTCCACCGTGGGTCTGCCGCTACAACCAAGTGCTCCCCACTGGGCTATCAAAACAATCTGAGTCGATCGATCAAAAATCATCAAGTCTCAGCCTGCTCTAGGGTTTCCGCACACAGCACGCTCGTTCCGAGAGGGTCCGCTCCATGAGACAAGAGATCAATAAATCAACTGTCACGTAGACCAGAGTTGATGTATCGCAATGTTCTGTCATGTCAATAGGAATACGACGCGACAGACGGCGCGTCGATCGGACGCCCAGTCAGAGAAATATTGGCTTTTTCGTCCCAGGGTCCCAATTGGGGTTTAAGTCAAAACCAACCTGAATGCAATCCAACTGCGTCCAAACCTCGATCAAAGTAAGACAAAAGGTCTATCTCACTAAAATGAATCCAACAAAGTCGATGGCACTTCAATCGGACATCTGGAGCTCATGTTATAAGCGTTTCCGCTCCGAGGGCCCAGTTGGTTTCTTGTTCGAACCAACCTGGCCGTACTCAAAGTTCTCCAAAACCTTGAGTGTAATATACCGAAACGACCATCTCGATCCAAATATCACATCGCAACTGACGGTGCATCGATCAAATGTCCGTAGACCAAGATATGGGCAAAAGAACGAACCAATCTGGTTTTAGGGGGTTTTGGGCCCGGACCGACCCTGCTCGAGACCCCCTGGGTCGGCCCAAACCGGGTCGACCCAAACCGGGTCCGGGTCTGGCCCCTTAGGGTGCGGCCCGGCCGGCGTGGCCCATCTCGGTGAGGCTAGTCCGGTATGAGTGACCGGTTGGCCCGGCGCGGGCGCGCCCCGCACGGCCAGCTCGGTGCTGGCCGTGCCGTTGCGGAAGGTGGGGGGGGGGGGGGGGCTGCCCCCCTTGATTGAAGCTGTGGCCCCACATAGGGGGCCTCTCCCTTCTGTTAGCAGACGCGGCGCTGGGCGCCCCGTCTCCCCCGGGTCCCGCGCGGCCGCAGGACCAGTCGCCTACCGTCGCAGCTTCAGCCGCAGCGGTCCCTCCGGGCGGCACGCCGGGACGCCGGCGACCCACACCGCCGGTGAAGTCCGCGGGCCACTAGAGCCGCTCTGGTGGTCTGTTCTTGCTCCCGTCTGTGCCTGGGTTCATCTCGGGACCCATAGATTACTGCGACAACCTCCATTCACTCAACTGTGCCGTTTCATCGTTGCCCAACGTTCCACACATCAAGAACAGAGAATCGGTGGGTTCAGACTTGTTCGTTGGTCTGCACCCACCGCGTTAGTGGTTCAAACGAATTCCAAAATTTTAAAGACATTTCGAGGATATAATACACATAAATAAAATTAAACCAAACCCCCTACATCAAGCGTTGTTGAATGAAGGTTCGTCGCTGGAAAAAGGATGTCGTGGAAGAGGGCTCCGTAAGCGTCGTCGGCGTCGCGGTACACGACATCGCGGAGAAGAGGATTCGTCGGCGTCGTGGAGAAGAGGATCGTCGGCGTCGTGGTACATGGTGTCGCGTCGTCGATCTCCGAGGAACTAGAGTTCTTCATCTTCTTTCATCAGAGGCCGGCGTTCTTCTTCGTTCTTCGCGTTCTTCAACGAGGAAGGACGTTCTTCAAGACTGGAGTAATTTCTCCCCAAATCTTCTTTCACAACACAAAAATAATAATAAAACAATACTTTTACTTATTTTATTACTCATGCCATCCTTTTAAATTCGAAATTAAATCCCGATTTAATTATCCTGTGTTGACCAATTAATGAGGTGTTTAATAATCCAATTAAACGCGAGAGTTGACTTGGCATTTAAAAGGGGGTTCTGGTGGGTTACAAAATAAAATGCACGTGGGAGGTAAAAAGGAAATAAAGGGGGTGGGGCTCATGTGGGCCCCACCTCACTAATATTATACCTAAGAGTTAGGGTATTAGTGGGTCCCACTCCAACCACCATTCCTAGGTTATCATTACTTAGAATAAAAATAAAATTGTAGCACAATATTTTATTTTTATTCTTTAGTTAACCCAATTAATTAATAACCTCACCCGAGAAAATGCAATCCTAGAAAAGGGTTCTTAAGAAATTATCGGCGCTGCGATTCCATCGGTGCCCTTGAAATTTGATTCCGAGCACCGGTTCAAAAGTTAGGAAAACCAGATCATTTGTTCACTGAACGTACCTGAGCTAATCTTTGGAAGTTGATTCCAGGCACACCTGGCCTCAGAATCAGGTTCCCTCAAGAACCGCGCACTCATAAAATCCCAAAGAAAATTAAGAAAAAAATTTCCCTTGAAATTTATGGGTCTTTACATTACTCCCACCTCAGGGATTTACATTCCCGTAAAGCTATAACAGAAACTAGGGAAAAAAAGTGGGTACTGAGCATGCATCAGAGCCTCCCGCTCCCAAGTGCTCTCTTGGAGGTTCTCATTGCTGCCATCTGATGTGCACTAGAGGAATCGACCACCCATGTAGGACCATCTCCTGTCGATCCTTGATCTCCACCGGGACCTCTGCAAAAGTCGCGCCATCGTCAAAGTCTAGCTCCCCATGGTTGATGATATGCATCGGGTCAAGCACGTTTCTCCTCAGTTGAGATACCTGAAATTCGTCGTGCACCTGGTGCAACTGAGGTGGATGGGTCAAGAGGTAAACCACCTCTCCTACCCTATTGAGGACCTAGAAGGGTCCAATGAAGCACAGTGATAACTTACCGCCCCGGCCAAACTCCGTAATCCATGTCGAGGTGAGACTCGCAAGAAGACAAGGTCGTCATCCTCGAACTCTAGTGGTCTCCACCTCCTGTCAGCATAAGCCTTTTGTTGGATCTGAGCTGTCCTCATCCACTCCTGGATGACTTGGACCATTTCTGGTCCTATAAGAGCTGCTAAGATTTCTTCTTTGCTAATAAGAGAAATCCGGTCTCATCCCCTGGATGAACCACGTTCTTTGCCTAATACAGTCAATCCCAACATGGATGATAATAATCCATACCAGGGATGACATCGTAAGGCCTCGACGCAACTACCAAGAGATCCAACATTTACTCTTGCATCCCAGGGTTGAGTCACACTGTCGGCATCAGTGTGTGGTCACTAGGTCTCCTCCAGTAGGTATCTCATAACTGAGATTCAAGTCAACGGTTTTTAAACCGGAACCTCTTAGTAACAACAAAAAGAGAGGATACGAAGGTAAATGCCACAAAGAAAGGTGTCTTTTATTACTACATCTCAAAGTACAAAGACACATACAACCACAAAATCAACAAAAAGAAAGCTAGAAGCACTAACAACAAGGCCTCCATGCCTAGAACTAGTTTTTCTCCTGTCCGCCATCTTTCGGAGCTCCATAGTCAAAAGCCTGAGCTGCCTGAAGCTGATCTCTCCCATGTCTGTCTGTTCCCTGCGGTCGGGGTGGACCTCCTGGTGGTGGTGGTGGCAACACCTCGAAGCGTCATCCACCTCTAGCTGCACGTCCGGCTCCCCTGCCTCGGCCTCTTGATCCTTGTGATCTGCCCCGATCGAACCTCTGCCTCTTCCTAGGAGGTCCTTCGTTTATCTGCTTGTCATCTGTAAGGCGGGTCGGATAGTCATGTGCCATGTGACCAACCCTGTCACAGGAGTAACACTGTCCGCTCCTGGAAAGTCGTTCTCCACCCCGAGTGCCTCGTACACACGATCTTGTGTCATGCGGTCGATCACCTATAGGTCTGGTCCTCTTGGACCTCTGCTTCATCTTTCTACTGCCCGCTGCAGAAGACTCGGCCGCATGCCATCTAGTGGTGGGTCCTACTGCTGGAGACTGCTCAGTAAGGAAACTCTCCACTAAGAGGGCTCACTCCAACACCCATGCCTATGTCGGAATGCTAAGGGAGATCATCGATGCCCTGATCTCATGCCTCAGTCCCTGCTCAAAGGTCCGGGCTCGGAAGAATGGGTCCCGTACCATGTCTGTCGAATAGCGCGAGAGATCGGTAAATCTCGCCGAGTACTGGGCGACCGTCATGCTGCCCTGCCGCAGCTGTAAAAGCTCCTGGATGCGCACCACGTGGAGGGTGGCTGGGACGAACTCCAAGAGGAAGAGGCTCTCAAAGTCCGTCCAGATGAGTAATGCCTCGTCATGCACTTGGAGCATAATGCTACACTATCTTCCTGCTTCCGCATGCAGGAGGCTCGCTACAAGGATAACCATGAGGTCAGCTAGTGTCCCCAATAACCTGAAAACTCGAACAGCCGCCTCCAGCCAATCCTTGGCTGCCTGAGGGTCCATCTCCCAGTATAAACTGGGTGATATCTGACACTGAAACTCATCCAGTTCACTAAGGCGACGTGTACTCTCAGCGGCTGGGGCTGGTGGCATCTCTGGCTCGGTGGGTATAGGTACCGCTGGTGCCTCCACTGAAAAAGGGCCCTGCACTGAGGCCTCATCGCTCGGTGGGCTGTCATCTCGCACAAAGCTCTGAACCCTAGCTAGATGCCGTCGTGGGGCCATCCTGAAAGAAAACAGGTGTGCAATGGTCAAAACAGTATACCTGGTGAGCTGACACAAAGTAATCACAAAAAAAACATTGAAACACACATGCAATCAATGTTTTCGTGCATTGATTTGGAAATCAGAAGTCAAGGTCCTGGTGTATGGATACGTTGGCCGCCGCACCAGCACTAGACTCCCTGGACTGATAACCACACTCAATACCCTTAACACTATTGTTTCACATAGAAGAAAGATCATAGTCCTAAGTTCTGTGGTAGAATCGAACTCCTCTGATATCAATTTGTCACGACCCGTCCTCGGGGCCCGTGCCGTGACTACACCAATCCCACCTTCCATAGGCCAGGGGCTGGAGACTAGAACCAAAGGCGAAAATACAGACAAAATGGGGAAGGCATTGCCTTTGTAAAGTAAAAAAACACCACAAAGTAAGCCAGGAGAAGTAAACACTAAGGAAACTGAGTACAAGTAAGTGCGGAAAAGTAAGCGGGCCAGAATACAAACCCAAACTGAAAGTAAAGTACAACTGGAAAGGAAGTACAACAACTGAAAAGTAAAGCAGAAATGCCGAGCTATCCACTGGAAATCCAACCTGAAGGGTGGGTACAGATAGCCTCCTCAGCTCCTCGGGTCCTACCATCCACCCCGTGTACGTTCTGCTCAGTTGTCCACCTCCAGGTACCGACTCGTCGTGATATCCACCTCCGGGCACCGACTCGTCGTGAGTTCCACCTCCGGGAACCGCCCAGCTCTAGAAGCCTCAACCTCGTTTAGTGATGTCTGTCGTCTGTAACCAACACAACGTAGTGCGGGCGAAGCCCGTGCAGGGGTGAGTATACGATACTCAGTAGGGACCCCGAGACCCCCGAAGGTCTCCCATAATCCACAAAGGATAATCCACAAATAAAGATACAATCACGAAGTAACATCCAACACTGCTTAGGTATATGCCCACACATATGCCTAAGTCATCAATTCTAGTACGGCTCCAACATCCGAGCCCAAGTTCGATCACATCCACATAGGATAGTACAACCAAATCCACACAGGAAAGCACAAATCAATCCATATAGGAAAATAAGTCAATCATATTGAAGATTATGATTGAAAGTCAAGACTCAACTCACACAGGTATACTTCTTCATAAGGTGATAGAGATGATCTGGTGTAGCCACTGATTCATCTAAACTGGGACCCATGTAGGATACAAGTAGTGTAGTCGTCACTGCCGAACCCACAGAGGATTCTAGTACGAAAGTCTTTACCGTTGAACCCATAGATGCTGGGGAACTCCTCCTCTATCGAGTATAGTGGGCCTTCCGCTACAACCAAGCGCTTCCCACTGACCTTGGACTGCTGTAGTACTCCACCTCTCGAGTACTGTGGGCCTGCTGCTACAACCAAGCGCTTTCCACCATGGGTCTTCCGCTACAACCAAGTGCTCCCCCTTCAAGTACTGTGGGCCTGCTGCTACCTCCAAGAGCATCCCACCATGGGTCTGCCGCTATAACCAAGCGCTCCCCCTCATAGTATTGTGGGCCTGCTGCTACAACCAAGCGCTTCCCACCATGGGTATGTCGCTACAACCAAGAGCTCCCCCTCATAGCCTACAGAGGTACTCCTTCTGTTGAGTACCGCGGGTCTGCCGCTACAACCAAGCGCTCCTCCGCCGTGGGTCTGCCTCTACAACCAAGCACTCCCCACTGGGCTATCAAAATAATCCAAGTCGATCGATCATCTATCGTCAAGTCTCAGCCAGCTCTAGGGTTTTCGCACAAAGCACACTCATTCGAGGAGGGTCCGCTTCACGAGCCAAGAGGTCAATACATCAACTGTCACGTATAATAGAGTTGATGTATCACAAAGTTCCGTCATGTCAATAGGAACCCAACGCGATAGACGGCGCGTCGATCAGACGCTCGGTCTGAGAAATATTTGCTTTTTCATCCCAGGGGCCTGATTGGTGTTTAAGTCAAAACCAACCCGACCGCACTCCAACTGCATCCAAAACTTGAGTGGATTAATCCAAAAGGTCTGTCTTACTAAGAGGAATCCAAAAAGTCGATGGTATGTCAATCGGACGTCCGGCGCTCAAGTTATAAGCGTTTCCGCTCCGAGGGCCCAGTTGGTTTCGTGTTCGAACCAACTCAGCCGTACCTAAAGTTCTCCAAAACCTTGAGTGTAATATACCGAAACGACTGTCTCGATCCAAGGATCACATCTCAACTGATGGTGCATCGATAGGAGGTCTGTATCCCAAGATATGGGCAAAATAACGAACCTGTCCGGTTTTAGGGGGTTTGGGGCCCGGACTGACCCGACTCGAGACCCCCTGGGTCGGCCCGAACCGGGTCCGGGTCCGGCCCGTTAGGGCGCTGCCCGGCCCGGTGGGCGCGGCCTGGCCCAACCGGCGCGGCCTAGCCCTACCGGCACGGGCACACCCTACACGGCGAGCTCGGTGCTGGCCGTGCCGTTACGGAAAGGGTGGGGGGATACCCCCCTTGATTGAAGTCGCGACCCCACATGGTGGGCCACTCCATTCTATTAGCGGACGCGGCGCTGGGCGCCGCGTCTCTATCAGGTCCCGCGCGGCTGTGGGACCAGTCGCCTTCCGCCGTGACTTCAGCCGCGACGGTCCCTCCTGGCAGCGCGCCGGGATGCCGCCACCTCCGGGGCGCCGGTGACCCGCGCCGCCAGTGAAGTCCGCGGGCCACCAGAGCCACTCTGGTGGTCCGTTCTTGCTCCCGTCTGCACCTGGGGTCATCTCGGGACCCATAGATTACTAATACGGCCTCCAGTCGCTCAACGGTCCCGTTTCATCATCGCCCAACATTCCGCGCATCAAGAATAGAGAATCGGTGGGTTCAGACTTGTTTGTTGGTCCGCACCCACCGTGTTAGTGGTTCAAACGACTTCCAAAAATTTAAACACATGTAGAGGATATAATCCACATAAATTAAATTAAACCAAACCCCCTACATCAAGCGTTGTTGGACGAAGGTTCATCGCGGGAAAAAGGATGTCGCGGTAGAGGGATCTGTAAGCGTCATCGGCGTCGCGGTACACGGCGTCGCGGAGAAGAGGATTCGTCGGCGTCATGGAGAAGAGGATCGTCGGATTCGCGTTACATGGCATCGCGTCGTCGATATCCGAGGAACTTTCATTCTATGTTGTCTTTCGTCGGAGGCCGGCGTTCTTTGTCGTTCTTTGCGGTCTTCAACGAGAAAGGACGTTCTTCAAGACTGGAGTAATTTATCCCCAAATCTTCTAGCACAACACAACAACAATAAAAAAGTAAGGATTTTCCTTATTTTATTACTCATGCCATCCTTTGAAATTCAAAATTATGTCACGATTTAATTATCGTGCGTTGACCAATTAATGTGGCGTTTAATAATCCAATTAAACGCGAGAGTTGACTTGGCATTTAAAAGGGAGTGGGGGTGAGTTACAAAATTAAATGCACGTGGGAGGTAAAAAGGAAATAAAGGGGGTGGGGATCGTGTGGGCCCCACCTCACTAATATCCTACCTAGGAGTTAGGGTATTAGTGGGTCCCACTCCAACCACCATGCCTAGGATATCATTACTTAGAATAAAAATAAAATTGTAGCACAATATTTCATTTTTATTGTTTAGTTAACCCAATTAATTAATAACCTCACCCGAGCTAACGCAACTCCAGAAAAGTTTTCTTAAGCAATTACCGGTGCTGCGATTCCATCGGTGCCCTCAGAATTCGATTCCGAGCACCGGTTCAAATGTTAGGAAAACCCGCTCGTTCATTCACTGAACATACTCGATCTAAACTTCTAAAATTGATTCTGGGCACACCTGGCCTCAGAATCAGGTGCCGTCAGAAACTGCGCATCGTAAAATCCCAAAGAAAATTAAAAAAAAAATTCCCCTTGAAATTTACGGGTCTTTACAGAGAAGGTAATCAACTTTTCCGACTCTTTTAGTTTTATTTCTTCTTCTTCATCCTCTTAATGTGTTGTAAAAATTAAAAAATTAAAAAATAGTATAATAAATATATTTATATTTTATTATGATTATGAGATAACCATTTTCCATCTCTTATCCATCCTACAAAAAATTGAAAACATCTCTCACTTATACATATAGCTCACAGTCTCCATGTAGAGGTGTAATTCATTTTGCATTACTATTTTATTTGGATGGTTGTAAATATGGAATTAAGGAGTATATATTATATTTATTATATAAAAACTATTCTATAAATATTAATTATTATTCATATTTATTTGATTACATCCACCAAAAAATGGGAACAACGTTCATGCGTATGTATGGTCTACCGTCTCCATAAATGATGTTATTCATTTTTATGTATCTACCTATTATGGGTTAATATAAATACATATATAATTAAAATATATGATATTTATATAATTATTAATATTATTTATATGATTTAATAATGATAAATTTACAAAGACCACAACAACCAAACCAAAAAATATATAAAAATGAAGTAGTTACCACACTGAATAATGATTTTAACAAGGAATTGTTAATAAAAAGGTGATAAGAGACTATAAGTAAACCATATATGGTATGATATATATATAATTATTTTTATAGAATAAATATATAATAAGTATATATTTATTATATAGGAGGTTCAAACACATATAAAAGAAGTCAGACCTAAGGTAAGGGTTTCTCTTCTCACCCTTACATTTGTGAGACATATTTCATTTTAACCACTTATTTATTTTGTGTGGTGTATATAATACCCCTTTGAAAAGTGATATAATTAATACCTTTATATTCATGATATTTAAATTTTCATTTTAATTTATTCTTTCATTGGTTATACAATTTAATTCACAATCTCATCATTATTCGAGGTTGTTTATGTTTAGATCTCCATTGGGGACATTTTTACCCATGTTCAACATATTTACACAATGAGTTTAAAAAAATATTATTTTTTTCAAAATAAGGTAATTTTTTTTACTTCTACCAAAAATAATGTTTTTTACTTACACAACATGAACATAATTTCCTACCACCATGATGCCTCAATGATTTGAAGATTCCTTTGTATATTTCAAGGTTTATTATAATAAAATGGTTTCTTTAATACATGTGTAGTTTTTATATTTTAAAAGTATATTTTCAAAATTAAAAGGGCATTTTCCCCCAATAATTTTTTGTCATTTTAAAAGTATTTTCATCTATGTCTATTTTATTTGTTGGATCTTAGGTTGAGGATGTCATCTAACAATACTATCCACTATATTTATCCAAATGGATTATAAATAGTTTGTTTGGGGATGAACTATTTTGATACCATTATCTATATTAATTTGGATGGTTTATGACTATGATTATTGAATGAAAAAATTATTAACATTTAATATACTAGTTTTTTAATATGAATGTTTATGTTGATTATATTTCAACCATTTCATATAATGAATGAATTAGACTAAGTGATGAGTGGGGCCCACTAAATCCCCCCAATACATCAATAAGTCTCATGAGAGAAACTAGATTTTGTTTTGGATGAGTCCTTACTCATTTATTTTCAAATTTCATGGCATAAGGCCTTGAAAATAGTTTCAGATGTATTTATTGAGGCCTTGATGATAAGTTTTAGATGTTTGAAATTATACATTCTATCACTATGAATTTTGATATTATGTCAATGTGATTATTTTATTTATTTTGATATAAATGGAAGAGTTTATAGATCATTTGATTATTTTATACGGTATTATTTGACCATCAATTATTCTTATCATATAATTCATACCTCATTAGTTGCAGCTCTATGCACACCTTTGCTGAGTATTTGAGATCACATCTTTATCATGTTTCCTTTCCCCAAGATGCTAGGCAAAATTTTATGATTTATATGAAGGGATATACTAAATATAATAATGGTGTTCTTGAATAAAACACTATATTGTATTTTATGTTTTCAAATAAAAAATGTAATTCATGTATGTATCTAGTTTTCCACCACCATTAATCTATTCGATCCCCTAGAATGAGATTGCTTGTATCTAGTGAAAATGTAATAAAGAAACCACTGACTTAGGACTTCTAGATTTAGGGTCTTTATAATCTTCTTCATCACATGTACAATTATGTGAAGCACTATGATTTGTAATCATTTCATACTACTATTCATCATAGATTTCATTGAAATCTTAAATTCCAAAATTGTTCTTATATTTTTCTTCAATAACGTTAACATCAATACTTTCCACAACTTTTAAACCTCTTTTTGTGATATTTATATGATTCAATATTCAATAATTAGCCTAAAAATATACCTTCATCCACAAAAATATCCAGATTTCCGTGATTAAATCCTCTATTTTTAATGTAACAGTTAATTATAAACACTCAAAAGTGATTCAGTGTTGGATTTCTTCTATGAAACAATATAAAATGTTTCTTATTTTCACTGGGATTTATAAAAACTATCACACATGAGCCTCAGCCCAGTTGGAAAGGTATCCTTAAGTGCATCCACAAGACCCAGGTTCAAAACTAGTTAGAGGCATATTTCCAGGGGACTGTAGCAGAAATGTACATTGTGCGGGTATTATAGTAGAACTGTACACTGTACAAGTACTATTGCAGAACTGTACACTGTGTGGGTACTGTATCAGGTACTGTTTGGTACTATAGCAGCTGGAACTATTCACCTTGGGCAACTAATTTGGGCTTGTAGTCCTTAAGGCTTTCAGGCCACCCATGCCTTCGGGTCAATAGGGCTTTCGGGCCAACTTTAAGGCCTTCGGGCCACCTCAAGGCCTTCAAGCCACATGCAGTTGCCCCAGACACACTATAAAAAAGGATCAGCCCCAGAAGAGGATTTAGAGCAGGTGAAATCACTAGAGTAGATCCAAATGGATTTTTCAGAATGAGAGGGTATGGCTATGCCATCAAGACCAGCCTGTTCTTACATGGGAATCCTAGTCAGACCGCCATGCGAAGGTGGAGAGATACTATCATGATGCAGATGCTAGGTAGGGGAAATTACTTATAGATAGTCTGGTTTAATTCCCTAAGACCTTCGGGTCATGTAATCTCCTAAGCCTATAGGACATGTAATCTATGAGTCTACGGGCCTTGTAAGGGTTCCCCCTCATCCCTTGAAAGGGGGCTTATCAAAAATCAATAAAAATGAAGGCCTTCCAGCCATTCGGGTATAAAAACTCAATTTTTTTGTGTAGACTGCTACATGTATAATTTTTTTCCATTAAATTATGTGATATAATACTTAATATGACTATTTTTTTCTGTATTGATTATCACACAATTCCTCAGTTATGTCACAACATTATGCTGTGGTGTCCTCTTGAATGATACTTAATTATTGAACCTATTTTTCTACAATTAATTATATACCACATAAGCAGTGTATTATATACCATTATTAGGCCTTTAAACCTTGTTTTTTTTCTTCCCAGTTTTATTCAATGATATTTTCTAAAACTCTATAATGAACTCAAGTACTTCATCTTTCACCTGAAAAAAATGATACCATCCATTATAATAAAATCATTAATAAATAATGTAGTACTTATCACCCTATGTACTTGGAACCTTTACAGGTCCACAAACATTTGTTTCAAGGAGATAAAGTAGTTTTTTATGCTCTATTATTCTTTAGTCTATATAAATTTATGTTGGAAAAAAATCCCTCAAGGTAACATTGAATCCTTTTTGAGGTGTTTGTGTTTCTTGACAAAGATGGTTTATTTGTTGAGAAAGAGAGTTTCCATGGTGAGATGTCAAGTTCCAAAGATATTTTTGACAACCTATGTTGACAAAGAACCATGAAAAATGAATAGTCTATATGGAGGTCATATAAAAATAATATATATAATGTGGCACCATTTTCCAATGTCTTCCAAATTTTGGGGCCTCAAAATCAGAAAATGGGGAAATGTATTTTTTGGAAAAGGAAGTTGCATGAAAGATTAAAGGTGGTTTGGAAACTTGTGCACATGGAATGATTCATGATCAAAATTTCAAAAAATGGAAAAGGCATGATGAGAATGAAGGATTTGTAAATGTGCATGAAAGATGAGGTTGTGCGAGAGAATCCTATGTGCCCAATGCGGCGTCAAATTGGGTTTTTTCACATAGAAACAGAATTTGGTGAAATGCAGGGAATCATCCACGCATGGGTTGTCAATGAATATAAATAAGAGGTTACCCCTGTATTGAGATAACTCAGTACTTAGAGAGAATCGAAGCTCTAGATCACATAGTAATTTTGTGTAAAAGGAGTTGCATGAAAGTTTTTGAGTAGAGTGCAAGCTAAGAAAGTTGCGCATAAGATTTGAGCTGCACATAAGATTAAAGTATTTCAAAAAAGGTGTTTTAGGAAAAAAGTGGAATCTTGTGCATGAGGCATTAAAGTTATGTGAAATATGCAGTAAGGGTTGTGAGAAAGATTTAGAGTTACTGAGTAGTATGATGTTTAAGTGATAGTCATTAGTGGATGAAAGCGGGACATCAATAGAGCATATACATATAGTGGATGATGCATTAATTTGTGATAATGAAGTGACGTACAACCCTAGGAACTATGAGTGGAGATTTAGAAAAATTAGTGAGCACATTTTAGTTGAGGGATCCATGAGATTACAAATTGTGATTGGTTGTAAACTAGGATGGAAAGTGAGTCCACTCCGACCATTATAATCAGTAGTGAGTTTATAGTGGATTTAGTATATTGGCATATCACTGGTGTATTCTCCTTGGAAATTTCCCAATGAGGGGGAACCAAGTAAACATTTCTGTGTTTTGTTCATTATTTAGTTTATGTTTATAATTTTCTACGATTAAGAGAGAGGAGGGAGTTTTTATTTACAGTGAAACAAGATCTATATGGGCAGAGGTTTAAATCTTCCATACCCTAATTCACCACCCTCAGGGTATTTGGTCTTGTGGGACTAAAAATTGGTATCAAAGGGAAATATTAATATCATTGTTTTTCCCTATCAATGGAGGTCATCAATCATAAAGGGATTCTGATATTTGATGGAAATAATTTTCAGCTATGGAAGAATTTAATACAACCCTACTTCTGATCCTTTGTAATGGATGTGTTTATAGTAGCAATGCAAGGTATAACAACTGATATTAATATTAGTGCTTTATCAGAATATTAGAGAAGAGAATTGGATACTGACACCAAGGGAATCAACCCATTTGGGGTATCCCTATCCAATGCTATATATAAGAAGGTTATTTTATGAAAATTATCACATGCTATTAGGGAAAAGCTATTGAACATATATGAAGGAGATTCATAGGTCAAAGAGGCAAATCTGCAAGTGTTGTGGAATAAATATGAATATCTAAGAATGAACCCGAATGAGTCCATTGATGCATTATTTGATAGGGTAAATGTTGTTGCAGAGGATATGTGAGGTCCTAGTGAAGTTATTGAAGACATAAAGATTATGAAGCACATCCTCTCTGAAATTCCACCTCGCTTAAATCTTAAGGTTTCATTATTGTAAGACAAAGACATAAAAGAACTAACACTGAATAATTTTCATATTACTCTTATAGGATATGAAATGCGAAATAATTATAATGATTAAATGGAAAAGGGGAAATCTAAAGAGGTAGACTTTAAGGAATAGAAGAATCTCACTATTTGAAGACTCTCAAGAAGAAGAAGAAGAGACAAATATGGTGATGTCATTATTTTACTCAAATATTAAAAGAGGAAAAGGAAAGTTTAAAAGAAAAATTCCACTTTTATACTTTATATATGGAAAGGTTGGTAATATTTTGGCAAGGTGTCCCAAAAATTTTCAAGAATATAATGATGTCGATGAAATTAAAATTACCAAGAAGACATTTTTAGCCTATGTGAAAGGGAAGAAAAAATTCAAGGGAAATTTTTTCAAGAAGAAGAATTTTATTTCACAATAATGTGATAGTACATATGAATATAAGGTTGAAGAGGTTTAAGAGATGGAGAATTGTAAAGATTATGGAGAGAATGATTTGGTGTCTATTTTCAGTAGTGATCAGGAAAAGGAAGAAAACGACATTGGTGATGAAGAAGATGTTGAATAAAGAATTGATATGAAAGTTGAGTTAGAATTCACTCTTGTAGAGATAGATGTTTAGAGATCCAAAATGAAGAAATCCAAAAAAGTGGTTCCTGATGAAAAACTCTACATGCAACAAAAATAAGAAGAGAAGTTTGAGTTAATATAAGAAATTGAGAATCTCAAGTCATCCGCACTAGATGACTCATATTCGGTTAGTGAGTATAAAATAAAGGTTGAAGAATATAAGAGGGGGAATCAATGGTTGGAATAACATAGTGAATGATAAAATCATGCGTATTAAAGAACATGAAGAGGAATTTGTTGGTCTATGAAAAAAAGTTAAGGACTAAGAAAAACTTTTGATTCCAATATGCTTTCAGGAAAGCAGATCATTCAGAAGACTAAAAATATGAAAGAGGTTCATAGTGGTCCACTAGAAAAGAAGCAAGAATCATGTTCAAATTTTATGGCTAATGTGGGGCTTGATCAAAAATAGAAATCAGCCAGGGTTGAAGTCAGACCGCAAACACCCATTCCTAGAATAAATATTGGTGTGTGTACGAAGTAGAACTTGAAGATTTAGAGAACCCAAGGGACAACTAGCAGTACAGAAGTGAAATAATGGAATACACCCTAGAACAGGTGTTATTACTATAGAAATATGGGACACTCACAAAATTCATGTTTTATAGCCAGAAGATACTGAAGTGAACAAGAATAACAATGATAGCCAAATAGAGAATGGTACTCTGGAACATTTTTCAAGGGACACTTCTTTTGGTGTGGAGGATTTGGGCACATGGATAGATATTGTACATCCTCCAAATATATAAATGTGAAAAATTAGAATTATAATGTTTTCAAGCAGTAGATCAATGAACCAATAGGTGAGTTGAAAATGAAAAATGATTTTCTACCTTACAAGATAATACGATCCATCATACTCTGAGAAAGATCAAAAATATAAATCTATGTCGAGTATGAAGGAAAAACATTGACTAAGAAGAAGATAGATGAGAAGGAAATTTGTTACTTAAATTATCCTTAAATCATCAAACTGTTATGGTGTATGGATCCTTGATAGTGGTTGCACATCCCACATGACAGGGAATAAGGACATGGTTATAGGTATAAAATATGACAAATAAGGATTTTTCTTGTTTTTAAATGATGAAGGTCTAAAGATAATTAGATTTGGAAAGGCTAGGTTTGGGGGAAAAGAAGTAAGACGTGATGATGTCTTAGTAGTAGAAGGTGTTAGTAACAATTTTCTTAGAGTTAGTCAAATGTGTGACTCAGGTCATTCTATATGGTTAACCAAGAAGTCGTGTATCATCAAAGTAAGAGATGATGCGGTGATTCTATAGGGAAAAATGAAAAAGGTAAATCATTACCTTGTAAGTGCTGGTGAAGATCTGTGTTTTTTTATCCAGATGGGAGGAAAACAAGTTATGGCATAAATAACTTGGTCATATATTCCAACCTTCCCTAGAATATTTGGTAAAATGTGATGCAGCTAGAGATCTCCCTAGGATATCATGTGATCATACACATACATGTGATGCTTTTCAATAGGGGAAGATCATCAGAAAGATGTACAAAGTAAAGGAAAATAAGTCAACAAGAGTGCTTGAATTTGTTCATGTTGTTGTTTTTTGACCTATCTCACAAAGTTCTATTGAAAGAAAGAGATATTATGTTTTTTTCATTGATTATTATAGAAGAATGGAATGGGTATTCATCATTTCCCATAAGTTAGATGTGTTCATTTTCCTAAAAAATTATCCGAGGTAATCCAAAAGGATGCTTGGGTAGAAAATTCAAAAGTTTCATACTGACAATAGTAAAATATTCACAAACAGTCATGTGGAAGACTATCTCAAGAAACACAGGATAAGGAATCAAGCCTCTCTAGTAAGAACTACATGACAGAATGGAGTGGTAGAAAGGAGAAATCAGATCATCAACAAGGACAGAATGATGCTTATAGAAAATGATCTACCAAAAAAATTATGGAAGGAAGTAGTTTTGACATTGGTCTACATTTATAATAGGGCTCTATTGTGTCTGAAGAAAGGAAATACTCCATATGAGATGTGGTATAGAAAGAATAAAAAAGTGAAATACTTTCAAATATTTGTAAGTATGTGTTTTATTCTCAATAATGAAAAACACAGGAAGTTTGAGTAACATGGAGATGAGGGAATATTCTTTGACTACTCAGGAAAAAGAAAAGAAAATAATTTATTTAACAAGAGACTTGGAAAATTAGTTGAGGGAAACGAATTCACTGTATTAGAAAATGAAGATAATATTCAATAACAGAGTGAAAAGTTTCCCAATGAGAGTGACAAGGAGGTAAGAAATATTAGGGGAGTAGACATGGCCGTTTCTGATTTAGATGAAGATACTGATGATGAGAAAGAAGAATTCAAGTCTGTATTTGCAAAGAAGCCAAAGAATCAAGCAGAAATTGACAGGAAAAATATCACTGGAGATCAGACAGTTCATATTCAAACAATAAGAATGAAGTAATTACAACAGATATCATTATTATCTCATGTCAAGCCAAAATGTTCTACTGATGCAACTGATGATAAAAAACCGGGCCCAGGCTAGGAATGAAGAGTTAAACCCTATTGAGATGAATCAGGCGTGGGAGATTTTTTGAGGACAATAGATAAGAATTTCATCGTGGATAAATGAGTTTTTCACAATAATATTAATAAGTATGGTGTTGTGATTAGAAACAAAGAACGAATAGTGTGAAAAGGGTACTCATAGATAGAGGGTATTGTTGTCGATGAGACATTTTCACCTATTACAAGGTTGGAAACAATCAAATTATTATTGTCCATTGCAGTGTAACAGATGTTCAATGTTTTCCAAATGGGCGTCAAATATGCATTTTTGAATGGAGTTTTGGAAGAAGAAGTTTGTAATGACCAGCCGGATGGTTTTATCATTCATGGAGATAAGAAAGTTTTGGTTTAAGAAAGAGCTATATGGGTTGAAACAAGCACCAAGAGTATGGTACTCGAGGCTTGATCAGTATTTGAAGAATCTTGTCTTTCATCTTGGGGGAGTTAATTTCAATCTGCATTTCAACAACGACGGTAATCAAAGGATAATGGTGCTGGTTTATGTCAATGAAATACTATTTAACAGATCAGATGAATCTCAGTACAGAAATTTTTACGAATTCCTGAAAAGTGAGTTCAAAATGTCAATGATTGTTGAGATGATGTTTTTCCTTGGTTTACATGTAACACAAGAAATGAATGAATCTTTCATTTCTCAATAAAAATATTCTAAGGATGTTCTGAGAGGATTTGGAATGGAAAATTCCTAGGATATGAAGACTCTGGTTTCTACTCAAATGAAAGTATCAAAAGATAATGATGGAAAGGAAGTTAATATCATAGAATATAGGTATATTATTAGAAGTGTACGATACATGACAACAATAATACATGATATTATTTTCGCCACTTTCCAAGCAGTGCGATATCAAAGAAATCCCAAGGAAATTCACATGCTTGAAATGAAAATAATACTTAGGTATGTCAAAGGAACTATAGATTTCAGTTTGAATTACATTGGAAAATCTCATCCAGAGTTATTGGGATATAAAGATACAGATTTGGTTGGATCAGTAGATGATAGAAAATCAACGTTAGGAGGTCCTTTCTATCTTGGTTCTTTCTGTATTTATTGGCTAAGAAAGAAGCAAGATTGAATTTCTTTGAGCACTATAGAAGCTAAGTATATTGTATCAACTCAACCATGCACAAAATTATTGTGGATGAAACAATTTCTTGAGGATATGGGAGTTGAAGTGAAGTCTCCGATCAAAATATATTGCGATAAATCAAGTGCTATAAATATTAGGAAAAATTTGATCCATCACTCAAGGAAAAATCACATTGAAATAAAATATAATTTTATGAAGGAAAGGTGGACCAAGGTCTAGTGATTTTGGAGTATGTTCCTATAGAGCTACAGGTTTTGGACATTCTGACAAAGGCCTTACCCAAGGAAGCTTTTGAGAGGCATCGACTGGCTCTGGGAGTCCAGTCGACTCCCCACACTTTGAAAAGTGTGGATGTGGGACCTCCCCCCTCTCCCCTAGGTATGGTGTGTTTTACTTAATATACTAATCTCTGCTCTATATTTTGTTTCATACCACAAAAGAAGTGACCTTTAGGTTTATTGACAAAGGGGGAGAAAGAGTGACTCCTAATGGGGGGAAACTTTTGCTAAAAAAGGGAGACAATGTATTTTTCAAAGACACAGGGAGAAGCTGATAGGGGGAGAAACAAGATAGGGGTAATTTATCAAGATAGGTGAAGAAGATGATAGGGGGAGCACCATGATGAGAGTATGTGGCATTCGAAGTGATCAGTCACAGCTTATATTGGACAACACAAGTACATATGAATCAAAGAAGGAGGAGTTTTAAATATAATGATTCTAGAAGTGATCAATAAAAGATTAGATATCACGATAGTATAGGTTGGTTATGTAAGCATAAGAGTAGTGATGGAATGGTATCAACAATTGGTGTCAGGCATGAAGTGACTCATTGATGAAATTTTCACTATACACTTGTTTCTCATGCTGAGCATTTCTCATGTGGTCTTAGAGTATGTGTTGAGTAAATCCTTGATCACTATCATATTCACAAGAGTTTAATAGTGGATTATGATGGAAGTATCTTTAACAAGGTATCAAATTATGAAATGGCTATCAAAAAACTCAAAAGGGGAGATTGTTGGACAAAATTACTTAAGGTAACATTAAATCAGTTTTAAGGTGTTTGTGTTTGTTGACAAAGATGGTTTTTTTTTGTTGACAAAGAGGGTTTCCATGGTGATTTATTGAGTTCAAATATATTGCTGACAAACTATGTTCACAAAGAACCATGAAAAATGAATGGTCAATCTGGAGGCGGTATAAAAAGCACAGATATAAGGTGGTGTTGTTTTCCAGTGTTTGCCAAATTTTTGGGCCTCAAAATATGAAAATGGGGAAATGTATTTTTAGAAAAGGAAGTTTCATGCAAGGTTGAATGTGGTTTGGAAACTTGTGTACTATGAATAATTTAGTATCAAAATGTTGAAAAATGGAAAATGAATGATGCATGCGAAATATTTGTAATTGTAATAAAAAGATGAGGTTGTGAGAAAGAATCATGTACACCCAATGTGACATCAAATTGGGTTTTGCACGCACAAAGGGAATCCTGTGTGACATGGGGAATTTTCTGTGCAAGAGTCAGTAATGACTATAAATAATAGGTGACCCGCCCTTATTCGAAATAGCTCAACACTTAGAGAGAATCCAAGATTCAGATCATATAATAATTTTGTGCAAAGGTAGTTGCATGAAATATTTTGAGATGGATGCAAGCTAAGAAAGTTATATGTAAGATTTGATTTTCCTGTAAGATTAATGTTATGTGAAAAAGTGTTATTAAAATTTTGTGAAAGATTTAGTAAGGGTTGCGTGAAAGATTTGGAGTTTCCCAGTAGTACTGTGGTAAAGTGGTAGTCATTAGTAGATGAAAGTGGGAAAACTATAGATAATCTACATACAGTGGAGGATGCATTTATTTGTGATAATAAAGGGACCTACAAGTCTATAAACTATGAGTGGAACTTCATAAAAAATAGTGAGCACACTTAAGTTGAGAGATTAGTGAGATTTCAAAATGTGATTGGTTGTAAACCAAGAGGGATAGTGAGTCTGCTCCAAACATTGTAAACAATAGTGCACTTATAGTGTTTTTGGTAAATTGGCACATTACCTGTGTATGCTCCTTCGACGTAGCCTTATGAGGGTGAACCAAATTAAAATTACTATTTCATGTGCATTATTTAGTTTCTGTTTATACTTTTCTATGAGAAATAGATAGAAGAGAGTTTTTATTTATAGAGAAACAAGATCCAAATAGGACGTGGTTTAAATCTATTATACCATGATTCACCCCCATCAGGGTGGTTGTGAGGGACTAACAATTGGTATAATAAGGAAATGTTAATATTAGTGTTTTTCTCTCTCAATGGAGGTCATCAATCACAAATTAATTATAATCTTTGATGGGTATAATTTTCATTTATGGAATAATTGTATGCAACACTACTTCCGATCCTTAGTAATGGATGTGTTTACAAAAACAATTCATCGTATAACAACCGATATTAATAGTGGTGATTTATCAGAAGCTAGGCGAAGAGAATTGGATGCTGACACCAAGGGAATCAATGCCTTAGGGGAAGACCTATCCAATTCCATATATATAAAGGATATGTAATTAAAAACACCAAATGCTATTTGGGAAAAGCTGTTGAACATATATCAAGGAGATTCAAAGGTCAGAGAGGCAAAGCTGAAATTACTATGGAACAAGTATAAAGATCTAAGAATGAACCCAAATGAGTCTATTGATGCATTCTTTGATAAGATAAATGTTGTTGTATAGGATATGCAAGGTCTTAGTGAATTCATTGAAGACATAAATATTTTTAAGAACTTTTAGAGAAAACTTCCACCTTAATTCAATTCAAGGGTATTAGTATTGGAAGACAAAGACCTAAAATAACTAACACTAGATAATTTTTCCAGTACCCCTGTAGCATATGAAATGCGAAATGATGATAATCATGCTATGGAAAAGTGAATATCCAAAGATGTGGCCTCCAAGGCCATAAAGAATCTCACTATTTAAGACTCTCAAGAAGAAGAAGAGATAGATGAGGTGAGGTCATTCCTTTCCTAAAATATTCAAAGAGTAAGAGGAAAGTTTACAGAAAAATTCCACTTACCTACTTTAGATGTGGAAAGGTTGGTCATATTGTTTCAAAGTGCCAAAAAA
This sequence comes from Viscum album, assembly GCA_963277665.1. Lineage (NCBI taxonomy): Eukaryota > Viridiplantae > Streptophyta > Magnoliopsida > Santalales > Viscaceae > Viscum > Viscum album. The sequence continues at coordinate 1,177,202,628 of OY728139.1, read as the reverse complement.
AGTTTCTAGAAGATGATGATGTCGATGAAAATGAAATTCCCATGAATAATTCTTCCGCCTATGTGAATGGGAAGAAATAGTTCAAGAGAAATTTATTAAAGAAGAAGAATCTTCTTTCATAATAATGTGTTAGTTCAAATGAATCTGAGGTTAAATAGGTTCAAGAGATAGAGAATGGAAATTATCATGGAGATATTTCAATTATGGCTGTTGTTAATAGTGCTCATAATAATTAAGAAACCAACATTGGTGAAGAAGAAGAAGTTGTTGGTCTGAGACAAAAAGTTAAGGACCAAGAAAAACTTTTAATTCCCAACATGATTTTAGGAAATCATATCATTCAGAAGACTGAAAAGATGAAAGAGGTGCATAATGGTCCTATAGAAAAGAAGTGAGATCATGTTCAGATATTAAGGCTGATGTGGGGCTTGATTAAAAAAAGAAATCAATCAGGGTTGATGTCAGATTACAAGAACCCTTTTCTAGAATAAATATTGGTGTGGGTATGAAGCAAGATCAGAAGATTCAGAGAATCCAAGGGACAACTACCAGTATGGAAGTGAAAAACTAAACTGAACCCTTTATCAGTTGTTATTTCTGTAGAAAGATGAGACACTCACAAAATGTGTGTTCTATAGACAGAAGATACCAAAGGGCACAAGAACAGGAGTTGAATCCAAATAGAGAATGTTACTCTAGAACATTTTTCGAGGGACACTAATTTTGGTGAAGATGATTTGGGAACATGGATAGATACTATACACCATCCATATAGAGGAATGTGAAAAATAAGAACAAGAATGTTTGCAAGAAGCAGATCAATGAACCAACAAGTGAGTTGAAAATGGAAAATAGATTTGCATCCTTATAAGATGAAGTTGATCCATCATACTCCGAGAAAGATCAGAAATATCAATCTTCGTTGAGTATAAAGACAAAAACATGGACCAAGAATAAGATAGCTGAGAAGGAAGTGGTTGATGAAATTTCCCTTAAAGCATCAAACCGTTCTGGTGTATGGATCCTTGATAGTGGTTGCAGATCCCACATGATAAGGAATAAGGATGTGGTTATAGGTATAAAATATGACAAAGAAGGAGTTGTTAAGTTTGGAAACAATTAAGGTTTGAAGATAATTGGATTGGGAAAGGCCATGTTTGGGGGAAAAGAAATAAGACGTGTTTATGTCTTAATAGTAGAAGGTCTCGGTCACAATTTTCTCAGTGTTAGTCAACAACGTGACTCTGAAAATTCTATAAGGTTTACTAAGAGTTCTTGTATCATCAAAGAAAGATATGGTGTAGTGATTCTATAGGGGAAAAAGAAAAATGGAAATCGTTACCTTATAAGTGGTGGTGAAGATGTGTTATTTTTATCCAAAAAAGAGGAAAAAAAGTTATGGTATAAATGACTTGGTCATCTCTTCCAACCTTCCCTTGAAGATCTAGTAAAGTGTGATGTTTCTAGAGATATCTTCAAGATATCACATGATCGTAGACATACATGTGATGCTTGTCAATAGGGAAGACCATTAGAAATATGTACAAAGTGAAGGAAATTAAGTCAACAAGAGTGATTGAATTGGTGCATGTTGATATTTGTAGACCTATCTCACCAAGAGGTATTGACAGAAAGAGATATTACATTCTGTTCATTAATGATTATAGAATAATGGCATGGTTATTCATCATTTCCCATAAGTCTGATGTGTTCATTTTCCTAAAAATGTACTGTAGGGAATCCAAAAGGATTCTTGGGTAGAAAATTCTGAAGTATTGTATTGAAAATGTTACAAAATTCACAAATAGTCAGGTGGAAGACTATTGTGAGAAACATGGGATAAGGTATCAAGTATATTTAATAAGAACACTCCAACAGAATGGATTGTTTGAAAGGATAAATCAGATCATCAGCAACATAATTAGATTGATGCTTATAGAAAAAGGCCTACTAGAGATATTTTGGAAGGAATCAGTTTTGACATCAGTCTACATTTCTAATAGGGCTTTTTTTTTGTCTGAAGGAAGGAATGAATCCATATGAGATGTGGTATGAAAATAAGCAAAAAATAGAATTATATCTAATATTTGGAAGTAAAATATTTATTATTAATAAATAAAAACATAGAAAGTTTGAGTCAGATGAAGATGAGAGTGTATTCCTTGGCTACTTAGGAAAAATCAAAGCATATAAATGCTTTAATAAGAGATTGGGAAAATAATTTGAGAGCAATGAAGTCACTATGTTAAAAAATGAATATAATATTCAAAAACATAGTAAGTAGTTTTCTGAAGAGAGCGATGAGGAGGTAAGCAATAATGGGAGAGTGGAAGTGGTAGATTCTAATTTAGAATAATATATTGATGATGAGTAAGAAGAAGTCAAGTCTGTATCTGAAAAGAATCCAATGAATCGAGCTGAAATTGATAGGAAAAATATTATTGGAGATTAGAAAATTCATGTTCAAACAAGAAGAATGAAGTCATTACAGTAGGCATATTTATTATCTCAGGTCAAGCCAAAATGTTTTGCCGATGTAGCTGATGATGAAAATTGGGTCCAGGATATGAATGAAGAGCTAGAACAGATTGAGAAAAATCAGACATGGGAGATTGTTTCGAGGCCATTCATAATAAGATGAATGAAGATGGTGTAGTGATTCGAAACAAAGAATGACTGGTGTGAAAAGGGTACTCCCAAATAGAGGGTATTGATGTCAGTGAGACATTTTCATCGATTTCAAGGCTGGAAACAATCAGATTATTCTTGTCCATTGTAGTGAAATAGAATTTCAATGTTTTCCAAATAGACATCAAATCTGATTTTTTTGAATGGGGTTTTGGAAGAATAATTTTATATTGAGAGCCGTATGGTTTTCTAATTCATAAATACTAGAACAAATATTTTTGGGTGAAGAAAGCGCTATATGGGCTAAAATAATCACCAAGATCATGGTACTCAAGTCTTGATCAGTATTTGAAGAATCTTGGTTTTCATCATGGTGGAGTTGATTAAAATCTCTATTTCAACAATGAAAGTAATAAAAGTATGATGTTTATGGTTTATCTCGAGGAAATAATATTTAAAAGATCAGATTAATCTCAGTGAAAACAATTTTTTTAATTCATGAAATGTGTGTTCAAAATGTCCATGATTGGTGAGATGATGTTTTTCCTTGGTTTTCATGTAACACAAGGAATAAATGAAACTTTAATTTCTGAATGAAAATAGTCCCAGGAAGTTCTAGGAAAATTTGGAATAGAAAATTCCAAGGATATGATGACTCGGTTGCTACCCTGATTAAATTATCAAAAGATAATGTTGGAATGGATGTTAATATCATAGAATACAGGAAAATTATTGGAAGTTTATTGTACGTGATAACAATAAGACCTGATATTATTTTTGACATTTTCTAAGGAGCATGATATCAAAGAAATCCCAGGGAAAGCCACATGCTTGCAATGAAAAGAATACTTCGGTATATCAAATGAACTGTGGATTTTGGTTTGAAGTATACTGAAAAATATCAGCTAGAGCTATTGCGATATACAAATGTAGATTGGGTCATATCAGTAGATTAAAGAAAATAAACATCAAGATATTCTTTCTATCTTCGTGTTTTGTTTATTTCTTGGCTAAGAAAGAAGCAAGATTGCATTTCATTGGGCACCATAGAAGTTGAGTATATTGGAGCCACTCAAGCATGCACATAGTTATTGTGAATGAAGCTGTAGCTTGAGGATATGGGAGTTGAAATGGCGTATCTAATAAAAATCTATTGTGATAATTCAAGTGATACCAATATTATAAAAAATCTAGTCCATCACTCAATGACCAAACACATTGAAATAAAATGTCATTTTATCAAGGAGATGGTGAAGCAAGGGATAGCGTAGTTGGAGTATGTTCCTACAGAGCTACAGGTTGTGAACATTCTAACAAAGGAATTACCCAAGGAATATTTTGAGAGGAATCAACTAGATTTTGGAGTCCAGTTGACTCCTCGCACATGAAAAGGCATGGATGTGGGACCTCTCTCTCTCCCTGAGGTATGGTGTGTTTTTCTTAATATACTAATATTTTCTATCTACTCTATTTCAGACTAAAAAGGGGTGACCTTTGGGTTTGTTGAGAAAGGGGAATAAATAGTGACTCTTAAAGGGAGAGAAATTGTGGCTAAAGAAGGGAGACAATGACTTTTTCAAAGACACAGGGAGAAGCTAATAGGTGGTTATCAAGATAGATGAAGAAGATAATAGGGGGAGCACTGCGATGAGAGTATGTGGTGTTTGAAATGATTAGTCAGAGCTTAGATTGGACAACACAAGTACTTAAAAAATAAAGAAGGGGGGGTGGTTTAAATCTAACGATGCTTGAAGTGATCGATTAGAGATTAGATATCATGATAGTTGAGGTTCGTGGTGAAATCATAAGAGTGATGTTAGAATGGTATCAACAATTGGTGTCTGGAATGAAGTGAATCATTGAAAAAGTTTTCACTATACTCTTGTTTCTCATGTCGATAATTGCTCATGTGGGCTTAGAGTATGTGTTTAGAAAATTTTTGATCGCTATCAAAATCGAAAGAGGTGAATAGTGGCTGAATATAGAATGATCTTTAATGAGGTATGTAATTATTAAAGAGTTGTAAACAAACCAAAAGGGGGATATTGTTTGGAAAAAATACCTCAAGGTAACATTGAATCATTTTTGAGGTGTTTTTTGTTGTTGAAAAAGATGGTTTATTTATTGACAAAGAGGGTTTCCATGGTGAGTTTTAGAGTTCTAGAGATATTTTTGAAAACCTATGTTGACAAAGAATCATGAAAAAGGAATGGTCAATCTATAGGTAGTATAAAAAGAACAGATATAAGCTGGCACTGTTTTCTATTATTTGCCAAACTTTCGGGCCTCAAAATCTGAAAATGGGAAAATGTGATTTCAGAAAAGGAAGTTGCGCGCAATATTGAAGGTAGCTTGGAAGCTTGTAATCAAAGAATGCTTCAGGAAAAGAACGTCAAAAAATGGAAAAGGCATGATGCGTGCAAAAGATTTGTAAATGTGCGCAAAATATGAGGTTTCATGAAAGAATCATGTGCGCCCAATGTGACGTCAAATTAGGTTTTGTGTGCAAAAAGAGAATCTTGTGTGACATGGTGAATCTTCCATGTAGGGTTCAACAATACCTATAAGTAAGAGGTGACCTCCTTCATTCGAGATAACTCAACACTTGGAGAGAATCCGAGCTCCGGATTGTGTAAGAATTTTCTATAAATGGAGTTGTGTAAAATATTTTTAGTTTCAAGCAAACTAATAATGTTGCGTGTAATATTTGAGTTGTGTATAAGATTAAAGTTGGGATCAAAAGGTGTTTCATGAAAAAATTGGAATCTTGCGCACAAGGCATTAAATTTGCGTGCGAGATATAGTTGGGGTTGCACAAAAGATCTGATTTTTTCCAGTAGTATTATGGTCGTTATTAGTGGATGAAAGTAGGACATCAATAGATAATCTATATATAGTGGAGGATGCATTCATTTGTGATAATGAAGGGTCCAACAAGACTCTAAACTATGAGTGGAACTTCTGAAGAAGCAGTGAGAACACTTCATTTGAGAGATCAGTGAGCTTTCCAATTATTATTGGTTGTAAAACAGGAGGGATAGTGAGTCCACACCGAAAATTGAAAACAAAATTGCACTTATATTGGATTTGGTACATCAACACATTGCTAGTGTATGATCCTTATACGAATCCCAATTAGTGTAAACCAAGTAAAAATTATTGTGCACTGTGAATTATTTAGTTTCTGTTTATACTTTTCTATGAGAAAGAGAGAGAATGAAATTTTTATTTACAGTGAAACATGAACCAAATGGGCGGAGGTTTAAATATGTCATACCCTGATTCACCCCCCCTCTTAGGGTATTTGGACTTGTGGGACTAACAATTTCACAAAATATTTACTTTTACATAAGAATCACAGGACTAATCTTGATATAGTTTTAGATTGGGGATATCTATTATAGCTTTTAATTTGGAAGTATTTCCCATGCTTTGATAATTAATTTTATCAATCCTATAGTACCTAAGACTATTTTTTTCCTCCATATAAATAATAAAATTTCTTACCTTTCTATTAACCCTATATAAGTTTATATTTGTTCATCATCCTATTATAATAGGATTTATATATTATTCTTTAATATTAAAACCGTTCTTATTGAAAATGAATTCCAAAATTGAGTCACAAAGTTGACTAAAAAATAAAAAATTCTGTCATAAAGCATTGCTATAAAATACATCATCATTTTTCAACTCATTATTAGATAACCCGATCGTTCAATTTCCTTTTATCTTTAACACTCCATCATTTCCAAATAAAATCATTCCATAAACTCTTCCATTCATATTTTAAAACAATTTTATGTTATAAAAATACAATATGAGCATCCATTATCCAACATCCATGTGCTACTATTATTTGATCTACTGAAAGGAATTTTTTTCCCAGTTCTCTTTCTCAATATTATACTTTTATTTCCTTGAAATTACTAAATTATTTGATACATTTTTGACATATTATTATCAATTTTGGTATAATAATCAAGAAAAAACTCCCCTCATTCAAGGGGATAAAAATGTTCTTAAAATTAAATGAAATATATTAGTTTTAATCTTCTCTTCTTTGGATACCACGAGATAAATTTTATCCTATTTACCTAGAGTCAATTACTTTATGTTTAATGTTTTAAAAATTAATATTGTTACATGAAAATAATTTTTGTACCAGTCAAAATAATATACTCTGATCTTCTGTTCTTCTAATAACTTCATCTCTTAGTTAACATTTAGCTTCTTCACAATAAGAAATTTTACAACCTTAAAAGACAAAAAATAAAACATCATGAGTGGTAAAATTGTATTACTATTATCTATCCAAAGATATATATCCTTTAAAGAAATATTCTACAGTTCATAAGTTCTTGATGGTTGAGAACTTTCTCCTTTCGTCTAATTTTTGGTGCTCTACACATTTACATATTTCTCCTTTGATGTTTCTCCATCATAGAAAATACCAGTTTTACAGATAGAATTGGTTCTTTGAGAACTAAAAAAATATTTAAAATATTTTGTGCCTTGTTCTACCCTTTCATTCAGAATCACTTCTAAAAATATCCTAAACTAAAGTTTGTTCGTCAAGCCATATTTTTTTTGGTTTAATCATATTTCTCATGAAAAAAAATCTTCTTCATGATCTTTAATATTCTTGACTTTGTATTTGATATATAAGTTAATACCATCAATGATCTTGTTATTTTATTCAGTATTAAATTTGAAATTCATTACCCCTTCATATATCACATGAACCTTCCCAAAATATTCCACAATTTTCTCAAGATGATCCACTTATACTTCAATTTGGAAAACATAAATTTAAAAATCATTTTAAAACCTCTAATTTTCTGTTCTTTTTTATATTCAAATCAAGGTCCTCCAATGATCCTTATAATTCCTCTTTAAAATCAACCACTACTAATTTTTGATCATTATCATCCACTTATATTTTATACAACTCAGTAAAATCCATCATTTCATATTCTATAGCTAAGAAAAATTTAGTCTCAACACCTTCCAATGGATCTTTCTCGACATATTCTTCCGCTTTTTTGACCAACACATTTCACTAGAATTTATTTCCATTTTCAAAATTATAATTCAAATTTATTCTTAGAATAAAAAATTTCACATATTTATATGAAAATTAAATCCCACCTTCTTCTTCATTAAAATTTTTAGGCATATTATAGTGATATATCTAACATTCCTATAATGAAAACATGAAATGAGTAATTTACCCACAAATCTTCCTTTACCTCTCCTTAAATTTCATTCAATAAGTTACAAAAACTTATCACTTACATATTCTTGAATCTCATCTTCTTCAAATTTATAATTCTTAACATATTTAAATGACATCTATTTTGAAGTGTGTTCTATTAAAATTTCCATATTCATCTACATTTCATAAGAAAATATTTTTCTATATAAATCATCAAGAGATAATTCAACAAGATTCATCTCTTTAAGAGTATATAGCATTAGGTTTCTCATTGAAGGTAATATTCAGATGATATTATTTATAATATCAAAATCCTTGATCTCATGATTAATTCTATATATATCACCAACAATTTAGGTAAGATGATTAATAAACCATGACAATTTTCACTAGAAAGTTTTTTAGATCATTAATTTTTTTGAGGAATTTGAATGTTTATATAATTTAATTTTATATCACCTTTATAAATGGTAGAAATTTTATCCCAAACCCCATCGTTCATCAAACAATCCATCACTTCCACATATATTTTATTAGATAACATTACTAATTAACAATTCCTTGTATTTTTATTATCATTTAGAATCTTCTTATCATCTTCCATAATTATTCTTCTTATAGGATAAATAACTTGAAATCCATGTACATTTACTACATGAACATATAATCTAAGAGACCTTATATGTGAACTCATATGATTCTTACAAACTAAATAATTGTATCCATGAAATAAGGGTACTAAATTAGAATTTAAAATGTTCTCTATTAAAAATATTAAAAAAAATATAAGAAATAATCGTTGGATTTGATGCCACTTGTTTCAATCTAGTCTCACTAAAAACCCTAAGAGTGGGGGAGGGGTCATAATTAAGGTGACTTAAAAATTTCCTCTTCTCTTTTAATTTTATATATATATTATTCACATTAGAAAAGAAACCTTGAATCAATATTTTAACCTCAAAAAAATTAAAAATGATTATGAATATGGGCACTTGAATTTTACATGGTTCACCTATAAAGGAATACATTCAGGGATCACATATCAATGTTGTATTTATATGATAAGAAATCAATAATTCACTGGTATATTATTACTAATTTAGGAATATATCACTACTCATATACATTATAGGACATATTCCTCTCTTCCATACACTACTTTCAAGAGGGTTACAATGAAATAGATGACACTAATATCAAATGTGTATGGATATGAATCAATGATAAAACACAAAAAATAAAGAGTGTTATTATTAATATAATTTTCATTATTTTTGGATATTTAATTAATGTTATCCATACTCATTTTCTTCTAAATATTCAATGATATTCTTATAAAATCAATTCTTTAAACATCGATGCTCAATGACCTCTAATATTGACACTCTTTATAGATATGAAATAAAATATTCTATTGATATACTATTATTCTTGATATTCAATCCAAACCCCTATTTGTTATCAATTTATCATCTCATATATTATATTTTTTTTGAATTTAAAATTCATAAATACATCTTCCATAAAATACTAAATTATTGTTGGTTAAAACAAACATTTGAGCTATATTTTATCAAATCTTCACTATTGAGTTCCATTTGAGTCATTTAAAGTATAGTAATAACCACCTAACCAGTTAATGAAGTTCCAAATTAGTAATAATTATCACAAACTACAATTTTCAAACTCCGCGAGATGGTCTTTTTTCATCACACCCATTTTGAGCTCCACATTTAAGTGAACACGGCATGTTGACTTCTTAGATTGAAAAATTCTTTAAAAATGACTTAAAAGATGCTCAACTACCCATTTGGATCACACACTATGAGGAACCAATTAATTTCTCATGAGATACACCATGACTTGAAAAAAAATTATAGAGGGCCTACCTATGTTTCATAGGTAAATTAAAATACAATAAAAACTAAGTTCCACATTGTGGTATCCAACTTGTTTCATATTTTGTGTGAGAACAAAAGAACATCATAATTTTTTTATTCATGCTTATAGCCTCTACATTTGACTACCACTACTTTAAATACCCAAAATAGAGTTCCCCATTTCACACTAGTGACCTTGATCCAAAATTATTATCACCACACCATGGTGAGAATAATATGGATATTTTTCACTCAAAATTCCCATGATCTTATTCCTCTATGGAATGGTTTTCTATACTTCCCTAAAAATCTATTACTAAGTCCCACATCAAGCTTTGTCTTGGAAGAAAACATAGTAATGACTTATAATGTGGCTTACACCACTGTTTAAATCCCATGGTACCACCCCATACCCCAACCAGTGGCCCTTCAGTACTTCTTGGAACTACGCCACATCAGGTGCTCACATGCCTCATGATATTGACACTATAAACTAGATCAATACTATTTAAGCTCCCATGATTGGTGTTACAGTTGTTCTTGGTTCTACCTCATTATGGAAAATTTATTAGGCAATGTAGTATGTGTTTTCACTAGTTTTTTCTTCTCTTACTCTAGATTTTTCATTTCCAAATTCATATTACTAAAAACTCCTCCGACTTTGTAAACCAAAACTTATTATAAATCACCATAGCGTGGTGATCTTTACCATTTATAATATGTAGACATGCAATTTGAAATATCCTCTAAAATTACCATATTATATTTAATCAATCTATTTCCATGTCTATTAAGGATTATCCAGTGTAAAGACCTGAAAATTTCAAGGAAATTTGTTTTTAAATACTTTGGAATTCTACAAGTCTGTGGCTTCTGACAGCACTTGATTCCGTGGCCCGGTGTGCCTGGAATCAATTTATGAAGTTTAGCTCAGGTACATTCAGTGAACGAACAAGCGGGTTTTTCTATCTTTTGAAGCGGTGCTCGGAATTGAAATCCGAGGGCATCGATGAACCCGCAGTGCCGATATTTTCTTAAGGGGACCTTTACCGCAGTTGCGTTTTATGCGGGTTGAAAGTTAAAATTGGGGTTAAAATAAGAAGTAAAATAAAATTCTTAGAAAAATTTTATTTATATCTTTGGAATTTAATTTCTCCCATGGGAAGTTATTGGTGGGGCCCACACCCTCCCAACTTCCCATGTGTTCATATTTGAGAGGTGGGGCCCACACGAGCCCCAACCCTTCATTTCCCCATAACCTCCTTTAAACCCCATTTAAACTCCCATGTTTAATTCTTGACAAACCCCTTAATTATGAGGACTCTTCCTCTCCCTCTCTCCCTCTTAAATGTTTTCCAACACACCTTAATTAATGAATTCAACCTCTTCAGTTAATTAATTATGTGATTTGAATTTTGAATTTTAAATTGCATGTGTTAATAAAATAATAGCATTAGTTTATTATTTTATTTTTGGGGGCATTAGTTGTGTTAAGGAGAGTTGGGAGAGAGCTCTTGAGAAGGAGAGAAAACTATTCATCTCCTCAACAAAGAATGATTTTCTTCTGCGATGAAGAACATCAACCTTAAATGAAGAACAAATTGGCGAAGAATGATCCATGATTATCCAATCCTATTCTTCCTCCATGTCAGGGGAGGAGACCCCAACGTGGGAAACTTGCCAACGTCGACGATTCTTCCTCCAACATTGACAGAGCGACATTGCTTTCTATGTCTACAACGAACAAACCATATTCGAGGTAGGGGGTTTAAGTTCAATTTTAATGGATTAAAATTGGGCCTCGTTCGTCGTTGAATATCTTTTTTTGTCTCCGGCCTATTGCTATCACCTAACGCGGAGGGAGCGGGTCGAACGAACATGGCCTGATGACCCTCCGTTGGATCTTAATTATTATTTTTTGAATCGGTGACTGGAGATGGAACGCGGAAGAGGCTGACGGAAAAAGGGCCTCCATCGCACACGCAAAGAAAAGCCACGACCAAGTGGGCCGCGGCAGAAGAAGCACGGCGCCGTCGCACCGGCTATACTGAAAGAAGCATGAACCGCTTCACGGGATGCCTCGGCAAGAGAACCCGCCGGCTCATCGGCCGACCGAGCGGAGGAAAGACATAGTGCTGGATGAACTGTGGCCCGCCGAAGTGGGCCGCTTATGCCAAGAGGCCGACCAGCTTTGGCCGGCTAGTTAGGGAGGGCAGCACCACTAGGCACCATCGGTTTGGGAAACCGGGGGGCCGCCCCCTAGAACGGCATGGCATTCGGGCCAAGCCGCTCGGCCAGCTGGCCGATCCAGTAGGATCGCGCGCAGCCGGGACGGGCCGCACCCTCTCAAGCTAGGACGCACCCCTCGAACCAGGCTGTGCATTTCATTGGGCCGGTCTGACACCCCTACCGGGTCAGACCTGCCAAAACTGGCTTAACCCGACCCGTTGGCCCACTGGGCTTAATGGGCCAGGCCCGTTTTCACTTAAACGTGAATAACTTAAAGACCACACGTCTGATCGATGCGCTGTCTGCGGCAATGGGACCCTTGCGGCAAGGCGTTCCTTTTGTGATAATATAAGTGAGTTTTGGATAACTTTGTAAAATGGCAGGGTTTGGAATCAGCGTATTTCCAACCAGGCCCCCGATGGAAAAAATGTTAGTAACTCTCAGACCGTGCGTCCGATTGACATGTTGTCTATCGTGTTGGGTTAATTTTGATGAGACATAACTTTGGGATAAATCAACTATGGATTTCATTTCAGTTGATATATCGAACCCTTGGATCGAGTAGCAAACCCTCCTGGAATCGAGCATGCTGTGTGCGAGAACCCTAGAGCTGGCTGCGACTGCGACGACTACCATGCCGGGATCCTCCGTGTGTTCGACAATGATGAAGAATGTACTTGGATCCTCTATGGTTTCGGCAGTGAGGACAACTGTAATTGGATCCTTCGTGGGTTTGGTAGTGAGGAAAAATGTTCTGGGATCCTCTGTGGGTTCGGCAGCGATGATGAATATACTTGGATCCTACGTGGGTTCTACAACGATGGTTACTGTACTTGGATCCTTTATGGGTTCAGCAACGAAGACTTCTGTACTTGGATCCTATGTGGGTTTAGCAGAGGAGATGATTCAGAGGCTACATTTAATCATCTCCACCTCTCTTCGTGAGTAGTATACCTATGTGAGTAGAGTCTTGACTTTCAATCATTACCATCAGTGTGATTGACTTATTTCCTGTGTGGACTGAGTTGTGCTTGTTCTCAGGAGTTTGAGCCGAACTGAGATTGATAACTTAGGTATATGTATGGGCATATACCTAATTAGATTTTTTGATACTTCATGATTGTATCTTTACTTTGTGGTTTATCCTTCATGGATTCTGGGAGACCTTAGGGGGTCCTGGGGTCCCTACTGAGTATCGTTATACTCACCCCTGTACGGGAAATTCCCGCACTACGTTTTGTTGGTTGCAGACGACGGACAACACTGATCGTGGTTGAGTCTTGTGGAGCTGGACGATACCCAGAGGTGGACCACTTGGCGGGACATACATGGTGCGGACGAACGGACCCAAGGTACCAACGAGACTATCTGTACCGACCCTTCAGGTGGGATTCCCGGAGGACGACTAGGTGGTTGCTATTTTACCTTACTTCAATTGTACTAGACTTTTAGTTGTACTGTACTTTTCAGTTGGGTTTGCATTCTGGCCCATTTACCTTTTAGCACTTTGTGTTCAGTATTACTTTGTGCTTACTTCAACTTGCATACTCTGTTGTGTTTTTTTATTATCATTATGTTAATTCCATCCCTTTTCATCAGGATTTACGCCTTTGGTACTAGTCTCCAGCCCCTGGCCTATGGAAGGTGGACTTTGGGTAGTCATGGCAGGGGCCCCGAGGACAGGTCGTGACAAATTGGTATCAGAGGAGTCTGTTCTACCACAGAACTCAGGACTATGATAATTTCTTCTCTGTGAAGCAATAGTGTTAAGAGTATTGAGTGTGTTTTTAAGTATAGGGAGTCCAGTGTTGGTGCATCAGCTGATGTATCCATACACCAGGACCCTGACCTCTGATTTCTGACTCAGTGCATGAAAACACTGATTGTATGTGTGTTTCAAAAGTTTTCTTTGTGATTACTTTGTGTCAGCTCACCAGGTATACTGTTTTATTTTGGTGCACCTGTTTGTTTTTAGTATGGCCCCACAAATGTAGTCAGCTTGGGTTCCGAGTCACGTACGAGATGGAAGCCCACCGAGTGACAATGTCTCAGTGTAGGGCCCCATCACAACAGAGGCACCAGCGGTACCACTACCTTCTGATCCACTGATACTACCAGCCCCAGCAGCAGAGGGTGCACACTGACTGAGTCCGTTTCACGAGTTTCAGTGACAGAGGATTCCCAGGTTCTGTGGAGAGATGAACCCTCAGGCAACCGAGGATTGGATGGAGGCTATCGTCAGAGTCTTTAGATTGGTAGGGACACCAGCTGACCTTATGGTGATCCTTCTCGTGAGTCTACTGCACGTAGAAACATGTATATGGTGGAGCCTGATGCTCCAGTTGCAAGACAAGGCATATCTACTTTGTATGGACTTCGAGAGTCTCTTCCGCTCAGAGTTTGTTCCAGCCACCCTTCGTGCGGTGCAGATCCAGGAGTTACTTCATCTGCAGTAGGGCAGTATGACAGTAGCACAGTACTCAACGAGATTTACCGACTTCTCGCGCTACTCCACGGACATGGTATGAGACCCATTCTTCCAGGCTTGGACCTTTGTGTAGATATTAAGGCATGAGATCAGGGCTTCAATGATCTCCATCAGTATTCTGACATAGGCAGGGGTGTTGGAGCGATCCCTTCTTATGGAGAGCTTTTTTGCTGAGCCGATGCCAGCAGGGAGACCCACCGCAGGGCGACACGTAGCGGAGTTTTCTGCAGCCGGCAGTAAACAGATGTCGCAGAGGTCCAAGTGGACCAGGCTATCAGGTGGGCGACCTCAGGATACTGGTTCAGATGTGCGGGGAATAGGAAGCAGATCCAACCATGCGAGGGGCAGGCAGTGCTATGCATGCGGCAGGCAGGGCCACATGGCTCGTGACTGTCTGACCCACCATGCAGATGACTAGTAGAAAGTAGAGGGACCTCCCATGTAGAGTTAGATATTCGACCATGGCGGTCCACAGGGAGCAGGCAGACGAGTCAGAGGAGCTGGCCGAGCAGCGGGTGGTGGACTACGCTTAGAGGCTCTACCACCACCACCACCAAGAGGACCACCCCGACCACAGGGAGCTGGCAGACAGGGGCAGGATCATCTCCAGGCAGTCGAGGCCTACTACCATGGAATACTTGAGATGATTTGAGGTACTATCTGTGTCCAATCCACAATTGCTTCAATACTTATAGACATAGGTGCAAGTCATTCTTTTATTTCCACTGCCCTTGTTCGGAGCTCGAAGATTTCAACGGAGCCATTGGCTCGATCCTTACGACTAGAGACTCCTATGGGTGCAGACTAGATGATTATGCACTGGTGCCGGTAGTGTGAGCCTACTCTAGGAGGTGATAGATTTGGCTGTGATCTTCTTGTAGAGGTGTCAAGACCTTACAACGTCATCTTGGGTATAGACTGGTTATCTACAGTCCATGCCCAGATCAACTGTATTAGGTGCAAAGTGCGGTGTGTCCGCACAGATGGGAGAGGGTTCACCTTCACCAGTGAGAAGGGAGCCTTTGCAGTGCAGGATGGACTTACGCAGAGGAGAGGGCAGCCGATCACACATCAGTTGGCTAGTCGCATCCTAGGAGCGGTTGATGTACGGAGTCCGAGTTTTCCTATTGTGGTGGATCAGTATGCAGACGTTTTTTCTGATGATGTTCCAGGACTACGTCCTCACAAAGAGGTATACTTCTACATAGACCTATAACTTGGGACAACACCGATATCTACTACAGCATATCGGATGGCTCCCGCTGAGCTTTGTGAGCAGCGGGTACAGCTGGAGGACTTGCAGGGAAAGGGATTCATCCAACCCAGTGTTTCACCCTCCGATTATCCGATTTTATTTCCCAAGAAGAAGGATGGGAGCTTACGAATAGGTGTCGAAAACTATCACCTGAATCAGGTGACCATGAAGAACAAGTACCCACTCCCGAGGATTGACGACCCCTTTGATCAGCTCAAGGGAGCAAGACGGTTCTCGAAGAAAGACCTCAGGTCAAGATATCACCAGCTCTGAGTTCGAGATGAGGATGTGCAGAAGACAGCCTTCAGGTGTCGGTATGGCCACTACAAGTTCTTGGTTATTCCCTTCGACATAACCAATGCTCCAGTAGTGTTCATGAGTCTCATGAACAGGATACTTCGTCCTTACTTAGATTGTTTTGTCGAAGTCTTCATCGATGACATACTGATATACTCGACTACTGAGGAGGAGCACACCTACCACTTGCGGGTTGTACTAGATACACTTTGAGAGACCCAACTTTATGGTAAGCTCTCGAAGTGTTAGTTCTAGATTCGAGAGGTTCACTTCTTGGGGAACGTCATCTCGGAGGCAGAAATTGTAGTGGATCCTATGAATATCGAGGTGGTACTTTCTTGGGAGCCACCCAGGAGCATGACAGAGGTGCAGAGTTTTCTAGGTTTGGCTGGGTACTATCGAAGATTTGTGCCAGACTTCTCCAGGATTTCATCACCGCTTTCAACTTTGACGAAGAAGGGGGTACCCTTTTTGTGGTCAGATAGATGTCATCAGAGATTTCTGGAGCTGAGACAGAGATTGACCAGTGCACCCATCTTGAGGCTACCGGAGGAGGGCATTGGGTATGTGGTTTACTGAGACGCATCAGGGACCGGACTCAGGTGTGTCCTGATGTAGAAGCGGGCAGTGATCACCTATGGTTCACAGATGTTGAGGTATCACGATCAGAACTTTGCTACCCATGAACTGGAGTTATCAGCAGTGGTCTTCTCCCTGAAGATGTGGTGACACTATCTGATGAGCGAGTGCTTTACAGTCTACTCTAACCACCAGAGTCTCAGGTACATTTTCTCGCAGAAGGACCTAAACCTAAGATAGCAGCGATGGATCGAGTTCCTCCAGGACTATGAATTTGAGATAGTCTATACTCCTGGGAAGGGGAACGTAGACGCTGATGCTCTCAACAGGAGATCGGGCATATAGCTTCTAGGGGAGGCGACAGAGTAGCTAGCCACGTTGCAGATATACTTTGTGGATAGAGATGGGGAATCTTTTCTATAGTCTCTCAGAGTCACTCCTCCACTTCTTCAGTGAGTCATAGAGGCACAATGTGGGGAAATTGATTGTGCGACGCGACGTGCTCAGATATGCACATGGCATGCGCCTGATGGATTTTCTGAAGGAGGGGATCACATCATCCTCTTCAGGGGACATACTATGGAACCAGTTACACTGCAGGAGGAGGTTCTGAGGGAGTTACACACTTCCCCTCTAGAGGTACATCCAGGAGTGACGAAGATGTATCAGGACCTTAGATGATAGCACTGGTGGCCGGACATGAAGAAGGCTATAGCAGAGTTCGTTTCACGATGCCTCACTTGTCCGCAAGTGAAGGCAAAGCACCAGGTACCTGCAGGCTTGGTACAACCCTTAGAGGTTCCAGAGTGGAAGTGGGATGAGATATCCATGGATTTCGTGATGGGGATTCCACGTACATCTAGGGGAGATGTCTCTATTTGGGTGATCATAGACCGAATCCCCATGTCGGCCCACTTCCTACCGATCAGAGAGCAGAGCTTAGTAGAGAGCATGGGACACCTCTATATTCAGGATATCATATGGCTTCATGATGTTACATTGACTATCGTTTTCTATTTTGATTCTCGTTTCACTTCCTGGCTATGGAAGGGGTTACAAGAGGCTTTCGGGTCACAGCTATGCTTGAGCACCACCTTCCATCCTTAGACAGATGGCCAGACTGAGAGGACCATTCGGACTCTCGAGGACATGCTCCATGCATGTGTCCTTGACTTTGGTCGCATCTAGGTGGATCACGTACCCTTGTTGGAGTTTGCGTACAATAACAGCCACCAATCCACCATTGGGATGAAACTATACGAGGCACTGTATGGATGAACTTGTAGATCACCCCTGTGCTGGACTGACCCTGGGGAGTCAGCACTGGTAGGACCGGAGATGGTTCAGGCTACGATAGAGAAGGTGCAGATCATCCAGGTGCGGATGAGGACTGCATAGAGCAGATATAAGTCCTATGATGATAGGAGACAGAGACCACTAGAGTTTGAGGATGGTAACCATGTCTTCTTACGGGTCTCACCTCGACGGGGTCTATGGAGATTTGGTCGGGGCAACAAGTTATCTCCGTTCTTCATCGAACAATTCCAGGTCCTCAGCAGGGTAGGCGAGGTGGCTTATTGCCTGTCCCTTCCACCTCAGTTGCACTGGGTGCACGACGACTTCTACATATCTCAGCTGAGGAGATACGTGCATGACCCGTCACACATCATCGATCATGGGGAGATAGACATCGATGACGGGGGTCATTCATGGAGGTCCCGGTGGAGATCGAGGATCAACAGGAGCAAGTCCAACGTGGGCGGTCGATTCCTCTGGTGCTCATTCGCTGGCAGCACATGAACCTCCAGGAGAGCACTTGGGAGTGGGAGGCACATATATGAGCTCATTATCCCCATTTGTTTTCCTAGTGTGTGTTATAGATTTATGGGGACATAAATCCCTGAGGTGGGAGTAATGTAAAGACCTGGAAATTTCAAGGAATTTTTTTTAAAAAGTTTGGAATTTTATGAGTCAGTGGCTTCTGACGACACTTGATTTTGAGGCCCGGTGTGCCCGGAATCAATTTATGAAGTTTATCTCAGGTACGTTCAATGAACGAATGAGTGAGTTTTTCTATATTTCGAAGCGGTGCTCAGAATTGAAATCTGAGGGCACCGATGAACTCTCAGCATCGGTATTTTCTTAAGGGGACCTTTACTACAGTTGCATTTTATGTGAGTTGAAAGTTAAAATTGGGGTAACATTAAGAAGTTAAATAAAATTGTTCTAATAAGTTTATTTATATCTGTAGACATTAATTTCTCCCATGGGAAGTTATTAGTGGGGCCCACACCCACCAAACTTCCATTGTGTGTATATTTGAGAGGTGGGGCCCACACAAGCCCCAACCCTGCATCTCCCCATAACCTCCTTTAAACCCCATTTAAACTCCCTTGTTTAATTCATGACAACCACCTTAATTATGAGGACTCTTTCACTCCCTCTCTCCCTCTTAAATGTTTTACAACACACCTTAATTAATGAATTCAAACTCTTTACTTAATTAATTAAGTGATTTGAATTTTTAATTTTAAATTTCATGTGTTAATAAAATAATAGCATGAGCTTATTATTTTATTTTTGGGGGCATTCATTGTGTTAAGGAGAGTTGGGAGAGAGCTCTTGAGAAGGAGAGAAAAGTATTCCTCTCCTCAATGAAGAATGGTTTTCTTCTTCGACGAAGAACATCAACCTTCAATGAAGAATGACTCGACAAAGAACGCTTCACGATTCTCCAATCCTCTTCTTCCTCCATGTCAGGGGAGGAGGCACCAACACGGGAAACTCGCCAACGTTGACGATTCTTTCTCCGACGTTGATGGAGCGACATCACTTTAGGCGTCTACGAAGAACAAACCATATTTGAGGTAGGGGGTTTAAGTTCAATTTTAATCAATTAAAATTGTGCCTCATTCGTCGTTGAATATATTTATTTGTCTCTGGACTATTGCTATCGCCTAACGTGGAAGGCACGGGCCAAACGAACACGACCTGACGACCCTCCGTTGGATCTTGATTATTTTTTTGGAATCGGTGACCGGAGGCGGAACACGGAAGAGGCCAACGGCGCAAGGTAATCCATCGCACACGCAAAGAAAAGCCGCTACCAAGCGGGCCATGACGGAGGAAGCACGTCGCCATCGCGCCGTACCGGGGACGTGGAGTCGCGGCTAGGGTAGGTCATGACAGAGGAAGCCGGCGCTGTCGCACCAGCTGTGCGGAAGGTACCACGGCCCACTTCACGGCCACCTCGGCAGGGGAACCGGCTGGCACGTCGGCCGGCCGGGCGGAGGAAAGTCGCGACGCTAGGAGGGAGCCACACTGGATGAACCGGGGCCCTCCAAAGCAGCCCTCTTATGCCAAGAGGCCAGCCGGTTAGGGAGGGTGGCGCTGCTTGGTGCCGCCAGTTCGGGCATCCGGGGGGATTCCCCCCCTAAAATCGTTAGGCCTTTGGGCCAAGCCAGCATGGCCGCACCAAGCCTGGTCGCGCCTATCCGGTCCGGGCCGCGCCCTGCCGGGCCAGGCCGCGCCCCGCCAGGCCGGGCCGTGCCCTCTCGGGTCGGGCCACACATTTCATCTGGCCGATCCAACACCCCTGCCGGGTCAGACCCGCCAAAACATGGTTAACTCGACCCGTTGGCCCACTGGGCATAACGTTCCGGGCCCATTTTCACTTAAATGTGAATAACTTAAATGACCGCGCATCCAGTCGACGTGCCGTCTGCGGCACTGGGACCCTTGCGATGAGGCAGTACTTTTACGATACTCTAAGTGGGTTTTGGATAACTTTGGAAAATGGCCGGGATTGGAATGAGCATATTTCCAACCGGGCCCCCGGAGCATAAATGCTAATAACTCTCAGACTGTGCGTCCGATTGACGCACCGTATGTCACGTTGGGTTCCTTTTGACAAGACAGAACTTCAGGATACATCAAATCTGGATTTCATGTCAGTTGATGTATCGAACCCTTGGCTCGAGGAGTGGACCCTCCCAGAATTGAGCATGCTGTGTGCGGGAACCCTAGAGCTGGCTGTGACTGCGATGACTACCGTGTTGGAATCCTCTGTGGGTTCGACGACGATGACGGATGTACTTGGATCCTTCGTGGGTTTGGCAGCGAGCATGACTGTACTTGGATCCTTTGTGGGTTCAGTAGTGAGGATGACTGTACTTGGATCCTCTGTGGGTTCGGCAGCGATGATGACTGTACTTGGATCCTACGTGGGTTTGGAAATGATGGTTACTGTACTTGGATCATCCGTTGGTTTGGCAGCGACGACTTCTATACATTGACCCTATGTGGGTTCGGCAGAGGAGATGATTCAGAGGCTACATCTAATCATCTCCACCTCTCTTCGTGAGTAGTATACCTCTGTGAGCTGAGTCTTGACTTTCAATCATTACCATCAGTGTGATTGACTTATTTCCGGTGTGGACTGGGTTGTGCTTGGGCTCGAGAGTTGGAGCCGAACTGAGAGTGATAACTTAGGTATATGCATGGGAATATACCTAAGTAGAGTTGGTTGATACTTCGTGATTGTATCTTTCCTTTGTGGTTTATCATTGGTGGATTCTGGGAGACCTTTGGGGTTCCTGGGGTTCATATTGAGTATCGTTATACTCACCCCTGCATGGGCAATGCCTGCACTACGTTGTGTTGGTTGCAGACGACAGACATCACTGATCGTGGTTGAGGCTTGTGGAGCTGGATGGTACCCGGAGGTGGACCACTTGTCGGGACGTACACGGTGCGGACGGACAGACCCGAGGTACTGATGAGACTATTTGTACCCACCCTTCAGCTGGGATTCCCGGAGGATGACTCAGTGGTTACTATTTTACCTTACTGCAATTGTACTAGACTTTCAGTTGTATTGTACTTTTCAGTTGGGTTTGTATTAAGGCCCATTTACCTTCCAGCACTTACTTTGTGTTCAGTATTACTTTGTGCTTACTTCATCTTTCATACTCTGTTGTGTTTTTTTACTATCATAAAGGCAATGCCTTCCCTTTTCATTGGGATTTACGCCTTTGGTTCTAGTTACCATCCCCTGGCCTATAGAAGGCAGGCTTGGGGTAGTCACAACACGGGCCTCGAGGATGGGTCGTGACAGCCAGGTTCACTATGTTGTGGTTCATGTCATGTTATAGGTTTCCTTTACCAACCTACTTGTAAAATAATCACACAATTTAGGATTTATCATAATATAGTACAATAAAATATCAATTAAAAAGAAATTCTTCCAAACTAGGGTTTTGACACTATGTTTTCAATCAAATTGTAAAGTTCCTCCAATTTGTCATCATGGAGTTTTTTGAAATGTTTTACCAAGGCTTTCATTTAAATACATTATAAGAGATCCTCTAAGGATTTCTCCACCACTAGAATGAGTGATTATATTTCCGTAATCTTCTTCCATGATAACTTAAAATATATGCATGCCTAGAAATTTAAACCATGATGCACACACACAGACACACTAACGCTTATACAATGTAATACTTGAGACCCAACTATAGTGGGTAAACACCTTATCCAAGACTATAAAGCTCTAAATATCCTTTATTCAAGAATTTATTTAAAATTTAAATTTTATAATTTTAAATTTACCAAATTAAATTCATTTTTTAATTAATTATATAAAATTAATTTAGTATTAATTTTCTATCTTTTTCTAAAAAAACTATCTTTTAGTCAAAAAAATATTGTTTTCAGGAAACTTATAATTTGTATGAATTTATCATCATATAATAATGACCTATAATTTAAAAAAAACTTTTAAGTAATCAAATATTAATTTAATAAAAAATATTAATCATTTAAAAATATTTTTTAAACTTATAAAACCCATGAAAAATATTTTGGAAAATAATTAAATTGTTTTTTAAGTATAAAATTGTTTTTAGGCTTTTTTTGAATCAAGTATTTTCTATGTGATGTTAAGTTTTGGAATTACTTAAAATAATAATAATATTTATTCATATTATAATAAATTAATTTATTTCATTAAAATCAGTATCAAAAATAATTTTTTCTTATATATAAACATAATGCTTAAAAATGTTATTTTTTTTCTAAAAACTATTTTTACCTGATTAAGCGTCTTTATTTTAAAATTAAATTTCCATGCCATTAAAATTTTTATTTGAAAAAATTATTTTAAAATTATAAATCATAAGTATAAAATTACATAAAACTATAAATCTTATTTTTTTTCATTAAATTTCATTACTAAAGTTAAAAATTAATTACCAAGGTAAAAGTAAATTAAGAAAATAGTTAAAAGTATAAAAAGGCATAAACACTCAAAATTTTCTAAAAATTAATAGATGAGGTGAGTTTCAACCCAAAATAACTATACATTAATATTGTTTCTAGTTTTTCCCATGGACCATTGAATAGTAACATTAAATTATTTAAAATGTATGGGTTACTCTTGAAACTACCCTTTTTCCAACTTATTAAAGAGAAAAATCTCTACAACTTCAAGACACCCCTATTCTTAAATTTTATCCTTAAAAATATTCCATTTCGATTCTACTAGAACCTTATACCATGTTAAAAATTATCGGGTCACCATTAGTAAGCATAAAGCCTTAATTCCAAGGTCACTTCCAAGGAAAATTCAAATCCACAACATAACTATTATCAACCACTTTACTTTTATTCTTAATTATCTTATTTAATATTTATTCCAGATAAAATATTATAATGATATTATTATCCTTTATATAATTTAATGTTATTATATTAAGATTATTACCATTATTTATTCATCTTTTTCATCCATTATGAAAAATTAAATCGTCGTTTGTGCACACGTACAGAACACCTTTACCACAAGCGACAAAATTCATTTTTCATCACCACCCATAATTGACGGTTCCTATAAATTATTTAATAAATAAATATAATTTTATGATATAATTATGGTTTTGGTTTAAATAATTAGATAATTTACTAATTATATGATAATTAAACGACCATATTTAAATAAATTATTTAAAATAAGTGTGTTAAGAGGAAAATATTTTATTCAAATTATATAATATTTTAATATAAATTATTTATTCTTATAATTACATTATAATTATATTAAATCACACTATTTAACACAAATTATATCATTATTCTTGAGTTAAAATTATATTACCATGAAACCAGCACATAATCATTCAATAAATCAATGAATGTCCATGTTTGGATCAACTTAACCACCCAATTGAAAAATTCTATAAGATTTTATAATTTATGAATATGGGAACATAAATATGTGTATAATTTGATATTAATGTGTAAATAATTATTATTTTTCTATTTAATAGATGTTATATCGATATTTAATTCATCAATTAAGAAAACACCCTTCGATTGACAAGAATCACCAAAACATTATTGTTATTAATTTAATCTCTATGGATAAAGAATAAAACACACATGAAAGAAATTTGAAACATCATAAATATTTATAAAAAATCCATAAAAGTAGATTTAATGACCTATTATTGATGAAATTTGGAATAATAATGAATACTGATATCATTATTTTGAAATAAGTACAGACTATCAAAACCCTAAACACTCGATGTGGAAAATATATAGAATTCATATAGTAAAAGAATATTTATTATTATTTTAAATTAAAATTTATATGAGTAGGTTAATAAAAAATTGATTTATATAGATATGTTTTTGATACAAAAGGATAAATTATCTTTGTTGAATTCAAGACAAGTGGTAAGGATTTCCCATCTCAAATTCCTCTCTTTGAGAAAAGATTTGTATTATACATTTAATTTACTTTATGTGGTGTTTACAATTACTATTTGATATGTTATATCCTAAAATGTATTTATTATTGGTATTTAGAGATCAATTTTAAACCCTCTATTTCAAGGTGTTTTGATAGAATTTCTACCCAAGGCATATCTAGGGGGTTTTCATCTCAATTTTCATTCTTTGTGACTCATATTATATTCACCACCTATTTTATTTTGTCTGGTGTATACATTTTCATGGAATATTTTTTATCACATTATTATTGAAATTTAAGGTATTTATAATAATATATTGTAATCCATCTATCATAATCTTTTGATTTAAGAGTTACCTAAACCATTATAAAACTCAATATTTTCCATTGTGGAAAACTCATCTTAAGTTTTGGTAAAGTAAAAGTGTGTCATTTGGTAGAAAATACATCCATATTTAGATACTGGAAAGTGGATGTGGCTATGGAATAAAATAACCAAGGGTTAATCACCCTGAGATGGGTTGGTTTAGAGTTGATCAATCATCGCCCTGATGTATGAGGAGTGGGGAAGTATTTTATTAAGGGATATTATCACAAACATCCATATAAATCTATTGAATTGGGATGTATTTTATTTGCATATTTATAATTATTTTTATATCCATGTATTTTAACTAAGAGGTTCCTTATGGAATCGAATTAAAAATACTTGTTTTCACTTATAGTGAATGAATTAGACTTAATTAGGTAACAAGTGGGACCTAGGATTATATAGCCCCTCGACGCATTGAAGGGAATCATTAGACAAAACATGACATGTTTTGGTGTATAACTATTACTATAATAGGATAGTGTCTTGGAAAAAGGCTTTGAAATCATTTTTTAATATCCAAATTTTTTAATTTTATAGTATGAAATCAATAACTATTGTTATCAATGTTTTCATTTATTATCATGAATATAGAATTCTCTTGGTCTTAGTTGATTATATATTCATGTTGTTAATTTATTCCTACCATATAACTTATATCATCTTTATGTTATGTAAGATTATATTTTATGCTAATCCTTAATAAGAATCCAAGATACCCCTTTTTTTGTTTTCCTATTCCTAGTAAACCTAGGGAAGAATTATGTTTAATTTTCCGGGATACGATGTAATGGAAAATCATGTTCTCACATTGTGTTTATGTTGTATCATATGTTTTAAAATGTTATATATGTATGTATCTTGTATTCTAATACTAATAAACTATTGGATCCTTCAGGAACCCTTTTATTTGGTAGAAATATTGTAATATAACAACCGAATCTAGGTTTCTAGAGTTTGGGATATTACAATTGGTATTAGATTAAGTTTAGTAGGAACCATAAGGATTATATTTAGAGGAACAAAGTGATATAAAAAATTACCATGAAGAACTCTTATTATTTCTAGGGGATGACCTAGAAAACATAATAAGAATTTAAATTTACAAATGAATATCTTGAGCTAATTATGTGTATGCCATTTTAGAAAGATAGTTACTAACATGATGAATTGGAACTGCATTAACACCTATAGTCATTACATGGATATTCCAAAGAGAAAGTTTACAATTATAGAGTTGAGGATAATATTTTCATAACCATATTATGGTTGTTAACCTAGGTTATGAAAAATAATATTTTCCATATAGAGAGGCATAATAATATCCAAAATTCTGTAACTATTTTAGACTAATTCATGCGATAAAAACATCCAAAATATAGTGGAAATACTAATATATTGGTAGTTGAACAATGAATCAAGTCTCTAAAGAAGATATTTCTCACTTAAGGAAGTTGTGAAAAACAAAAATTCGTCATGATAATATATCATTTGAAGGGATATGTGTACCAATGGTGGTCACTAATTCAAAATTCTAAATAGAAAGTTCAGATAAAGAATATGGAATGTGTAACTTTTAAGGAGGTATTCTATAAAAAATATACTTTACTTATGAGAAAAGATAAGAAATGGAAATAAAATTACTCAATCATAGACAATAGGAGGATGAATTTTTTTTTGAGTATTAGGCTAACTTTACAGGGTTACCTAGATATTCTATAGAATATATATGTAGACCATAAAAAAGGTTGATTGTTTATTTGATGAGTTAAAGCTAAGAAATTTAAGGGTCTTGATATCAAATACATTTTAATCATATAAGGATACAATATCAAATTCCATTAAGACATAAAATTATTTCTCTAGGACATATGTATTAAAGCGTAATTAGGAGAATAAGAGGCCAACAGAGCATAATGTGAAGAACAATATGGAAAAGGGGAAGAAAAAAAAAGGATAATATTTCACACTTATGATAAATATGCTATGGAACACCTTGGGGATTAGGGAAATGAACATGAATTTTATAAATGTAGAAAGAGAAAGTCCATAAAAATCGTAAATATAAGAGAAAGAAATAATATATTGATGTTCAATGATTTAAATATAGGGAGAAGGTAAATTATGTGAAAATATTCCTTAATAATCATGGGGATTTATCTCAAAAAAGGCCAAGGGATAATTGAAAATCTTATGTGATTAGCACATCTGAAGTCATAGTTCCTACTAATGTAGTGGAAATTTATTTGATCATTGATTCAGAGTTAGATAATGTTTTATTTGATTCAATATATTTACACTCTTTTATATCTTCCATGTTTTCCAAAAACACTATATATTTACATAGAACCCTATTTAGGGAGTTATCACTTAAGACACTGATCAAGAATCTTATTGAAATAATAATATATTAGCAAGTTACAAATATTATTCATGGTTATACCATAATTTAAATTTTTATTATTTTACCTATTGTTTAATTTGATATGATCCTTGGTATGGATTGGTTTTCAAATTATAATGGAAAAAATTATTTCTAAGAGAAGCATACTACAATTCATGAAGGTAAAGTATAATATCTTGTTTTTAGAGAGGAAAATTCATCATCTAAATCACTCATGGATCCTCACCCAGTATCCCCCCTTAATTAATTTATAGAAAGAGAGGAAGATAAAACAAAACCTATGGATAAGGAATATATCCTAATAATAGACAATGTACTTATGGTACAAAATTAATTGATGATTTTATAGAATAATTACAAGGTAATCATTTAGATTGTGAAGTTTAGTTCTCCATTTAAGTCATTTTTGATGAAAATATATATCTTTAACTCCCTATAGAATGACACCAGTATAGTTAGTGTAGTTTAAGTAATACCTGTAAGAGTTGAGTGATAAGGGAGTTATATTTATTAATGTTTATCATAGGGAGCCCCAATTTTATTCATGAAATATATGTATGGGTCTACAATATTATGTATTGATTATAGGGATATCAATTCCATTACTATAAAGAATATGTATCCTTTACCACACATTAATGATTTATGTGATCAAATTCAAGGAGACTAATAATTTTCAAATATTGATCTTCGTTTTGGTTATTATAAATTAAGGGTGAAGATGGATGACATAATGAATATGACAATTCAAGAAAGGTGTCATGTTCCAACCCATTGAGGCTCACCTGGCCAGTGAAAGGTCGAGCTAAAATTACTCCAAGCCCACCTCTATAGTCCAAGGGTTAGCAAAAAACACTGAAATACATAAATAAAATATTAGGCCTTTTCCTAATATATTTGTCTACACACACCCAACCATCTTTATATAGAAGTGAAAATGAATAATAATAAAAGAAAATAATATCTAGAGTAAAATTTATGCATGTAATATCCTATAGGGAATACAAAAGAATATGATAACATAATATGAAAAGTAAAGTGAAACGAAAACATGACTAACCATAAAATATTTACCAACATGACAATGATTGGAAATGTATATTTTGAAAGATCCAAACTCTAAATATCTAATCCTAACCACTGTACACAGTGTATGTCATCGAGTATCCCTATGATCCTTTGAAATCACCTAAGAATTGTATTTCATCTGCATAAGACATGACACATATAGGAAAATTCCATATAGTGGTGAGTATATACATACCCAATAGGATTCCAAAAAAATTAAAGAGGGAATGATTGAATGCACAATAAAAGTATTCAGCTCATCCAACAAAGTTATTTCAATAAGTATATGAGAAAAAAACCATTAAAAACTCATATATGCTCAACAAGAAGAAAGAATGAGAGAGAAATAGGATCTTTAAATCCATATCCCAGTTAATAACAATGAGTCTTCCAACAACTCTAAGAATCCATCATTGATGCCCAATATCTTGTGTATATATCTAAAGAAGTAACTAAGTAGAGGACCCACAACTCACCACTATATCACACAGTCAAGGGGGCATAGTCTCCAAGAAGAGGACCCACACCCTATACTAATAGGCGGATTCCACTCAGCAGGTAGGTAGAGTACCCACAACCTATACCAATAGGGGGATTCAACTATTCTTATATATAACAAGTATAAAGAACCCACACCCTAGTACAATAGGTGAGTAACGTCACTATGGCTAGATAACTTATTCCCTGGTGAGACAGGGCTATATAATCTCTATTTTCATAATGAGTATGAAGGACTAACAACCAAGTATGACATGGGATAACTATCTCTATAGATAGAGGACCTGTACCTTAGAGCAATTGAGGAGTACTATCTCTATCTAAAAAATTATTATAGAGGACCCATGCCCTGATGTGACATGGGAGTATCATCTATAAAGATAGATTAACTTCACCCTGGTGCTATAAGGGAGTACAATCTATTTATTCACAATGGGTATGGAGGACCTATGACCTGATGTGACATGGGATTATCGTCTCCAAGTATAGAGGATCAATTCCCTGGTTCTATTGGGGAGTACTGTCTAAATCTACATAAATGAGTATGGAGGACCCTAACCCTGATGCGATAGGGGAGTATTGTATTTATTAGACAATAAAAACACATATGTTAATTACATTTTAATTGTATTTAATGTTCATTTTTTATTCTATTGTCCCGAGTTAGTATATTTTGATTTTGAACATCCATTCTCATCATTTGTGCACATTATGCCTAATGTACACCAATTTAGGCCCAATGAGTCATTTGATTATAAGGAATGTAATTATCCATATTTTAATTTGATATTTTTTGAAACGGATATTCACTTCAATTTAAACATTTTTCATTCAAGGATAAATTAATGATTCATAAAGGATGATGGAGATATTTGGCAATGAAAAGAAATAATTCTGGAGAAGGCAAATTGAACACTAGCCCACTGATGAGAATGTGGGGCCCAAAATTCAGGCCTGATTAATCCTAAAATTCGTGGGATTCTAAAATAAATATAGAGTAACAAATCACTGTTCAGTATAAAGTGCTAATTTGGCTTCCATGATTGTTATTTAGGTGGCCCAAATAGTATATCAAAATCTGGTCGAGAATCTACAGCCCAGAAAAACATCCCAC
Organism: Viscum album; assembly: GCA_963277665.1. Lineage (NCBI taxonomy): Eukaryota > Viridiplantae > Streptophyta > Magnoliopsida > Santalales > Viscaceae > Viscum > Viscum album. The sequence continues at coordinate 1,177,172,844 of OY728139.1, read as the reverse complement.
CAATATAACCATATCTCGAAAACAATAACTTTTTTTTCTTATATTTTACAGGATGTTATGGAACATTAGGATCTTAATTTAAGTCTTATATTGACCACCCAAATTCGGCCATCTATAAGGCGTTTCATGCGACTCTGTTTGGTGGATGCAAGATGGATACCTTTTCGGGTCAAGGGTGGAAAGTCTTCTTTCCACAAACATTCCACCACCCTAGACCTACCATACTCAAGTGAGATGACTTATACTATTGAATGATAGACCCAAGGTCTCAAAAATTTCTATTTAAGGTAGTGGTTTTGGAGTACTTAAGGATCTTGGGTGTTTGGTTTAATTGTAATGTTATGCTGCCACTTTGTGTTTGTAATCGCATTTCAATTTCCATGTAGGTTTCCTTTTCGTACTTCTTTGTTCTTAATCGACATATTTCTCTTCTATTCTTACTATTTATTTCATTAAAACTTTATAATCACAAATCATCGTGATATCTCTTTGTTGTGCTGAATTAGTTCACACATAGGTGTGAATTTCATTTGCACACACGGAGGAGTGCTCGTTATTTCCACGGTTTTAATTTCTTCAATATAATTCTTGTAAGCCATCTTCCTCCCACCATTGAGAGTATACCATAAATGGAGGGATAAAACTTTAATGGGTTTATCTTAGTAATATTAAAAGGCTGTATTTAATGTTATTTTATGAATGAATTGTTGTTAATTGGTTAACTAATTTAAGACTTCCATTCTTCAGTTATTTCCACTCTTCATCTTCACTGTGTTTGAGGAAGATAATTACAATTACTAAAATGACCATATACCTTGGAGACATCATGAATTTGGTTCTCTAAGTTTGTAGGGGATTTTTAATTGACTTTAGTTGCATAAAACCAGAAAATTATGAAGGTAGTGTTATTTTGAAGAAGGGATTCATCAAGAATTAATTAAACCAAAATTGTCTAAAGAACTAAAATTCATCCAATCCACCCCTATAATAATCTTAAGATCAACCCATTTTCATTTAATTGAATTCAATTAGGTTTATTAGTGTTCTTTAAAACCATCCAAAATCAAAACCAAGTTGGCCACTTCATATCCAAAAATCCACCTCAAAGGTTGTGTGTCTTAGGTATCTTCTTAGGTCTCAATGGATTCGACAACCCAATCTAGACTACAAGGACCGTTCTACTTTCATCTCTTGGGTAAATTTGAGCGTGAAAATTTTTTGGTGCCGTTTCCAGGGACCCAAGTAATTCATATAAACACCCATTATATTATCCTCAATTTCTTCTTTTCTCATCCAAATTCTCTTATCTTGTCCCTTTCTCGTTTTTTTTCTTTTGGCGCATGTCCGCCTACACCCGCGAAGAATCAAACCGTCTAGTTAGGGTGGATAGTCCTAGGGTTGGGGAGTCAAGTACACCGAGGGAACTCTTTCCATTAGATCATAATATTCCTAATACTCTAGATTCCAAAATTGATCCTATTTCAATGGAAGGTCTTCAAAGCAACCAACTCATAAACCCGGGTGGGAACAAAAATGGAAACCCAAATGAGGCAGCCCCAAACTTGGGGAATGCAATTGATCAAACTATGAATGACTACATCACACCTTCCTGGACTAATTCCCCCTCATGCATTAGACAAAATTCCCTAAGAGATGCCAAATACATCTTTAAACCCCATGTCCTAAACCACCTTCCCACATTCCATGGAATGGAGTCCGAGATTCCCTACCTTCACATTAAGGAGTTCAATGACATTGTAGAAACCATGTGTCCCCCACATAAACTAGAATCAGATAAGATGAGAATATTTCCTTTTTCTTTAAAGGATCAAGCTGAAAATTGGACAAAAAAATTGAGACCATCATCCATCAACTCTTGGGACCAACTACAAAGATAATTCTAGAAAAAATACTTTCCCCACCGCAAAACAATTGCACTTAAAAAGAGCATCCAAAACTTTTTTGAAAATGGGGGGGAGTCATTATGGGAGAGGTTCAAAGACACTCTAAACATGGTTCCACACCATGGGTTTTCTATTCCTGAACAAGTGAGAATTTTCTATGAAGGGTTGGGTCCGGGGAACAAACAATTCATCGACATGATGTGTAATGGAACCTTTAAAAACAAAGCCCCAAATGATGCTTACGAGAATCTAGAAATCCTTTCTGAACAAAACCAAACATGGGGAACTTCACCTTATTCTGAAAATCCACATAGAACTATTGGAATTCATACACTTAGATAAGAGGAAATCCTTATGTCTAAACTTGCAGCACTCTCTAGGAAGGTTGAAGGAATAGACCTTATGAAATTCCATGAAATCCAAACTGTAGACCTTGTTTTCACAATTTGTGACAAAAATGACCACAAGACAGAAAACATCCCAACCATTCCATCCATCAATTATGTTCTTTTAGGAGGACCACTAGTGGAAGTCAATGATTTTAACTTTCAAAATCTTCAATACCAAAACAACTTCAACCCAAGGTATAATGATCACCCAGGATTTTGGTGGAAAGATAACCAATAACCCAGCCAACCACAGGGACAAAATCCTTACCCCCATCAGAACTACCAAACCCATAACTAGTTACAAACCCAACCTATCCAATACCAACAGCCACCGGTCCATTTTCAACAAACCATACCACCTCAAAAATATCCCCCCAGGAGAAACCAATCTTCTAAAGAACCAACCCAAACTGTTCCACAAAGCCTACTAGAACAACTGTGCAAACAAATGGAAAGTACGAAATCAGAAGTCTCTTCCATTAAACATGAAATTAAAACCATCAAAACTGGAAAGGCACCCATTCCTACTCAGGCGGTACCAACCTCAAATTCAAGGGGAGAGTCAAGTTGTACTCAAAAAACGCATGAACAACTAAAGGCTGTGACTGTTTTAAGTAGTGTAAAATCAATTGACAAACCTGAACAACTAATTCAGAACCCACCTGAAGATTCAAACTTGGATGAAAATTCAAATGAACCAAATTATCAAACTGAAAAACACGATAACATTATCAAAGAAACAACTCTTCAATAAACAACCCCTCAACCTTCACCATTTCCTCAACGCATGATGGGAAAAACCAAGCCTGAATTGAGTGAAACATTGAGTGAAATCTTCTCACAAGTCAAGTTGAACATTCCCCTTCTCGATGCCATCAAAACCATATTTTCCTACTCAAATTACCTTAATGACTTGTGCACTTTTAAAAGAAAATTTTCACATAAAAACCAAGTCCTTATGGCTTCTAATGTGAGTACCACCATCCAAGGGACCATTCCTCTTAAGTTGAAAGACCCGGGTTGCCCTTACATCAATGTTGAACTAAGAGAGAGCAAAGTTGTCAAGGCCTTGTGTGACCTAGGTGCTAGTGTCAATCTCATTCCCTATGCTATGTACTGCCAGTTAGGCCTAGAAGTTCTCCAACCCACATTTGTCACACTTCAACTTGCTGATCGTAGAATTAGGGTTACAAATGGGATTTTAAAGGACGTTCTGATAAAGGTTGAAAACTTAACCTACCCTACCGACTTCATTGTCCTTGAAAACCATCCAAACTTAGGAAATAAGGAAGAAATCCCAATTGTCATTGGTTGTCCTTTCCTTGCAACAATCAACTCTGTTATCCGAGTTCGAAATGGGAACATGACCATCACCTTTGAAAAAATGAGTCTAGACTTGAACATCTATAATGCAAGCTCACAAATAGGGGACGATGAGGACATTCATGAAGTAAACATGATAAGAAGCATTGAAAATGAATCCATATAACATCAAGGAATATTTTATGGATGTTTAAGTCAGGATGAGATTGATTTCCTTTGTTCACATGAAGGAAGTTTATCTCATTGGCTTGAATAATTTTCAAATTGATCTTATGATGAAGTCTTAGGTCCAACAATCAGTGAAACCTTTCAAGAAACCACTTTAATAGAGACCACTCCAACTTCCTTCACTAAATCTGATCAAGCCAATCTAGTAGCTGAAACTTCTACATGTGGGGAATCAATCCTATCTGAAACTCTAAAAAAAAGAAATTGAACTTGATCAAATGTCCCAATCTTCTTCTGAAATTCTAAACCAACCTGGTCTTGAATTGAAGTAACTTCCCACTGCACTCAAGTATGCTTTCCTAGGGGACAATCAAACACATCCTATTGTCGTTTCTTCTTATCTTAAAGACAATCATGATAGAATGATTCTAGATGTCTTTAAGAAACATAAAAAAGCCATTGGTTGGACGCTATCTGATATTATTGGGATTAGCCCACTCATTGGGACTCATAGGATTGTTCTGGAATATGATTCAAAGCCATGTCGTCAACCTCAACGGTGACTCAATCCTAATATCATGGAGGTAGTAAGGAAGGAAATTCTCAAATTTTTAAAATATGGTATCATCTATCCCATAGCTGAGAGTGAGTGGGTGAGCCCAATCCAAGTGGTTCCCAAGAAGGTAGGAATCACAGTGATAACCAATGAGGATGGAGAGATTCTTCCAACAAGGGTGAGTAGTGGATAGAGGGTCTTCATTGACTATAGGAAGCTAAACTCATTCACCAAGAAGGACCATTTCCCCTTACCATTCATTGACCAAGTCCTTGAGAGAGTGGCAGGTCATGCCTTCTACTGTTTCTTAGATGGGTACTCAGGGTAAAATCATATTGAGGTCTCCCTAGAATATCAATGGAACACTACATTCACATGTCCATTTGGCACCTTTGCTTTCAAACGCATGCCCTTCAGGTTATGCAATGCCCCTAGAACCATCCAGCGGTGCATGATGGGAATCTTATTAGACATGGTAGGGGATTTTCTAGAGGTCTTCATGGATGAATTTTATGTGTTTGGGGATACATTTGAGGAATGTATGCAAAATGTGGAGAGAGTCTTGTCAAGATATGAAGAAAAAAATCTGGTCCTAAACTAGGAAAAATGCCACTTCATGGTTAAAGAGGGACAAGTTATAGGCCATCTGGTCTTAGGTTGGGGGATTGAAGTAGATAAATCCAATGTTAACATCATTCGTCACCTTCCATCACCCAAAACTATCAAGGAAGTGTGGTCTTTCTTAGGACATGTTGGTTTCTATAGAGGAATAATCAAGGAATTTAGTTCAATCTCCCATACCCTTTGTGCTATGAAAGTAAAGGATGCTCTATTTGTTTGGATAGAAATTTGTGAGGGTTCATTCTCAACCCTCAAATCCTCTCTCACCCCTCCCCCCATCATGAAATCTCCAAATTTGATCCATCCTTTCGAATTTATGTGTAATGCCAGTAAACTTATTGTAGGAGCTGTGTTAGGACAACGTTGTGATAAAAATCCTTATGTCATTGCTTATGGAAGAAAATCCTTAAATGATGCCCAAATCAACTACACCACCACTGAACAGGAGTTACTTTCTATTATGTTTTCCTTAGATAATTTTAGGTCCTACCTCTTAGGATCCCCCACCATTGTGTTCAATGACCATTCTTCACTAAAATACCTCTTCCAAAAAAAAAGATGCTAAGGATAGACTTATTAGGTGGGTCCTTATCTTACAATAATTTTACCTCACAATCAAGGATAAAAACGGTGTTGAAAATGTTGTAGCTGATCACCTCTCTAGGATGGAATTCAAAGACAACTAAAATCACCTTTCTGTGTCTGATTCATTTCCTGATGAACACTTATACTCTGTGAGTGACTGCCCTTGGTATGCTGACATATCCAAATTCTTAGTTACAGGAGTAATTCCAAAATTCTTAGGGACTTAAGATCGAAGGAAATTACTTTCTAATGTTAGGCACTATGTGTTTGATGATCCATACCTCTATAATTTCTGCCCTGACCAAGTCATTAGGAGGTGTGTCCTAGAATCTAAACAAGAGTCCATCCTTAAATTCTGTCATATTGAGGTATGTGGAGGTAACTTTTCCTCTAAAAAACTTCTACTAAGGTTCTTCAGTGTGGTCTCTTCTATCCCACCCTCTTAAGGGACTCTTACACATTTTGTAAAAGTTGTCCTAGGTGTCAACAAGTAGGGTCCATCACAAAAAGGAATCAAATGTCACTCACTCCCATCTTAGTGGTTGAAATATTTGACTATTGGGGAATTGATTTCATGGGTCCATTCCCAAAATCTAAGGGATACCTCTAAAAACTCTTAGCTGTTGATTATGTCACAAAATGAGTTGAGGCCATTCCCACTAAGTCCAATGATCATCAAGTTGTTATTCGATTTCTGAAAGAGAACATAATTTCTCGATTTGGAATTTCTAGGGCTATAATCAGTGATCGAGGAACCAATTTCTGCAACCGCCCATTCTCTTCACTCATGTCTAAGTATGGTATTTCTCATAAAGTGTCCACTGCATACCATCCTCAATCCAATGGTCAAGCTGATTTAGAGAATAGGGATATTAAGCAAATTCTTGAAAAAACTGTCAACCCCTCTAGGAAAGATTGGTTTGAGAAACTCTTATATGCTCTTTGGGCCTATCGAACCGCATATAAAACCATTTTAAGAATGTCCTCATATAGGTTGGTTTATGGAAAATCATGCCATTTACCTATTGAAATTGATCATAAGTCATTTTGGGCAATCAAAAAAAATTAATTTCGACATTTCTTTAGCCAAAAAATAGGAAATTAGATCTTAATGAACTTGAGGAACTTAGGATGGAGGCTTATGAAAATTCAAGGATAAATAAAGATAGAGTTCAATCCTACCAATTTAGGAATATCAAAGTAAAACATTTTGAACTGGGAAAATTTGTGCTCTTATATAGTTCAAAACTTCATTTACACCTAGGAATGTTAAGGTCTAGATGGTCCGATCCTTTCGTAGTGCATCATGTGTACCCCCATGGGAGAGTAGAGATTCAAGATCCCACTAGTGGTCACATTTTCAAGGTCAATGGTCATAGGTTAAAACCATTCATTGAATCATTCAATAAACATGAAATAGAGGTTGAGTTAACTGAGCCAACCTATGAACCAGAAAAAATGGATAGATTTAGGATCTATGTCGGGCTAAGGACGTTAAACAAAAGCACTTCATGGGAGGAAACCCATCGTTTTCATGTTTATAATCTTTCTGAATCATGTTTATTTTTCAAATAAGATTAATTAATCATTTTTATATTTAAAAAAATAAAAAAATAAAAAAATAAAAAATAGACTTTTGACATGTTCTTTTATTATGAGTATGGATGGGTACGAAAGGGGAGCACCATATTCATCTGTGCCACGTGGTGTGATCTTTGAGTAATACCTAACCCAGAAATTTAAAAAGAAGATGATGTATCATCAGTTTATTTTATTTTATATATATACTTATATTTTACTTATATATATATATATATACTATTTTGTTTTGTTTGTTTGTTTTCCTTTTTCCACTAGGGAACTTTGCAAGCGACATGGATATCAAAGGACTAAATTGGAGTGAAAAGAACTTCAAACTTCAACCACCAGCTAACTTCATTCCATGATCCTAATATTTCAATTTCCTTCTTGAAATCCCCTTTTATTCCTCTACCCCATTCTAAATTTTCTTTTTATGAAACTAGGGACAGTTTCATTCTAAGTTGGGGGGTGTGGAAACAAAATGTTTAAAAAAAACAATGATAAAAAAGAAGTAAAATTCCCTTATCATTCATATAATAACATCTTTGATCACATTAAAACTACATATCAAATAATATTTATTTCATTGAATCTTAATTTAATTCATGATTAAGTTTAAAAGCATTGATTTTGGAAGATTGGTTGTCCAATGAGAATTTTTATCATTTTTATTTTCATCTATTAAATCAAAATGCCACAATGTACGTCCTCTAGATCGTGGGGTAATAATTTGGATTCTCAGGGTCCCATAATAAATAGAATAGTTTGGTTTTATTTTTATGAATAATATGAGTATTCAAAAAAAATAAAAAATAAAAAAATAAAAATTTGCGTGTAGAGCAATGGATTGATAAAATGCGAGGATTTCGGCACTTGGGGATCGTGACTCCAGATTTTTCTAGCCCTGAGTTTTTCACTATATCTTTATTTATGGTAATATGATTCTGTTTTTTATCAAGTTAACTCGAGATGATTCCTGAGTATGTGGGCTTCACTTGGTGCCCTAAGGCCTTTGATCCTGGGAGTCATCGGCAAAGTCTCGCTAAATGGGTTAATTTGATTAACTGCAATCTCAATTACTATAGCAACATTGAAAAATAAAAAAAATAAAAAAAAATAAAATAAAAGAATACCCATATTAGGATTAAATGTGATTCCACCTAGTGCTTCCATGATTTCCCCTTGAATGAAAATTGAACCCCCATATCTATTGTGATTCACAACACATCATTACACCTAATTGAGTTGGATGAAGTATGATGATGGATTTGATCAAAGGAATGGGCTTGGGATTGAGATTTGATTTTAAATTTATCTTGTTTTAAATTATTGTGATAGGTTATAAAGATATATTTGTGTGCAGTTTACATTGTGAGCACTGTTTGTTATAATGTGTTTGAAGAATTGAATTCAAATAAAATCATTGAATTATTTTCTCGGGACTAGAAAATCTCAAGTTGGGGGTGTGATTAGCCAATAAAAACACATATGTTAATTAAAATTTAATTTTATTTAATGTTCATTTTTGATCTTATGGGCCTGAGTTAGTGGATTTTGATTTTGAACATCCATTCTCATCATTTGTGCACTTCATGCCTAATGTACACCAATTTAGGGCCAATGAGTCATCTGATTATAAGGAATGTAATTATCCATATTTTAATTTGATATTTTGTGAAATGGATCTTCACTTCAATTTAAACATTTTTCATTCCGGGATCAATGAATGATTCATAAAGGATGATGGAGATATTTGGCGATGAAAAGAAACAATTCTGGAGAAGGTAGATTGGACACCAGCCCACTGATGAGAATGTGGGGCCCACAATTCAGGCCCAATTAAGCCCAAAATTCTTGGAATTATAGAAGACGTATAGAGTAACAAATCATTATTCAGGATCCAGTGCTAATTCGGCTTCCATGAATGTTATTTAGGTGGCCCGAATAGTATATCAAAATCTGGGCCAGAATCTTTGGCCCATAAAAACAAACCAAAAATTAAACCATATATCAAAAAACATAACTACTTTTGGGATGAGATTGTACAGGATGTTAGGGGACATCTGGAGCTTAATTTAAGTCTTCTATGGGCCACCCAAATTCGTCCATCTAGAAGGTGTTTCATGCGCCTCTGTTTGGTGGATGCAAGTTGGATACCTTTTCGGGTCAAGGGTGGAAAGTCTTCTTCCCACAAACTTTCCACCACCCTAGACAAACCATACTCAAGTGAGATGACTTGTACTATTGGTGGATCGACACAAGGGATCAAAAATTCCTATTTAAGGCAGTGGTATTGGAGTATTTAAGGATCTCGGGTGTTTGGTTTAATTATAATGTTATCCTGCCACTTTGTGTTTGTAATCGCATTTCAATTTCCATGTAAGTTTCCTTTTTATACTTCATTGTTCTTAATCAATATCATTCTATTAAATTATTCCCATTTATTTAATTAAAACTTTATAATCACAAAGCAAAGTGATATCTCTTTGTTGTGCTGAATTATTTCACACATAGGTGTGAATTTCATTCACACAGACGGAGGAGTGCTCGTTATTTCCGTGGTTTTAATTTCTTCAATATAATTCTTGTAAGCCATCTTCCGGCCACCATTGAGAGTATACCATCAATGGAGGGATAACCCTTTAATGGGTTGATCTTTGGAAGATTCAAAGGCTGTATAGAATGTTATTTTAAGAACGAATTGTTGTTAATTGGTTAACTAATTGATGACTTCCATTCTTCTGTTATTTCCACTCTTCATCTTCACTGTGTTTGAGGAAGCTAAATCCAATTACTAAAATGACCATATACCTTGAAGACATCATGAATTTGGTTCTCTAAGTGTGTAAGGGATTATTAATTGAGTTTAGTTGAATCAAACCAGAAAATGATAAAGGTAGTGTTATTTTGAAGAATGGATTCATCAAGAACTAATTAAACCAAAATTGTCTAAAGAAGTAAAATTCATTCAATCCACCCCTGTCATAATCATAAGATCAACCCATTTTCATTTAATTTAATTCACTTAGGTTTATTAGTGTTCTTTAAACCCATCTAAAATCAAAACCAAGTTGGCCACTTCATATCCAAGAATCCACCTCATAAGTTGTGTGTCTTAGGTATCTTCTTAGGTCTCAGTGGATTCGACAACCCAATCTAGACTACAAGGACCGTTCTACCTTCATCTCTTGGGTAAATTTGAGCATGAATCATGTATCTAAAGATAGAGGACCCATGACCTGGTTTGATATCAGAGTACCATCTCTATCTAAAATCTATATTGATATTTCTCGATCACTATCATTATTGAAGTTCCACCTAAAGAATTATCATGCTCATACCATCTCCCATTGTATCAATAAATCCATTAAAAATACCATCGTATTCTATATGGAAAATCACTTAGGATAGGCTACATGTGATAAAAAATTTGAGTCCAAATGAAGGAGATACAAGATGTATATGGTTCATAAGTTGATATACGATGTGTATGGTGTCCACCCAGTGTGTGAAACCACCTTGATGCCTGGCCGTGTCCTCTCTAGAATATTTGTTTTGGTTATATAGTAATACACAACATGCAATGGAACTATACAATGTGTCTTGGCCAAAATCTTGATGAATGCATGAGGTTATTCATCAGCTCGATGGGCTAAAATGAAAACCTCTGATATTTCATCGCAAATGGCCATGAATAGAAAAACAAATTTCACCATCATGATCCTTATTGAAGAACACACAGGGTATTCTATTAAACTTCCCAAATTGGACACCCAGTGAAAAAAATGAATTTCACAACATCAAGCTCGATTGTAATTTCATGAGACCAAGACACGAACCCAAATTAAATACATTATATTGGTCTTGAAATGTTCACCACAAATTCTAGATTGTGATGCCTCATATGGTTTTTTAGTATGACATTGTATGAAGGAGTTACAGTATATTCTATATTTTATAACAATAACAACAACAACAACAACAACAACAATAACAACAACAACAACAATAATAATAATAATTTTATTGGTAACCTCATAGACTTGAGACATGATTCGAAAAAAGATATCCATACCTAGTTTTGAATCATATATCTCAATATTAGGGTCACACTCCACAAATGACGCATCAATCTGATGTCAAATGTTGAAGATATGACAGATTCTATATTTTATCACAATAATGAAAATAATAATATTTTATATTATTATTATTTTTAAGAATTATTTCAAGGGAGAGGATTCCACTTCACTCATAGCCAGTGAAAAACCCTCCCATTTCTTCATGTTTTTTCCTTTTCACTTTTGTTGAAAAACAGATATTATTATTATCATTAATAATAATAAAATATCACAACTTAAACCTCCTTCTTCATTCCAGGTCGCACATGCCCCCCATGGGTATTTCATATTATTCTTTTATTTTATTAACACAACATTTTTATTCAAAATTTAATATCATTTAATTTTATTAACCCATCATTTTTCAAAACCTTTTTCTTTTATTTAATTATTATTAAAAATAACTAACACAACTCATTCCATTTTTTAAAAAGTTAATAATAATAATAATAATAATAATTGTACGTCCTGTGATGTGGGAACTCTTCCTTATGAACAAACACTGGATTCCATCATCGTCATGTCCATGACGAGCAGCTCGCACCAAGAGACCTCGCACGTGGCCTCTAATTAGAACCAATATCACCAAATCATACATCATCACCATACACCAACTAGGAAAATGAGGATCCCCAATATGATCCTATAACACCTCCAATCAACCGCCATACTCAATTCACCATGATAACATCCTCAATAACAAACCCTCATTGGTGGTACCGATTCGATCTATTCACAAAACACTATCCTGCACATAGATCAATTCATAAAAAAACCATCGATTCACATGTCTTTAATACTACCACAATGAATTTGGGGGTTCGACCACACTCGGACCCACCCCAGAAAATTCAAAACATGTCCCTATTGGCCAATGGTGAATAACACACTAAACATAGAGGGGAAAACACCAGAACAAAGAGAAACATCACTGGGAAATAATTCTTGGCCAATGATTACATACATGGGGTGATAACCTATATAATAGGGGAAGAGTTATACTAAATCTATATAATCAAAAAATTACAGGGATCATGTGAATAAAAAATATTGCAAGTCAAAAGTTGATAAAATCCATTATCAATATTTTAATAAAAATAAGGAAAGCCATAAATGATGACCCCAATCTCAATTATAGATTTATCATTGGTAAAGAATGCATCCACTAGCGATGGAAGTAATGATCCAACTATATTCTTCATTCTTCTCATGATTATCCTCAACCCGATCATAATTCTTCATTCGATGTCAATATTCTAATGAAGAAGGCTCCCCTACACCTCTCAGATCTAGCAAGGATTATATAGAAAACCATTGGAAAATTATTATAATAGGGTTTTTATAGATGATTTAATTAGTTCATTTAATAATAAAAATAAATAAATATTTTTTTATTTTAATTAAACGTACCTTCCAATGGTTTCCTCATCCAAACTTTCCATGTTGAACAAATTTAGATCACACCTAGGGTAAATCCCCACATTTTAGATTCAACCATCGACTTAAATTTTTTATATGAGATTACATTAAATTTATATTAAATTTTTTCTATAAAACCACATGTTCATGATATAAAATATATTTAATATTTTTATAAAAGTCATTTCGGGATCACTGGGCCTTTGAATCGCGCACCGTCTCAGTTCCTATCTCTGAAAATATTTACTAGAAAATTCAATTTCTTACATGGAAAAAGTAATGTCTTGAAATTATTTCCTTCCTAAAATATTTTTCTCCTCGAAAAGAACAAACAAAGAAGAAATATGGGTATACTGATCTTGCACATGTCTCTCCCACTAGCACGAGATCCTCTGATTGTTTCCTGTACTACCAATATATACACACCCAAGGAAAACACTTTACCATGATTATATGTCATTTCTCAACACCACTAGATCCATAAAAAGGAAACTCTATTCTCACAACCCCTATTAACCAGTTTAGTTTCATACGAAGAGTCATGCACATACTTCCTTAGCTGTGGTATGTTGAGAACACCAAGAACCCGATATAACTATAAAAAGGTTAACTACCCTATCACGTCACTTGACAAAATTAGATGGGAAACCTCACTATGAGAATCTACTGCCACGAGCACACCCCAGGTGTCCCTTAATCTCATATCACCTTAACCAATGTAGGGTACAATATCACTTCTATGTCTGAGAAGACATATTCTGAGAAGTAATCCTTTGAATCTAGAATTGACTCCATGAGAGATGATATACGACAAGATCTACCAAATAATGTATAGAACTATCCTCTTGGGTCTCAGATTCTCCATCCTTGACACTGAGTACATGAGGGTAACATCTTGGAATAATACCACAAATCGATCCATGAAAGGTTAAGGATTTAGATCATAAGTCTTGAAAACTATAATGGGAAGTTTAACACACAAAAGGGTATCACCAAGAACTCAAAGAAACTACAGAAGATCTAGGAATAAATGACTGGTATATCAACATCTCAAACTTGGTATTTGTGATAACCCATCTTGAGGTCAAAATCTAAGAAACACTCCGCCCAAATCCACTAGCCAAAGTAGTAATATATTATCTGGGACTGATACTCCTCCTTGATAGTCATCTGGATCAGGTGAATCCAACTCACACCTGACCATAAGCTCTCATATGCCACTTAGGAGAACAACATAGGGATACCTAGGGAAACACACTGGGTCTCATAAATCCCCAACTTCATAGACTCCTCTAACCACACCTCTAGCTCTCAGCACTACAAATAGTCATCTGATATAGTAGCACAAATATCAGGTCATCACTAGTTAGATTTCATATAGAAAAGAAGCTCTCAATGGTGGGGTAAACCTTGAAATTCTTCAATAAGGATGCTGTCATACTCATCCACCATCACAAGAAACTGAAAGATTATAGAATCTACTACGTCAACGATAATACTAGAAAATTGATAAAAAAATAGGTTAAAACTCTTATGAATGAGATCATCCTTCTTTGGTTAGGGATTACTCCATATCAATGGAGGAAAAATTCATCCCAAAAAATTGGAAGCACTGCTATAGTCACTGGTATAAATCATATAAGCCTGGATGGTAGATAACCAGTCCATGATGAGGAAAGCATCGTAGGGTCCCAATGCTACTACAGAAAGATTTCATGTGAGTCTCTGTCTCTCTATCATTGAAGATTCAAATCAAACTATTGGAAGAAATAGATGATCATTGATCACCTCTATAATATCCTTCAACACAAGGTTCGACCAAAACATTCCCCATTAGTATTACAAGGTCTCAAACATGGGACACATATTGGGAAATTTGGTTTTAAAATATGTGCTATTATTTTAGATAGATAGGTGGAGACACATGTATCACCCTAAAACACACTCAAAGATAGTGAGACACAAGCTCCTACAATATGATGTTATCCATTATCTTGATCGTCAGCTTTACAAAACCAAGGATCACTTTGACACCTTAAGAAATAAAAAGAACTTCAAACATAAAAGTCAAAGGAACTCATCCACCACACCTTGATACTATCTTCTTAGAGACAACATTGACTCACCCACATGGCTTTAGATTACATCATAAGAACATGTCATAGTGGGGAAATTATCCCTCTTCTTTTGATGTATGAATCTACATCGAACATCACCAACACAAGCCTCTAATGAAACCCCATGTTTCCATGTAAAATTATTACCCATGGGACAACCATCAGGAGGGGTATTATCAAATCCAGAAATTTACACCATAGGTTCATTCTAGTCCTCTACCACATGATAAGTGGAGCCTGGATCACCCTGAAACCTAGAAGATCTCTATTTATAAAACCGACAATGTGAACTATACATAGATGCGTCATCTATCGATACCTAAAAAGACAAAATCGTCTCTCCAGAGAAGACTAGTTTTTAATGAAACTATCTAATCATTCGGGGTCCACACAAGCCAGAAAACCTAGACCACTAACTTGATTAAAACCTCTACTGCCTAAGGGTCTATCTCATCATGCAACTTCAGCGGTCTCTATTTCTTGAACTCACATAATTCTATAAGAATACACATAACATCATACCAACCTTCTATTTACTTCTCAATATATGGATGATAATCTTCCTCATCTAAAGAAGCATCCATGCACTACTAAATAGGTGGTGGAACTACTCATGGCCTACCTAGAGATAACACCTCATGGGTGGGTCCCTGAACTTAGGCCTCATCGCTCAATCAGTCATATTCATGACAATATATCAAAACCCTAGTTGGATATCACTATGGAATCATCATGAAAGTTATCATGATATTCCACAGTCAAAGACAATATCCATGGAGCTTACTACAGAAGGACATTCAATGGACTAAATATACTGTGATGCATGTATAATTGATCCCTGCAACCAATATCGTGGTATGTCGAGTTAAATAGTAGTTATTTAGAGTCTTGGTGTATGGATATGTTTTCCACCATATCAGCACTGGGTTTCCAAGATCGAAATTTGAACTCAAGATACATTGAAATTATCACCCTAAGTTTCAACCAAATCCTCATCATGGGTATAACTCCAAACAACAACCTTAGGATGAACCTAAACCTAAAACCTTTGTAGTTTCATAACACTTTAGAATAAGTATTCCCTTTGATACAAAATATATCATGAATAGACCCACAAATTCCTGCTTAGTCGATGGATGGATGAGAAACAAATACCCCAAGCCAACCTCCACTGGTTAGGGGCAGGAAAACAGCACTGAAAGGCATAACTAAAATGGGAGGTCTTTTCCTAAAGAACCTGTATGCACACACCCAACCATTTAAATTCACAAATTCACATAAATAATAATAAAATATAGTAACATATAGAGTAAAATCCATGCCTAAAATAACCTCTAGGGAATACAAAAGAGTATGATATCATAATCTAAAACGTAAATGGAAAAAATACACGCCCAACCAAAAAATATGTCTCGAAATGAAAATAAATGGAAAATTAAAACCTAAGAGAGTATATCTCTAAATAAACAAGGTTGAACACTGTTTACAGTTTATGCACTCAAATATACCTTTGCTCCTCTGAAATCACCTTCGACATATCCGTCATTTGCATAAGAAAAGAAACATGTTGTAAAAACCCATGTAGGTGATATTATATACAAACCCAATAGGATAACCTAAAAACTAAAGAGGTATAAATATATGACATAATAGTAGTAGTTAGATAAACCCAAGAAAGTCATTCCAATAACTATATGTGATGATAAACATAACAAAAAAAATCAGATAGGCTCAAAACGAATCCCAAACAATATAGAAATGATATATCCATCTCTACAAACCAACTAAGAAAAATGAGTCTACAAACATCTCCAAGATTCCAATATTAATGAATAGAATCATACGTATTTGTCCAAATAAATTACCAAGTAGAAGATCAATGCCTTACCACTGTGTCTCATAGTCCAGGGGGTATAGTTTACAAGTATATGACCCAAGCCCAATATAAATTAGGGGATTCCAGTCATAATGTATGTAGAGTAACCATGACCTATACCAATAGGGGGATTCCACTCTACACATGTAAAAAAAGTATGGAGGACCCACACCCTGGTACAATAGGGAAGTAGTGTCTCCATGGATAGAGGACCCACACCATGATGCAATAGGGAAGTTCCATGTATATTAACACATTGAGTTTGCAGGACTCGTGACCTGGAGTGACAGGGGAGTACTGTCACTATGGATAGAGGACCCACACCCTATTATGATAGGGTATTATTGTCTCTATCTACCTAATGAGCATGAAGGATCCATGCCTTGATGTGATAGGGGAGTGATATCTCCAAAGATAGAGGACCCACACCTTGGTGCCACAAGGGAGTAACATATCTATCTACTCAATGAGTATGGATGACCCACTCCCTGAAGGGATAGTAGAGAAACATATACAAGGATAAAGGACCTACCCACTAGTTCCATAGGGGAGTACTATCTGTAATGACCCCAACCCCAGAATCCTAGAGTCAGCACCTTAATTAAATTTGCATTATAATAAGGAACCAAATCCTAAAGGACTGATCAGTTTATTAGATTTAGAGAAATATATAAAAACATGATACCCATTTTACATTGGGAATAGAAAATAAATCCTAAAAAAGTAAAATCTCAACATCCTTGTAACTCATTACAATAATTCATCTTCATATCATGGGGAAAGAAAGAAAAATAAGGGTGAGATAAAATTCTATGTAAGGGTTTTGTATAGTGAATGATATCATGAATCAATAATAATAATCAATATGGAAAGGTAAATAAATGATCACACATTCCATATAAATATCCAAATAATTAATAATCAATAAGGAAAGGTAAATAACTAAAACACATTCTATTTAATCAATAAATTGAGAATTAAATTCGTCCATAGATAAGGTCATAGAAAAAATATAAGGGATTATTATAATAACTAAATACCCACTAAATGAAATTATTAAATATCAGATTCCATGTTTCCCAAGAACATGGAACCTTTACTATCAAGACCTTTCACAAGAGGGTTTAAAACATACAGGGTAAAAACCCATCTAATTTGGACAACTGATTCGTCTCATGAGACTACCGATACATAGAGGGGATTAATATAAATTATCCCCAAACCATGTAATATCACTAAAAATAATTAAAAATATATCAAATAATAAATTGAATTCATAAACATTGTGCCTTATCAAATATCTATATTGAGTAAAGGATACAAATTTATCAAATTTTCCCAATTTAATCAAATAACTTTCAGTGTGAACACCATATGTAAAAAATAGAATATGGTTTTAAAAAATAATCATATACATTAAATAATAATATTTATATTATAGATAAATATAATTTCCAATGAAAACTTATTACAATAAATTGATTTTCTCAAGATAAAGTTAACAATCATAAAAGAAGGCGAGATTTTAAAATAACATTTACCATTTTATAATTTTCATGTCAAATATACTTGGGTGAGATAATTCAAATTTAATATTAAATTAGAATGAATAATAATGTATTATTGATATTACATGTAAAAGGGTAAGTATATACACAACATAAAAATGAATTGGTGCATAATAAAAATTAAGTCTCAATGGAATGTAAATTGAGATGAAATCCCTTTCCTTATGCTTCATTTTGGTTGAATGATCTTTATCCTAATGTTTAATGGCATTAATCATGTTATAAAATTATTATAAAACCATATTAATTTTTATAATATTATATATTATCATTTAATAACATCTTATCACTGCTTTTTTAATAATCTTTCACCATTTACATTATTTTGGGTGTTAATTGCTTTGTTTTTCCAGTATGTATTGACTTGTTTTTTTGTTCCCATAACATTGATCCAAATTTAATCATCTTAAAAGTGTAAAATAGGATTAAAATATCATATATATTTAATATATATATATATATATATATTTATAGTAATCCATAAAATCTAGTGATAGTAAATGAAATACACCATTCATGGAGATGGTAAGCCACACGTATGCATGAATGTTGTTTCCATTTTCTTATAGTATTAAAAGAAAGAAAAGTATTATATATATAAATTATTAAAATATCATTATTTTTTCATATATATATATATATCATATTTTTATTAAAACCATACATAATACATTTCATGTAAATCATGTATGGATCACACCTCTTCGCAAAGCGGTAGTTCTCTGTACAAACAAGCAACAATATCATATACCGAAAAAATGGAAATTAAAAAGGTATATTTGATATAATAATTCTATAAGTATAAAAAAATCTTAAATATAATATATATAATATATTAACTATAAATCCATAATCATTCCCAAACTTTAAGGGTGGTAATGTAAAAATGAATGACATCAGTTTGTGAGGCGGTAGTCCACCGTACACATGAATAATGATTTCACAACCCATTAGATGGAAGTGTGTGAAGTTATAGGTATTAAAATTTTCATAAAAACTTATCAGTATATTAAATATACTTAGGTTATTAAATTATCCTGGTATAATATTAATTTATGTAGGTGGATAAGGAAATAAAATAAAAATTCTTTTAGAAGAACATTACCTTTTCTTTGGGTATCCTCCTTTGATTTGCACCAAAACCATAAAAAGTGTTTTTTATTAAAAATATAATGATTCTAGGATGAGGGGAGTGATGTTGGAGAGTTATTTGTTCAGGTTTTGGATGATCCAAATAGATTTATAGGTGTGAAGGATGGGGAGAGTGAGTTCTCTTTTATAGTTGAGGAGGAGTGAAATTCTTGTAAATACTCAAAAGTATTCACTATTGGGAGGTATCCATTACATAATTTTCTTAAAATATTTATAATTAATGGGTTATAAGGATTATATGGTCATGAAATACCTCCAAATTATAATATAAGACATGTTTTAAATATTTTCTTTCATAACTCTTAAGTTTCCCTATTTTACAATTTTTATATTTTTCATTATGTTAAGTAGTTTTCTAACCAATGTAATTTATATTTTAAAAATTTAATAGGGTGAGAATTATTAGAAACTTTATACACCATTATTATAAATATTATATTCAATTTTCTATGTAACACCCCAAGATTTCATAGTGTGTTATTTCTTCAAAATAATTCAATAACTTGCACTACACGCAACACCGAGTTCAATCACACCATGACTTACCAAAGGAAAAAGCCATTCAAAAGAGGTTAATAATATTATTGACTAAATTTTAAACTTTATATAATCCTTATAATTTTAGATTCCATATTATGAGTTTCTTAGATATAATGCAAGAACAAATTCATTTTCAGTATTGCACTTTTATCAAATTTTAATAGTGAACCATTTTTAAATACTATATTTTAAACTTTTTGACTAAATGGGGACATCAAAAATTTAAAATGAAACATCCCAAGCTTCTACGGTACGTTTCCCTTCGAATAATGCGATAGCGTGTGTTGTACGCAACCTCGAGTTCTAACACACACCACAACTAATTAAACTAGCCGTTGTGAATAGTAATACCTACTTTTTGAAATCATAAATATTCTATATTTCAAAATGGACTTCATTTTTGGATTCGGAATATCAAAATTAGCCTAGGGTGAAATTTTGGTACATTTCGGATAACTTTCATATTTTGATGAATAGTGAAAATTACTAAATTTTAATTAAAAACAACTTTTTTAATCAAAATAATTAATAGTGATAAATTATGAATTGGAGTGGTTTTAAAGTATATTTAGAATATATTTTTACATTTTAATATAATTTTGGTCATTGGACATAATTTTACAATTAAACCGAACATAAACAAGTGTCAATCTTTTGATAGTTATTATCTCTTAAAAACACGCTTTTTGTTTTGACAGCGGGAATTAATTTTAAATTAATTTCTTCCACTTCTGTGTTTTGAATTTGGGAAAATGGATTCCATATTTGGAATCAGGATGTTCAAATTGTGTATATAGGTAACTTTTATTTTTAGACATTTTGAATAGTTACTGTGGTAAATATTTTATTTACCATGGTTAAAGGGTAAATCCGGTAAATAAGGGTTAAAATAATAATATTATAATAATACAAAATTACCCTAAAACGTGTCATAACCTTATTGGTGGACACATACCCAACCATGGGCATCCTTGGGTCAATTTGGGGACCCCTTGGAGCCACTTGTATGTGGTAGGGACACATTATATTAATAAAGTTAAAATAAAAATAAAAATGGCATAAGCTTACATCTTTTAGAAGAACAATTTTTACATAGGGTTATACATGTTGGATTTTCGATTATAAATATTCATTAGAAAGATAAAACGATTTCCTACATAATTATATTTTATTTATAATTTTTAGACATTAAATAATTTATTTTATTTATGACACAATGATGATGCAGTAATTACTATAATAGTGAAAAATTAAAATAATTGATATTATAAATACTCAAATAAATATAATATGAACCTTTTAATGAATTAAACTAATTTTCTAGGATAATATGATATATTAGGATTGATTTAATTGACTTTTTTCGAAGTAATCAATCTGTTATGAGTTTCACAAAAATCAACTATTGAATAGTGTCAAAATTGACATAAAAGAGTTCTTAAAACAAATATTATATTATTAATTGATATTAAATTCCTAAAAATCTAAGGTTCGGCCAAAAGACTTATATGATGATAGGTTAATCATTACTGTACCACTTGGGGGTCTCTTGGATGTATATAGTAAGTTTATTAACCATATTATATAAAAATACAAAGAGACATTGTAAAAGTGAAACTAATTAACTTAGAGTTAATACTTAAAGATAAGGTTAATATAAGTACCCAAACCTGTATAAATTCTATTGGATGAGTTGTTTTCGACCTATACCCACCTCATCCTTTGAATAGTCAACTTTGGAGCCTTTGGAAACCGAATATGAATTTATTATAAATTAATATTTCTAGCTTTTCCAAAGGTGCCCCTCACCCCTCTTATAAAAGGGCACTCCTCCTTCTCTTTTCCTCACACCTCTCAAGCCACTTGGCTCGTCCAAACTCTGCCCAACTAAGCTCCCCACATCCCTCTCCTCCTCCTTGAAGCTTCCCCTTAGGCAGAAAGAATTTCAAGAAGTCCTTTGGTTCCAACCAAAGTGAGTTACCTAAATTAAAGGTAACGATTTCTCTTAAATTATTTTCATTTATTTTGCTTCTCCAACCCCCAAACTCTTTTTATTTCCTTTCTTTTGTAACAACAACAGTATCCTCAATATGCTAGGATGTTGTTATAAGAAGTATTAAAACTATAAATACACACAACTCCATCTAATGGATGATGAACATAATGTTTCTGTGGATGGCAAACTAACGCCTCACGAAACGATGATTGTTCAAATACATCTTACCGCCTCTCATGGTGGCCATTATGATGGCACTGTAATTAAATATGATATTAATGATATATATTTTATATATAAGCTTCTGTAATTCAATTTTATTTCATACCATTATTCGTTTCATGTTGTATATACATACGATAATTTCATTTGAGGAAGTGCGGACTACCGCCCCCTTAAAATGATATGACTCGTTCATACCACACATGGAACGTATAAAGGATGGTGTTAATGAACTTAAGTAACATGTATAAAATATTATATTATACTGGAATAGTAATATACCTAAGTATCATTTGAATTCAATTCTTTTAAAATAAAAATTAAATGGAAGTTGCGTTCGTGCGTACGTACGGACTACCGTCTCCACGAACGCGATGAGATTCATCCTCCATCGTATCCATTCAAGTATAATTATCATTTGATGATTTAAAAATTATGTTTAAGGACTTAATACCATTCTGGATTTGAATAATATACAACCTATCCTTTACAAACATGTCTTACGTAACAAAACATACAAAAGCAAACGAGTAAGTTAACACCCGAAACAACGATAATACTAAGATATTATTATAAAATCAATATTAAAAGATCATATATGATATCATATTAATATATATGATTCTTGTATAATTTAGTAACAATTATTTCACCATTATTCAGGAGGTTAACCTACCCCAACCAAGGAAAAGTACAAGGTAAGGGATTTTCTTATCTCACATTCAATTCCGTGAGATTTCCATTGTTCGCCACTAAATTATTGAAAGTGGTGTATTGTGTACTGCCATTTGATATATATTATCATGATTATCTTTATATTCATGTTATTCTGTAAATATCTTGGTGGTTATTAACTTTGACCATACAACTCAGTTGATTAACGTGGTAAGGGGTTTTCATCTCACTCCTTATTCCCGTGAGATTCATGCCATATTGCCACCATTACCTTTTGTGTGGTGTATGTACTGCCCATAATTATATTCTTTGTGTAATACACTCTAATTTATGTGTACTTACATATTAATTGTATGATACATCTTTCATGGGTTGTATGTTTCATAAGTTACCAAATTTGTAAGGGTTATTTCACAATCTCTTCATTATCCGAGGTTGTATTATACGTAATAATCTACTGGGATCTCTTTATCATCCACATCCATGTTTCTTCGAAATGTATTTCAAAACATTTTTACTATTTACAAGAATATGGGTTAAAGTCATTTATACCCTTGTTTGACTTTTTATAAGAGGTTTATAAAGGAATCTTTCCGTCGTTTTCAAAACAAGGTCCTTTTTAACCTTTTCGACAGAATTGAGGTAAGAATGTTTTTTTTAACTTATACGGCGGGTGCGGTTATTTTCCGCCGTTATAAAATCATCGAAGCTTTCCTTACAAGCTTATAAGAATATTTTCAAAGAAAATGTTTTATTTTATATGGATCTTAAATGATTTCAAAATAAAAGGAGATACTTCTTTTAAAAGAATTTTGATTTCATCTATGTCAACATCCTTTGATGGATTTTAAGATTATTTGAAGTTGATTTATTATAATACAAAACTTCTATATTGTATTGAAGGTTTTGTGATATGTTTGAATGTGGATGTGCTATTTTATACCATTCATAGTTTATGGTGAAACTATTGACATTTCGTATGCTAGTTTTAACCCGAATGTTTATGTTATATTTCAAACTTTTCTTCAGATGAATGTGCTAAACAAGTATGTTCCGGGTTGGGGACCGGTAAAAGTAAGCCCTCCAGGTTGGGGACTGGTTAAAGTAAGCCCTCCAGGTTAGGGACTGGTAAAATTATGCCCTCCGGGTTGGTGTCCGGTTATTAGAGGCACTCCGGGTTGGTGTCCGGTTATTAGAGGCACTCCGGGTTGGTGTCCGGTTATTAGAGGCACTCCGGGTTGGGTTCCGGTTAGAAGTAACCCCTAGGTCTTGGGATGAGGCCTAGACAATGAAATTAACGTTTGACATTATGCATTCCAACATTATGAAAGTGGTTATTGATATTGCATGTGATTATTCGATTAGTAGAATATCCATGTGAACAAGTAAATGGAATTATTTCATTTTACTTTTGCCATACTATGTTGAAGTCCAATTTTAAAAGGCTTTTGTTTTAGTAATTCATTGCCTTAAATGTTTATGCTTATTTATGAATGTTCTGCTATATTGTTATCCTTACTGGGCATTTGAGATCACCACTTTTCTATGTTTTATTTTTCCCAGGTAGTGAAGAAGTAAATTATGATTGACTTGCAGGGATATTATGAGGGGTTAATAGTGTGGATATGAAGACTTTGTTGATGTAGTAGTTTTTCACTTTGAAATGTAATGTAAAACTTTATGATTATATCTAGTGTTTCCAAGGCTACTAAACTAATCGGTCTTTCGAGATTTGATCTTTCTTGTGATCATGCCAATGTTACGAAGTAATGCACCGACTCTGGGTAGCTGGGGTCGGGGCGTTACAGTTGGTATCATAGGAAGTTTAGTACAAACCTTGGAAACTAGATTTAGATAAACTCTGATTAGAGCACGTAGACCTAAGATGAACTTTGAGGATTAGTATAGAAGAACTTCCTAGAATTTTGGTATTGTAGAGATTTTGTGAGTTTTCCGAGCAATACATCCCTGTCTGGATACGAGCAGGTAGAGGCGGCTCTGGCACAGATGTACCTAGGGGTAAAACCCGAAAACACCGCTTTGAGCTAGACTCGAACGGGAACTGGTGCACGACAACGGGCCTTGCTGCACTCTTGGTTACGACACTCCCGGGGGATATGCTTAGGATAACTCTCATTTTCTTTACAAATCATTATGAAGGGTTTATGAGTATATACTTCCTCAAAGAAAACATTTTTTTTGATTATGGATTATATCCATAAATAGTTCAATTTATGTTTAGTGTTTTATAAGTATGGGATTATGTATTTCGATTCATAAACTGATCTAGTTTATACAATTGTTTAGAAATGGCGCCCAGTAGAAGGAATGAGAACTCCAGAAATGCACATGATCCAAAGAGAAGGAAGGATCATATCTTTCATGGTCTTAAGCTAGAATTTATAATAGAAATAGTCTCCCATGTATTATCAACATATGAAGAAATAATATCATGTGTTGATAAGATAAGTAAAGAGTTTACTGAGTCCTATGGCTTTGAAGGGAAGCAAGAGAAGAAAAGGATAGAAGAGAGAAAGATGGATAAAGGGAAGAGGGAAAAGAATAATTTTCCCATATGTGTTAACTGTGGAAAGAAACACCCTGGAGCTTGCCTGAAAGGAATGGGAGTTTGTTATAAGTGTGGAGGAAAAGGGCACAAAGTACGTGACTGTAAGGGTAAGAAAATGGTTTCAAATGTACAATGCTTCATTTGCAAGGAGTTTGGACACTACGCGAACCTATGTTCCAGTCATCAGACTATGCCGCAAATGATGCTATTGGATAATAATCAAGTTATGATACTACCACAGATGAAGAGGAATGATTAGAGTTCTTATGTTGATTATGTCAATTGAGTGTTGTATCAACAATGTACTTGTTATAATAATTATGGAGTATATAAGGATTGTACTGCAGTACTATTTCATTAAGGACTTGAGTTTGTGTGGAACAAAGAAAAGTGACTCAATAGAAGGTTAAATTTTTGGAAAATATTTGGTTGAGAGAAAGATAAACCATAATATGGTTCTGATACCGAAGTAGTGATTTTAGAATAATACATGATTGATTTGGATAAATTATATTGGATATTCTTGACTACCTTGAAGCTGATTAATGATTTGTATATTCCATCATTGTGGGGTTTAAAACATTTTTGGATTGATGAAGTATATCCAGCATTCTATATGGAATAAGGGAGCATGAATGTAATCAATAAGGATTATGGCAAATCAGGATGTTTCAGTGTTTTAAAAGAATACATGATGAAGGTATTAATATTCTATTATAGGGTAAAAAGGATCTACATTATGTTTACCTTCCTTATAAATGTTGGACTGTGAGTTTGGACAGAAGTATTTTGGATAAATTCTAAGTTTGATATTAATTTTGGACTACCATAAAAGGACAACCCGGAGGTCGGGCGGCAACCCGTCGCGTCCGGCAAAGCTGCGAGACTTGAACCCGCAACCGAAGGGCGCCAAGGGTGTATCACCTACCACTGGCCCACGAGATGTCCTGGATTAAATAATTTAGTTTTTATTAAAAGATCTTGAAGATGAATTATAAATTCGATTATTTTGGAACCCTATACGAATAGTGTAAATAGAATTTTTTTTACGTTCTATTATGTTTTAGAGTGAAAGATGAGTTTGTGGTAGAAATTTATTAATGGATAAAACTCTAAAGTATGTATACCTCCTTATGTTCTTAGCCAATCTCATAAATAAATTCCACAACATTAAGAAAAGGAACTTAGAACAAAAATGTTGTCCTAGATGGTACCTTAAATCATCACTAATTTATGGCTTTGGGATTGTTGGCCTTTTCATAGCCATGTTCTCTACCACTCTCCATCAGATAATTGATGGTTAGATTTCTCCTCCATATCCATATTTTCCTACATGGATCCCTAGTATGTGTTATTTTCGGTAATCTTCATACTTTCCACTCTTTAGTTTAAATAGAGGCCTCATTAATTCATTTTTCGATGTGGGATTTCAACTAGGATATTTTGAAACGTCAAAAATGTGTTATCCTAATACCCTATGTTTTGTTGAACCGATGGTATTTCAATTCATCATAGATTAATGAATTTAAGGAACTCAATTTTATACTTGTTTGTGATTGATGACCTCAATCACTACCTATAAATATTTACGTTTTTCCTCCGATTATATGTCTCCAATTTCCACCAATGTTCTCCTAATCGAGATCATAATTTGGTGGTGACCCTTTGATTTCTCTTTTCCTCATATTAAGACTAAATTTTAGTAACCCAATTTCCGATGTGGGTTTTCCCACAAATATATTTTCTACTTTCAACCTTTTATTTTCGAAGAACAATTTCAAATTGCGAGGACGCAATTTATTGAAGGAGGGGAGAATGTAACACCCCAAGATTTCATAGTGTGTTATTTCTTCAAAATAATTCAATAACTTGCACTACACGCAACACCGAGTTCAATCACACCATGACTTACCAAAGGAAAAAGCCATTCAAAAGAGGTTAATAATATTATTGACTAAATTTTAAACTTTATATAATCCTTATAATTTTAGATTCCATATTATGAGTTTCTTAGATATAATGCAAGAACAAATTCATTTTCAGTATTGCACTTTTATCAAATTTTAATAGTGAACCATTTTTAAATACTATATTTTAAACTTTTTGACTAAATGGGGACATCAAAAATTTAAAATGAAACATCCCAAGCTTCTACGGTACGTTTCCCTTCGAATAATGCGATAGCGTGAGTTGTACGCAACCTCGAGTTCTAACACACACCACAACTAATTAAACTAGCCGTTGTGAATAGTAATACCTACTTTTTGAAATCATAAATATTCTATATTTCAAAATGGACTTCATTTTTGGATTCGGAATATCAAAATTAGCCTAGGGTGAAATTTTGGTACATTTCGGAAAACTTTCATATTTTGATGAATAGTGAAAATTACTAAATTTTAATTATAAACAACTTTTTTAATCAAAATAATTAATAGTGATAAATTATGAATTGGAGTGGTTTTAAAGTATATTTAGAATATATTTTTACATTTTAATATAATTTTGGTCATTTGACATAATTTTACAATTAAACCGAACATAAACAAGTGTCAATCTTTTGATAGTTATTATCTCTTAAAAACACGCTTTTTGTTTTGACAGCGGGAATTAATTTTAAATTAATTTCTGCCACTTCTGTGTTTTGAATTTGGGAAAATGGATTCCATATTTGGAATCAGGATGTTCAAATTGTGTATATAGGTAACTTTTATTTTTAGACATTTTGAATAGTTACTGTGGTAAATATTTTATTTACCATGGTTAAAGGGTAAATCCGGTAAATAAGGGTTAAAAGAATAATATTATAATAATACAAAATTACCCTAAAACGTGTCATAACCTTATTGGTGGACACATACCCGACCATGGGCATCCTTGGGTCAATTTGGGGACCCCTTGGAGCCACTTGTATGTGGTAGGGACACATTATATTAATAAAGTTAAAATAAAAATAAAAATGGCATAAGCTTACATCGTTTAGAAGAACAATTTTTACATAGGGTTATACATGTTGGATTTTCGATTATAAATATTCATTAGAAAGATAAAACGATTTCCTACATAATGATATTTTATTTATAATTTTTAGACATTAAATAATTTATTTTATGTATGACACAATGATGATGCAGTAATTACTATAATAGTGAAAAATTAAAATAATTGATATTATAAAAAGCCAAATAAATATAATATGAACCTTTTAATGAATTAAACTAATTTTATAGGATAATATGATATATTATGATTGATTTAATTGACTTTGTTCGAAGTAATCAATCTATTACGAGTTTCACAAAAATCAACTATTGAATAGTGTCAAAATTGACATAAAAGAGTTCTTAAAACAAATATTATATTATTAATTGATATTAAATTCCTAAAAATCTAAGGTTCGGCCAAAAGACTTATATTATGATAGGTTAATCATTAATGTACCACTTGGGGGTCGCTTGGATGTATATAGTATGTTTATTAACCATATTATATAAAAATACAAAGAGACATTGTAAAAGTGAAACTAATTAACTTAGAGTTAATACTTAAAGATAAGGTTAATATAAGTACCCAAACCTGTCTAAATTCTATTGGATGAGTTGTTTTCGACCTATCCCCACCTCATCCTTTGAATAGTCAACTTTGGAGCCTTTGGAAACCGAATATGAATTTATTATAAATTAATATTTCTAGCTTTTCCAAAGGTGCCCCTCACCCCTCTTATAAAAGGGCACTCCTCCTTCTCTTTTCCTCACACCTCTCAAGCCACTTGGCTCGTCCAAACTCTGCCCAACTAAGCTCCCCACATCCCTCTCCTCCTCCTTGAAGCTTCCCCTTAGGCAGAAATCATTTCAAGAAGTCCTTTGGTTCCAACCAAAGTGAGTTACCTAAATTAAAGGTAACGATTTCTCTTAAATTATTTTCATTTATTTTGCTTCTCCAACCCCCAAAATATTTTTATTTCCTTTCTTTTGTAACAACACCAGTATCCTCAATATACTAGGATGTTGTTATAAGAAGGATTAAAACTATACATACACACAACTCCATCTAATGGATGATGAACATAATGTTTCTGTGGATGGCAAACTAACGCCTCACGAAACGATGATTGTTCAAATACATCTTACCGCCTCTCATGGTGGCCATTATGATGGTACTGTAATTAAATATGATATTAATGATATATATTTTATATATAAGCTTCTGTAATTCAATTTTATTTCATACCATTATTCGTTTCATGTTGTATATACATACGATAATTTCATTTGAGGAAGTGCGGACTACCACCCCCTTAAAATGATATGACTCGTTCATACCACACATGGAACGTATAAAGGATGGTGTTAATGAACTTAAGTAACATGTATAAAATATTATATTATAATGGAATAGTAATATACCTAAGTATAATTTGAATTCAATTCTTTTAAAATAAAAATTAAATGGAAGTTGCGTTCGTGCGTACGTACGGACTACCGTCTCCACGAACGCGATGAGATTCATCCTCCATCGTATCCATTCAAGTATAATTATCATTTGATGATTTAAAAATTATGTTTAAGGACTTAATACCATTCTGGATTTGAATAATATACAACCTATCCTTTACAAACATGTCTTACGTAACAAAACATACAAAAGCAAACGAGTAAGTTAACACCCGAAACAACGATAATACTAAGATATTATTATAAAATCAATATTAAAAGATCATATATGATATCATATTAATATATATGATTCTTGTATAATTTAGTAACAATTATTTCACCATTATTCAGGAGGTTAACCTACCCCAACCAAGGAAAAGTACAAGGTAAGGGATTTTCTTATCTCACATTCAATTCCGTGAGATTTCCATTGTTCGCCACTAAATTATTGAAAGTGGTGTATTGTGTACTGCCATTTGATATATATTATAATGATTATCTTTATATTCATGTTATTCTGTAAATATCTTGGTGGTTATTAACTTTGACCATACAACTCAGTTGATTAACGTGGTAAGGGGTTTTCATCTCACTCCTTATTCCCGTGAGATTCATGCCATATTGCCACCATTACCTTTTGTGTGGTGTATGTACTGCCCATAATTATATTCTTTGTGTAATACACTCTAATTTATGTGTACTTACATATTAATTGTATGATACATCTTTCATGGGTTGTATGTTTCATAAGTTACCAAATTTGTAAGGGTTATTTCACAATCTCTTCATTATCCGAGGTTGTATTATACGTAATAATCTACTGGGATCTCTTTATCATCCACATCCATGTTTCTTCGAAATGTATTTCAAAATATTTTTACTATTTACAAGAATATGGGTTAAAGTCATTTATACCCTTGTTTGACTTTTTATAAGAGGTTTATAAAGGAATCTTTCCGTCGTTTTCAAAACAAGGTCCTTTTTAACCTTTTCGACAGAATTGAGGTAAGAATGTTTTTTTAACTTATACGGCGGGTGCGGTTATTTTCCGCCGTTATAAAATCGTCGAAGCTTTCCTTACAAGCTTATAAGAATATTTTCAAAGAAAATGTTTTATTTTATATGGATCTTAAATGATTTCAAAATAAAAGGAGATACTTCTTTTAAAAGAATTTTGATTTCATCTATGTCAACATCCTTTGATGGATTTTAAGATTATTTGAAGTTGATTTATTATAATACAAAACTTCTATATTGTATTGAAGGTTTTGTGATATGTTTGAATGTGGATGTGCTATTTTATACCATTCATAGTTTATGGTGAAACTATTGACATTTCATATGCTAGTTTTAACCCGAATGTTTATGTTATATTTCAAACTTTTCTTCAGATGAATGTGCTAAACAAGTATGTTCCGGGTTGGGGACCGGTAAAAGTAAGCCCTCCAGGTTGGGGACTGGTTAAAGTAAGCCCTCCAGGTTAGGGACTGGTAAAAGTATGCCCTCCGGGTTGGTGTCCGGTTATTAGAGGCACTCCGGGTTGGTGTCCGGTTATTAGAGGCACTCCGAGTTGGTGTCTGGTTATTAGAGGCACTCCGGGTTGGGTTCCGGTTAGAAGTAACCCCTAGGTCTTGGGATGAGGCCTAGACAATGAAATTAACGTTTGGCATTATGCATTCCAACATTATGAAAGTGGTTATTGATATTTCATGTGATTATTCGATTAGTAGAATATCCATGTGAACAAGTAAATGGAATTATTTCATTTTACTTTTGCCATACTATGTTGAAGTCCAATTTTAAAAGGCTTTTGTTTTAGTAATTCATTGCCTTAAATGTTTATGCTTATTTATGAATGTTCTGCTATATTGTTATCCTTACTGGGCATTTGAGCTCACCCCTTTTCTATGTTTTATTTTTCCCAGGTAGTGAAGAAGTAAATTATGATTGACTTGCAGGGATATTATGAGGGGTTAATAGTGTGGATATGAAGACTTTGTTGATGTAGTAGTTTTTCACTTTGAAATGTAATGTAAAACTTTATGATTATATCTAGTGTTTCCAAGGCTACTAAACTAATCGGTCTTTTGAGATTTGATCTTTCTTGTGATCATGCCAATGTTACGAAGTAATGCACCGACTCTGGGTAGCTGGGGTCGGGGCGTTACATTCTATATAAAAATTCAACATGTATTGAAAATTAATTTTAACATAAGTGCATCTAATGTGAAAAAACACTACTTTAACTGTAACCGTGCTAACAATGTTTTTTCTAATTAGAGGTCAATTTTTTAATTATAAAAGATCAATTGATCCATTAATTTAACATATTTTATATTTTTTAACATCAAAAACTAACTTGAAAACTTATAGTATTTATGTAATTTTAAATTAATTAATAAAATCTCATTTATTATAAAATATCATCAATGTCAATTTTGATATAATTTATTTAATTTGAATTTAAAGATAAAAATAAAATTATGTAATTTGATTATATTCATATCAAAAATTTATAACATGATATATTATTCCAAAAAATTAATGGAAAAGAATAATTCATTCAATTTAATTCACTTTTAATATTTTGTGTATCATTTAATTTAGTTCATTATTAACTAAATAATTTCTGTGGTGGTGCTTATTAAGAATTTAATATAAGTATTTAATCTCTCTCTCTCTCTCTATATATATATAATGAATTTAACTTTGAAATTAATATTTATAACCAAAAAAATGATTTTTCAATATCTCAAAGCCTTACAAATATTAAAGGTAAGGATGGTTCCTTATTTGTTCTTTTCATTACTAAGCTTATTATATACGTCCCTTTAATGGAATAGTATCAAAATAACTCATAAAAACAATTTATAAGGTTGTAAGGGTAGAAATATTTCAAGATAATTGGTGCTGGAAAAGCTGCTAGGTCATTTTACACTATATAATCTAAGATTAATCACTAAGTAAACTCATTTTTAGCTTAATCAGTGTAATTAAATTTAACTGTTTTCAATAAATACTTTGGTAAAAAATTATGTTAACCATATTAAAAATTAAAAATTATTATTATTCAAAATATCTAATACATTTTTCAAAATTCAACTTACAGTAACAGAAGAATTTTATTTAATATTAATCCCACAGATGTGATGAGAAAGCGGGTTTTTAAAGTGAAAATGTTCAAAAGTTTGAAATGTTTTATATATAAGTTTAATATTAAAATCATTACAATGAAGTAAGTCTAAATAATTAATATAAAATTGATATAAATTCAATTTAAACCAATTAAAAATATAATTTATACTTTTAAATTATTTAAATTAAAATGCAGTTTTTAATTAAAATTCAGTATTTTCACTATTCATCAAAAAATGAAATTTCTCAGAAAAATTAAAAAAAATCACCCTAAGATAATTTTGATATTACAATTTAAAAAATTAATTTTAATTTTTAATATAATTTTTTTAAATTGGTAAAATTTAATTTTAAATTATACATGCCAATCATGAATAAATTGTCTTTTAGAAAAAAAAATACTATTTTCAGAAAAAATTTCTTTTTTTTTTAAATAATTATTATTTTATGTAAAATAAATAAACATATGAAATATATTTATTTTCATAAGTTATTTAATATTATTCATTCTCACCATTAAAATTTCTAGGTGATAACTATCATATTAAATGATAATATTAATAGTATATTATTGTTCGGTAAAACTCAATCATGCATGTAACACAAGTTATCGAAGGAACTTGTTGTTACATTTAATGAAAGATAAAATTAATGTTTTGTGTAAATAAAGATAAAATCAATGTTTTATGTAATATATAATATTTAATGAAATTTTACACTTTTATAATTTTGGGGTGTTACATTCTCCCCACCTTAAATAAATTGCATCCTCAAAATTTAAACTTGATCTTGATAATAAAGGGTTTGAAATTTTGACATATGATTATTGAAAAACCCAAATCATAAAAATAGTTGATAAAATTACATATTAATAAGAAATAAATGGAAGTAAAAAAATTCTTCTGAATTAATCACATAACCAGGTTTCCAGATAGGGAAACATAGTTTGGAAATGCATACATGGACATCGAAGAGGAAAATAACACTGAAATACAGGGGTAGAGGGATAAATAACACATTAATGAGAAGGTTAAAGAACAAAAATCCATAAAAAAGTGTAAAAAATGTCATTTATATCATTAAAAAGGTTAATAATAGGATTTTTTTCTTTCAAGACCCTTTTCATAGATTTGAGGAATTCTTTCACTCTCTTAGATTATAAGGAAATATTTTTACTTGATACGTTTCTATTCCATAATTTTTTCATATTTTCTTTATGATTTAATAAATTTCAAATTTATTCCTTAATCAAATAAATGAATATATAAAAATGAACTTTTATGTCTGATGTACTAAAATTTCCCTTTAACAGATCATATGACCTATAAAAGAGTAATAAGATATTCCTCTAATATATACTAAAACAAAAATGGTTAGAAACATTTATCTAGTAAAACTTGAAGTTTACCTTAATCCATTCCATAAATAAGTTACATTAAAGCTCTCCCAAAATATGTATGACCAAATTTAGAAGGAAGATTATTAAATAAAAAATATTTTCCCCAGAAAAAAGTGGCTCTAAATCATCACATACCAGACATATGAATACCCTCATCATGAATTCTCTTAAAAAATAGTAATGAAATGAATTACTATAAAAACTTATTAAAAATATGTATGATTCCTTATTCATTATGTAAAAAATAGGTTATTGTATTTATCACTTAAATCCAAAAATATTGCAGACTCCTTTAGTTATAGAATAAACACTTTTCCAATAAACCATTAATCAATTCCAAGGTAGTTGGTAATATAAAACTTAAATTATCCATATAAATAATATCTTTATACCGAAATAATTATCTAAACATCATGAATATATTAAGGGTTATCATTCCATCAATCTTGTGTTTTTCAAGAGGTTAAACTTTCCAGTAAATCATTTTTCTTGGTCATCAATACCGTTCAACATACACTTTCAAATCCTTAATTAAAAATTCCTATTTTACAATACTCATATATTTCATAATTCTTATAATGAGGATGTCGTTGATAAAATACTCAAATGACATAATTATTAGATCAAAATATGAGAACATTAATCATTCATATTTATTTATATCAATAGCATAATCTTGAACTTTATCCCTTAGATTATTCTAAGGTATATTCCCTTGATGCTTTAGGAATTTATTTGGGTAGTTATCCATATCTATACAGTTGAAGTATTGTACGTTAGAAATTTTTTTCTTTCCCTTGCAATAAATACCATTGTGGCCTTTCTCTCCAAACATGGTGCAAAATCCCAGTCATTTTAAAAAGGTACTCAGGCATTTCATTCAAAAATTATCACATATGGGAAAAAGATTCTTTCCATTATTCCCTTCATCAACATTTTTTCTAGGTTCCTTCTTATTCTTGTTCTTCCATCCAAATATATAATACTTTGATAACTCTTTCTCTATTTTCTTAATACATGATACTATATCCTCATATATTGAAAATGTCTGGGATACTACTTCCCTTCAAAATGTTGGATTAGTATGATCAAATACAGATAATTCATACTCTTTGGATCACGTGCATTGGTGAGGTTCACATTCCTTCTTCTAGACACCATTTCTAAATAATGACATAGACTAGATTATATCATATCATTATGAAATATAATGTCAAATCCCAAAACTAGTGAAAAAATTAACATAAATTGAAAACTTTATGTGTAGATAATCTCATAATAATAAACATGGTTTATTTGGGATGATCTTATATAATTATCATCAAAGTATATCATGGGGTTTTGTTCTTTAATATATCTTTTCTTAAATCTAATTACAATTTTTTCTTCTAAACTTCCTTTGATGCGAAGTACAATGAACCCAAACCCAGAATCCCAGAGTTGGTGACTTAATTTATTATATTGGCATGATTATAAGGAATAAAATACTAAACAACCAATCTATTTAGTAGTTCTGGAGAACCATAAACATACATGATACCCATTTTACATTTGTAATATAAAATAAATAATAACAAAATTAAAAGCTCAACATCATTGAAACTCTATCCAACCATTCACATTTATATCATGGGGAAAGGAAACAAAATAAGGATAAGCTCAAATGTTTAGTAAGGTTTAAGTATAGTGTAATATGTAATGAATAAATAATCATAATCAATTTATAAAGTTAGATAACTGAACACACATTCCACATAAATATATAGATAAGGCACAATCAATATGGAAAGGTAAATAACTAAAACACATTCCATTTAATCAATAAACTATGAATGAAATGCATCCAAAGATAATTTTATAATAGAAATATCATGGATAATAATAATAAATAAATAATAAATGAAGTAAATTCTTTAATATTGGAAGCCATGTTTCCCAGGAACATGGAACCTTTTCCATTAATACCTTTCATAAGGCAGTATAAAGCATATTGGGAAACAACGCATCTAATTTGGCCAACTAATTCATCTCATGAGACTACTGATGCATCAAGGGGATTAATTTAAATGGTCCTAAACCCATGTCAAACCAGTCAAAATAATTCCTTATATATATAATAATTGATTTAATTCATAAAAAATGTTCCTTATCAAACATCCATATTGAGTAAAGGATATAGATTTATCAATTATTCCACAGTTAACCAAATAATTTTCTGAGCAAAAACCACACATAAAAATGTTATAGGGTTTAGGAAATAATTATATCCATTAAAAAAATATTTATATTTAAGGGAAATTTAATGTACAATGAAAATTGTTTACAATATAATGATTTATTCAAGAGAATTATAACAATCAAAAAAGAAAGTGAGATTTCACAATAACAATTACCATTTGGTAATTGTAAAGTAAAATACCATTGGGTGAGATAATTAAAATTAAAATATAAATTACCATGAAGAATAAAGTATTAATAATATTACATGTCAAATTTGAAGTATATACACCACATAAAATTGAATTGCTGCATAAAAACAATTAAGTGTTAGTAGAATGTAAATTGAGACGAAATCCCTTACCTTATGCTTTCTTTTGGTTGAACACCTCTTAAAATCCTGTATAATAGTTTTAAGAATGTTATTGAATTATAATAGAACTGTATTAATATTTATAATATTATATATGATCCTTTTATAACATATTATCACCCATTTGTTAATAGTAGTTCTCCATTTTCCATGTTTTGGGTTTAAATTGGCCTGTTTTCAAGTATGTTTTGACTTGTTATTTTTTTCATATTACTTTGATCATGATTTCATCATATCAAGAATATAAAACATGATGTAAATATAATATATATTCCTTATTTTTTTATTTATAGTAATCCATAAAATTTGGTGATAGTAAACAAAACACATCGTTCATGGATATTGTTGGTCGTATATCACTGTTTCCATTTTCTTATCATATGGAAAGAAAGAAAATAAAATTATATATATATATAAATATATTATTATAGTATCATTATTTTTTCATATATATATATATATCACACATTCTTATTAAAATCATCCATAAAACATTCCATGTAAAGTGTGAATGAGTCACATCACTTTGTGAGGCGGTAGTCCACCGTACACACGAGCGATGATATCATATTCCCAAAAAATGGAAAGAATACAGGTTTTTATGATATAATAATTAAATAAGCATAATAAAATCATAAATATCATAAATATCATATATAAACTATAAATACAAAATTATTCCCAACATTGAAATGTGGTAATGGAAAAAATAACGACATCAGTTCACGAGACGATAGTCTGCTGTACACTCAAATGATAATTTCAAAACACATTTGATGGATGTGTGTGGAGTTTTAGGCCACAAAATTTTCATAAGAACATCTCATTATATTTAATATATTTATGTTATTAAATAATCATGGTATAATTATAATTCATGTAGATGGAGAAGGAAATAAAATAAAAATTCTTTTAGAAGAACATTACCTCTTCTTCGAGTATCCTACATAGTTTTACACTAAAAATTTCAATGTTTTTATTTATGATCAAAATAAGGTTTCTATGATTAGTGGAGGTATTTTTGGGAGTGTTTTTGGAAGGTTTTTTATGATTCAAATGGATTGAGAGGTATGAAGGAAGGGGAGAGTGAGTTCCCTTTTATAGTTGAAGAGGAGTGTAATTCTTGTAAATACTCAAAATTATTTAAAATTTGGAGGTCTCCGTTACCTCATGTGCTTCCAAGATTGATAATTAATGATGTTTAAGGATGATATGGTCGATAAAAACCTCCAAAAAATAATATAACAAAATTTGTAACATTTTTTCCTTAACTCCTATGTTTCCTTATTTTAACATTTTTGTTTTCTTTTCATTATGTTTACTTGTTTTCTATCCAAATTAATTTTTCATTTAAGAAAAACATTGAGTGAGACTTATTAGACAATTTATAATAATTGATTCTAAATATTGGATTATTTATATGCTATAAATCAAATGATTGTTTAAAAATAATTTTAACCCAAGCACATGTAATGTGAAAAAGCAACGCTTTAACTCTAACATCGCTAACAAAGTTTTTACTATTAAGGGGTTAATATGTTCATTAAAAAAGATCAATTGGTCCATTAAAAGAACATATTTTATATTTATTAAGATTTATAATCCACTTTTAATAAGATATTATTTTTTTATTTTAAAATAATTTAATAAAATATCATTTATTAGAAAATAACATTAATGTTAATTTTGAAATAATTTATTTACTATGAATTTAAAAATAACAAGTAAATGATGAAATTTTAATCTATTAAGTTCAAACCTTTTTAAAATTATATATTCATCTAAAAAAATATTGTAATATAATAATTCATTCAATTTACTCCACTTAATATTTTTCATATCATTTATTTTAGTTATTTATTAACTAAATAATTTCTATGATGGCATTTCATAAGCATTAAATGTAAGTATTTAATTTATAAAAAATTAAAATAAATTATCATGATAAAAAAATAATTTAAATTTAAAAATAATATTTATAATTGAAAGTATGCTGTTTTTTCTCAATCTGAAATATTTATAAATGTTAAAGCTATGAAAGGTTCCTTTTTTGTCTTTTTTAATTAATTAACCTATTATATAGCTCAATATTATGGAATAGTATCCCAATAACTTATAAAAATCTAGCATAATGAGTTAAGGTTCTAAATATGTCCAACCAATGGGTGTTGGACAAGTTTGTAGGTCATTTTACACATTATATTATGAGTTTGACCACTAACTAAACTCGTTTTTACCTTAATCACTATAATTAATTTTAATTACTTTTAATAATCACTTTAGTAAAAAATTAATCTATCCTTATTTTAAATTATAAATTATCCCAATTCAAAATATGGAATCTATTTTTCCAAATTAAACTGACAGAAATGGTTGAATTTATCATGAACCAACCCGAGCCAACCCTAAACTAGTCATCCGAGCTGACTCCCAACAAGGCTTGAGAGGGATTCTTGATCCTCCTAAGTTGGAAAATAATGATGAGAATATAGATAAAGAAGTTTGGAATGATTTTAACAATAAAAAAATGAAAAATAAGAAAATATAAACTGAAAAAAAAGATAAACACTAGTATTAGAAATAAATAATTTTCATATACCACGTTGTGACCCTTTATATCACCACCAACCACTAAACCAATGTCACACCATGGTGACTGAATCCAAGATACAAATAGAACTAGAAATTAAAACAAATATGAAACTATAAGAATGAGTATTGAAACATAGTATATGTGTCCAAACAAATGTAATCCCAATTTTATTTCCTTTAAATAGAAGATCCATCAATTTTAAGTTTGAAATACAATATATAAGTAAAGGGATTTCATGAAATTGATTAAAATAAATCATATTCTATTTCCCTTTTCATTTAAAACTAGTATATATTTCAAGAAGCATGCTTCAACATTTTAAATATTAAGGGATATATAAAAAGGAATAATGTTTTTATTTAAAAGGAGGAAATAATTTGAGAATAATTCTAATAAACATTTCCATAAAAATTTGAAAACCATTTTATCACCATTAGAAAAGGTATATACTATAAAAGGAGGAAGAAGAAATGATCACACAAGGG
This sequence comes from Viscum album, assembly GCA_963277665.1. Lineage (NCBI taxonomy): Eukaryota > Viridiplantae > Streptophyta > Magnoliopsida > Santalales > Viscaceae > Viscum > Viscum album. The sequence goes on along the minus strand of OY728139.1, from coordinate 1,177,132,824 downwards.
AAATGGAATGTAGCAATCATGAGTGACCAACCAAATAAAGCACCTCAATCATTCACTATAGAAAACTAAGTGCTGAAGTGCATGGGAGAATCTAGAAGATCAATGGATAATCTAGAACATACTAAAACCTCACTCATCCCATATACATGCCTCACCTAATGACATCAATTCACCCACATGCTCAGTCTTACCCTACTTTTCCTAAATAAGGGGCATAATCCCAAAGAAGAGCAAGGTCCATACTAAGTCCCACTAGCTAATGCATAATCTGAACTAGTGAAAAAATTGTTCCTGAAAAATCCACTAGCTATGCTAGGTTCCCATGTAATGTCTAAATAGGGGGTGTGCCAAAAAAATTCACATCTGAAACCAACCACACATATATATATAGAACAAGTAAAAACATAAGACCCAACCCCCAAATCAATCCACAAAATAAAACCTTTCCCTTAAACCATCAGATCATATGGGAGTCCCATACTAAGGACCTACTATAACATTAAAAACAAAAAAGGAAATAGGATTATCCAATTAGTGTTTTAAAAGAGAACCAATTTATAAAAGTTCAATACGGGCCTATTGAAACCATTGAGTGAAAAACTATTTTTAAAAGAACCAAACCCACCATTTATGAACCAAAATCCATTTAGAAACCCATTTGAGAAACCAATACATTTCCAAAAGTCCTAAACAATTATTTAAGAATAAAACATTTCTCATAAAGGTTGGTAATACATTTTAAAAAACACCAAGTATGCACATTTAATAAAAACATTTCATAAAATTTAAATATAGAGGAAATTACTTTATTTCAAATCAAAAATTTATTATCAAAATAATAAATCACCAACAAGAATTAAATAAAGTTTCTAAAATAAATCGATCAATGTGTTTATAAATTTAAATGCTAAATGCAAAGGGATCTTACCTCAAACATGCCACTTTTTGATGATGACCACTCAAACCGACCCTTTGTGCTTACATGCACATGAATTTATACATACATACACATATATATATATATATAAATACCCAAAGATACGTTGCACATATTACCATCTATATGAGGGAATATGTACAAAGAGGGCATATATATATGCCTTACCCATGTGTGCACATGTAAGAGACCTCGACTCGCACGACTCGAAACCACATCAAGAAGATCCAATGCACTGTAGAAAAATACTAGGAAATGAAAAACCAAAAAACCCCTAATTTAAAACTTATCCAAAGAAAAGGAACTAAATAACCTTACATGAAATTGAAGCAAAACCCACTACCTTCGATTATTGTAGAAATAACCACCCTTAATGGGACCAATGAACCCTAAACATCAAGAATAAACAAGGGAAAAAACTGAAAATTGTTTAGGGTTCAATCTTGGTACATGAACTACATAAAATAATAGGAAAACCAAAAAATAGATGGAGGAGAGGGTATAAGAGACTTACCAGAGAGTACTGAACAATGAATAGGGAGGAGAAACAATCACCAAAGGGAATGGGGGGGTTTCATACTGTATCCATCCCAGTTAGTCGGGTCATGCGAGAATTAAAGGTGGGGTGGGGGGGGGGATTTGCATGGAGAGGGTATGCAACCCCATTTAAGTGTTAAAAAACTAATAATAATAATAATAATAGTACTAATAATATTATTATTATGATTATAACATTTATATTTTATTTTATTTTATTTTTATCTCATTTAATTTTTATTTTTAATATTTTTTTGAACTCTGCAGAGGTTGCATGATTTGGATTCAGAGTCTTCCAGACGATGCACTAACCATGCATACCATACTAGAGGGAAAATGACCCTCACATAGGCTGGAAACAAAGTTTGAGAAACTGTGTGCCAATTGTACAACTCAGATCTATCATTTGAAAAATTCATTGTATATTCTTGTCAAGCAGTTTCCTATTACCATGAGGAAGGCATACTCCACCAAGATAAGGGAACACGATCATTGTTGGGAATTTCATGGTTTGAGATAAACCATGCTCAAATCGTTGATAGGGTGAAAAACCACCCAATGAATCAGAAATTCAAAACTATTGATTAGGAAAAGAACCTACACCTCGACCAAAATATCCAACATCAAGAAAAGGATGAAAATAAAGACAAAATGTGGTAGTGTGAGAAAATTCTCCCCACAAATTTTTTTTCTACCCCAAAAAGTCACTCAGTTGAATAGGAAATGAAACCAAAATCTAAAACCACACTCGGCCAAACAAAACCGCAAACCTTAGTGTGACCTTTTAATTTTATAAGTCACACCCAAATAACTCTTGATAGAAGAAAAACTAGATGAACCATTAAGAAAATAGTAGGTTTCCCCCCACCACAAGAACACATCTAGCATGACCAACATTGACACTCCCAGTATGAGCCAACTCTATAATTAATATCATGAACCAGAGATGGAGCACCTAACATGGACCAACCATAGAACTCCCCATACAAACCAACCCCCACCATCAAGGGCCCTCAGAAAATAACCCCAAAATGAGTATTAAACCAAACCATGATTCATCACATCCACAATAGGAAATCATATCCAAAATGAGCTCAACCAAAAATTAAAACTAATCCACAAGGAGAAAACCTTTTAAGAGTTTGATTCCAAAAGGAACAACCAAAATATTTAGAAGAAATGGAGGCAAAAAATCATTTTTAAAACCATAGAGAAACATCTAAAAATAAATAAGGCAATAATAAAGAAACAAGGCTTATAAACCTTCGACAAAAAAGGAACCTTTGAATGTGAGGAATCTATAATAAACGATCTTAAACTATCTTTATTCTAACACTAGAGACAAATGCTGGACCTAGGTCCCCTGTATCCAATGATTCCTGACTGTATGAAATGTTTCACTATGAGACCTATGGATGGAGCAATAATGTCTTGAAACATCTTCTACCCCATAGTCATGAGATGATGATCTCCAACTAAGAATTTCTCTTTTGGTAGTTCGACATATATAACCCCTACAAATGACCCAATTGACCATGCCAAATGAAACATATTTTCATAAGCTACTAAAAATGAATCATTACTCTATTTTTAAGATAATTAAGGTGGTAGAGACACCAAGAAGACTCAGGTGTGGTCCAAATTTAGGAAATCCTTTTGTTCAACCACTCAATTTATATTCTAGGTAGAGTTGTCAATTGGAATACTCCGAGAAACACTTATTCATAATTTCTTCAAAAACACTATACACATAACTTTTGACCAATTCAAACCACTAAACAATGACCAAAAAATATTCCAAAAAAAAACATTCACATAAACATAGAGTAAGGCATATTAGAGTTCAATCATATACTCCTTATCAAGACATTTCTGTGGGATACTCCAACATAAGGAGCATAAAGCAAAATAAAAACACATAACAAACCAAAATTTCACACATAAATCACAAACCAAAACCCAAACTTAAATAAATATCCTGAACCCATTTTCAATATATCAAACCAATATCCCATTAATATGATTCTAATCATGAAAAGTAAACACTAAACAATTTATCACACTCTTTTAAAAACATTGAAATCACCCTTTTTGAAAAACCATTTTTCAAAAAATAAAACAAATTAAATAACCATAATTGGTATTACATGAAGTCTCACATATATACATCCTTGTGCTAGATTAAGCACCCATGAACACATACCACTATTTATCCACTTTCCACATGTGTATATACATATATGTGATTATTCATAGAAATAATAATGCTCAATTCAAAACATTCCACATTTTCAAAATATATTATTCAACTTAAATCCCAAATTACCAAACAATTTTATGTTCCCCTTATCATTAATTCAACACATTTCCAAATTCATAAGTAGATTTCATTGCACATTCCGAAAGTGATTCCAAAATCTAAAAATGATTTCCAAAATACCTTTCATTTTCCCCTTACAACATAAAATTATATTAAAAGAAAACCATTTAAGTAGATCATTTTTATTTCAAAAACTATTTTCACTAGAAAGAACATTTTACTTTGAAAACTCTCTCATTCCAACAAAAAGAAAACAAAAAACACGACTCTCACTGAATAAACTATATGAGGAACTAGTGGCCATGCGTAACCTGACTACATGGTCTAGTAGACCATTCCCTAAGAAAGCACCAACCACTAGGAGTGTCTCAAACTATACACTCAGGATCCACATGGGTCATTACTCTATGTAAACCCATCATGAAACATTCGATCACTCCCTTGGTCATCCCCCATCTACACAAACCAAAACCAAACTCAAATCCTGAACTACCCATGGAAACTTGAGGATAGAAATAAGAAAGAGTTCGTACATCTCTTCCCGAACCTACCTCTCAAGTCTTTAAAATCCTATATTTGGACTACCTAACATCCCAATTAACAACAACGTCCTTTGATACCATATTTTCATGAACCAACATGGGTCAAACAATAACATGTCACTTGATCCGACCCATAACAAGTCCAGAGAGGCATTCCCAATCCTCTAAGGCTGGAAAATATTTCTAATCATTGATATAAAGTTGTTGGGAATGATTTGGCACATAAAAAATAAAAAAAATAAAAATAAAACTAAATAAAAAAAAGATAAACACTATATGTGGAAATAAACAATACACACATACCTCTATGTGACCCTATAGATCATACTAGACCACTAAACCAACATCACACCACAATGACTAAATCATAGCTAGAAGTAACAATATAATCTAAAACAAATATGAAACTATTGGTGTGAGTATTAAAACTTTGTAGGCATTCCCAAAAAAATATATTCCCAATTTATTTCCTTCAAATCAAAGATCCATAAATTTCATGTTTGAAAGACAATATATAAACATAGGGTTTTAATGCATTTTCTTAAAAAAGTCATGATCCACTGCACTTTTCATTTAAAAATGGGTTCTTTTCCAAGAAAAAAGCTTTACCATTTTAAATAATGAAGGATATAGAGGAAAATGATTTTTTAATTTAAATAGATGAAAACTGTTTCAAATAATTCTAAAAAAATCCCATAAAAATTTGAAAACCATTTTGTCACCTTTAGCAAAAAGTTACACCATACATGGAAGATAAATTAATGATTACACGAGGGAAATGGAAGGTATCAAGCATGAGTAAACAACCAAAAAGGCAACTCAATCATCCACTATAAAAAAAAAAGTGTTGAAGTACATGGGATACCTATGATTTCATTAGATAATATAGAACATAATAAAACCTAACTATTCCATTTGGAATGCCTCACCCAATTAAATCAATTCATCCACATTCTCAGTCTTACCCTATACAACATATCTGAGGGGCATAATCCAAAAACATATTAAGGTCTATACTAAGTGCCACTAGCCAGTGCATAATCTAAACTAATGAGAAAACTATTCCTAGAAAATCTAATATCTATTACAGGTTCCCAAGTCATGTTTAAAAAGGGGATGTTTCAAACAAAATCTAACATTCAATCCACCGCACATATATATAGAATAAGTAAACACACAAGAACCAATCCCTAAATCACTCTATAGAAAAATCCCTTTCCTTTAAACCATTAGATCACAAGGGAATCCCTTAACAAGGACCTCCCATACCAGTAAACACAACCAAGTCAAAGGGATCATCAAAGAGATTTTTCAAATAGAACTAATTTATAATAGTTCCAAATGGGCCTTGATAAACTATTTAGTGAAAAACCATTTCCAAAATGTCCAAATATTCTATTAATGAACCAAAATCCATTTAAAAACCCATTTTAGACATTGAATGATATTCACAAGATCAAAACCATTCTTTAAGAATAAAAATCTCTCATAAAAGAAAATTATGAATTTTGAAAAACACCTAGTATTAACATTTAGTAAAACCATTTCATGAATTTCAAATAGAAAGGGGAAATTAATTTACTTCAAATAAAAAAATTATTCTAAAAACCATACATAACTACCTAGTATTAAATAATGGTGTGAGAGGAAAGTAGTCAAGGTATTCTTATTTAAAGGCCAAATTCAAAGGGATCCTACCTAAAACGTGCTGTTTTTTAATGATGACCACTCAAACTGAACTTTTTCACTTACACACACAAGCACTTATACATATACATAAATATAACCCTTTCTACATTGCATATATTCTCCTCACCATGAGGTAATACATACAAAGAGGGAATATATATATATTTTTCTTACCCATGCATGCACATGTAAGAACCATCAACTCTAGTGGATTGAAACCACATCAATGAGATCTAAAACGCTCTATAAAAATACCAGTAAATAAAAAACCACAAAATCCTAATTTATAATTGATTAAAAGTGAAGGAACTAAAAAAACTTACTCTAAATCAAAGTGAAACCCACTACCTTCGACGACCATAGAAATAAAAAACCTCAATGGGACCAACAAACCCAAAACATCAAGAAAAAACAATAGAAAACCCAGAAATGGATTAGGGTTAAACCTAGGTATACACACCACTCAAAACAGAATGAAAACCAAAAAAATAGAGGGATGATAAAGGAGAAGAGACTTACTATAGAGGACCACACACTGAATCGGGTAGAGAAATGGTCACTAAATGGGGGGGGGGGGGTCATGCGCTAGATCCCTCTCAGTTGGCTGGGTCACACAATAGAGGAAGGATGGGGAGGGGGGATTCCCATAGAGAGGGGACGAAATCCCCTTCGAGGGGTTAAAAAATAACTTAATAACAAGAACAACATTATTATTATTATTAGAAAATTTATCTTGTATTTGATTTTATTTTTATTCCATTATGATTTATTTTATTTTATTTTTATTATTTTTGAAATATAAGAAGGATAAATTATTTTTCCACATGGTCTTCCAAACTGTGTACTAACTCTGTTCACCACACTGGAGGTAAATGACCCTCACACAGGTTGGCCACATGGTTTGAGAAACCATTTGATGACCATGCAACTAAGATTTTCTATTTGAAAGATCTATTTCACATGATTGCTATAGCATCCCGTCTTTTTATAACATAACTTTTCATTCCATTACACGAAACTGAGGATCTTTAAGGTTTAGTGTCTTGGAAACAAGAAACATAAAACATGAAACAAAAAAAACATTCTTCTTAAACACTTGAAAGGCTTCTACTCATGTTCACCCTAGGCTCATTACTGCATCTCATAACCTGGGGACATACATCAAAAGGAAGGGTGAGCAGAAGGACCAGCAAGGGAAACAAGTGAAACATTTTACATATGAACATGAGATACATCAATAAAGTCATGAAAAGAACTTTAATGCATGAAAATGAAATCATGAGGCATATCATAATAAAAATAAAACATTTTCATAACTTGAAGATGTGGCTACATAATTTAACATAGAAAATCATGAACATATCACCAAGGTCCATCCCCAAGGTGTCATTTTAAAATTACCAAGGTATCGTGAAAATTGTAATCTCTAGTGGTTACATCATTACCCAATGCATTGGAGCGCTATCAGGGCGCACCCTTAAATTTGCCTTTATTATCATGTGAGCCACATATATCATCATCAAACATTTCATAAATAACCCATATAGCATAAAGGAAATGGGTTTCATTTCATAATCATAACTTTTTTTAAAAACTGCTTTAAAGACATGATCTTTATATCACTTTAAAACCCACAGAAAAGGAAGGTGGGTCTCATGTATGTAAATCCCAGAATTTAAAATAGAACATTTTGGTATATATGTGAATACCCCTTTAGAATAAAGAGATTTGAGTATTCACTTAATAAAATAAAAGGACTTTAGAAAAAGAGATAGACATTTTGAGACAAAAATTCTGCAGCATAACGGCAATGTTCCGAGGTTTTAGAAGACATTAAAAGAGAGGTAAAATGGGTCAAACATTCATAAATGACCCATAAAATAGTACATGGACAGAATAAGAAGGATACATGATCATGGTAATGAGATTTCAAGGACATACCATTTGAAATGAAAAACATGGAAGGAAGAAAAAAAAATAGATTTCTCTTATGAAAGTTCGGCAGCCTAAATGCGTTACTTAAACCTCAACAAAAAATGATTTGAAAAGATCAAATAGGATCTCTCATCATGTGAACATAAGAGTTCAGTATGATAGATATAGAGATAATTCCCCAACATAACAAAAAGGAACTTGAAATAATTGACATGAAAGTAGAACTTCAAAACGAGAAGGGTGAAGAACCACTTAAAAATTCGGCAGCCTAACGGCGCCACTTAAAATATCAAAATACTGAATTGAAGAGATAAAATGGGGTCTCTCATCATATGAACATAATAGTCCAGTATGATATATATAGGGATCATACCCCAATATAACAAAAAGGAACATGAAAGACTTGAATGAAAATAGAACTTGAAAACGAGGAAGGTGAAAGAATCCCTTAAAAATTCGGCAGCCTAACGGTGCCACTGAAACATTCTTAAAACGAATTGATGAGAGCAAGGGGGGGGGGAGGTCTCTCATCATATTAACATGAAATAGGCATTAGGATGAATATAAAAGAACATACTACTACATAAGAACATGGAGTATAATAGAAAAGACATAAAAGAGATTACTTGAAAAGAAAGAGAGAGGTCGGATCCCTTACCTTAAAACGTGACTCTTGAAACTCAAAGGATTGGACCTTGAGGGCTTGGGGGCACCTTGGGAGGACTCCTTGGAAGGTAAGAAGACCAGAACTTCGTTGGGGGAGAGTTGGGAGTGAAAACTAAGGGAGGAAAGGGTGGGTATTTATAGGAAAAGTGAGGGGACAAAGCATTAATGGCCAAGGGACACCTCACATGTGCTTTTCTCAAACCCATGTGCTCTCCCTTGGCATTTATCATGGAGTTAGGCCACATGGGGCCCCCAAAACAATAATTCATCACCCTTGGCCGGCCAACCCTCAAAAGATCTCATGACATCATCATGACACCATTATGATGTCATTAAACATACCGAAACCCTAAAACTGTAATTTTACTATTCACTGAAAATTCAACTTTCTCAGATAAATCCCAAAATTTCAAATTAACCAAATATCAATGCTATGATTTCAAAAATGAACTCCATTTTATAAAAATAATTTTCTAAATATTTTTAATTATATTTTTAAATAAATACACTATTCACCGAAAATTCATTTTTTTCAGAAAAAAACCCAAAAATTACCATAACATAATATCGATGCTCTGAGTTCAAAAATGAAGTCATTTTTATAAAAATAATTTTCTAATTATTTTTCATTAAATTTTTAATTAAAAAACACTATTCATCCGAAAAAACTAATACTTGAATAATAATTTATGAAACCATTATTTACCCATTTTATTGAATCACATTACTTAATCAAGGTGCCTAGATTATTTTTAAAACTTTCTTTAAGTGAGATTACTAATCCATTTGGTCATATTACTAATCCTAATCATAAAATCACTATTCATAATTTACTATTCATCAAAAATAAAGTTGATCTTATTAGACTCTAAATTTAGTACTGAACATAATTGCAGAAGACCATTTTTTGAAAATCATTACACATTTTTAATTATTTAGGGTTTACATAAACATATTTAAAATATCCTTTTTCTAAAATTCATCAAAAATATGCATACTATATTTATCCGATCATTTCAAAATTCATAAACTTCATCATAAGAAGAAATCCCAATTTTTATTTAAAACAAGGATTACACAAGGTAGTTACGGTCTCGTTACATAACCCCTTATAATACCAGCATAGGACCTAAGAGTAAGGTGTGCTAGGGTGATAGAAGCTTGGGGCGGCTCAGTCAACATTGCCCGAGTAGTAATTTCTATCAGTTTGAACTTCTCACGAAGGCGATTTCGTTCCAGCTTCACATGATGAAGTTCGGCTTGGATTTGATCCAGAGCAAAGCCCAGTGGTGATACCTCCTTCCCAAGCTCTGTTAGATGGGCTTCGATCGGTCCAAGACTACTAGGTGAGGCCATCAAATCTTCTTTCTATAATAATTAACCAAGATTACTTATATTTAGAGACAATAATCAAAACATTTTGTTCACAGCGGTCACGTTGACCGATGGTTATATAATAGTCAAAACCCGCTGATCTCATTTTAATTATAATCATGTTTATCAAATAAAACATTTTTGTTGAGTATAACAATAACACATAAAATTAGAAAACAAAATTTATTTAAAAATTTCGGGTCATTAAAATCTTCCCCCCTTAAGAAATTGCGTCCTCACAATTTTAAAATTGGGTTTAGAAATTTCATTGAAAGTCCCACATCGGAAAAAGAGTCAGTAAAACTATTACTTTAAAATAAATAAAGGGAAGTACAATGGTCACCCGAGTTAACCCACACTAGGGTTCCATGTAGGAAAAGATGGACATGGAGGAAAAAACAAAGGGTCAAGTTCTGAGGGAGAGTGATAGAGAACATGATTAGGAGAAAGTTAACCATGAGAAAATCCCAAACTTATGATGTGTGTAAACGGTCTTTGATTACCTAGTAGGAAACGTAAACCAACAACATTTTTGTTTTACGTTTCTTTTCATAATTTTGAGGATTTCATTTACTACATAGAACAAAAACATAAGAAAATATACCTACCTTCAAGTAGAGTTTCATCCTTTAACAAGTCCCTACCAACACTAATCTTTTCTCCAAATGATGAGAATTCAAAAACACTTGGTCTCATAAAAGCACAAGAATCATCTTCTATAGAATCACATAATCTACAAAATATTAACTATCTATTTCTTCTATCTTTAAACATTATCCCAAAAACAGAAAGGTTAAGGTAAAACAACTCATCAAAAAGAAAGAATACCATAGGAATGGAAACTACTTTTAAATCATCAAAGTTCCATGGTACTACCCAAAGTTCATCATAGACCATTCCATAAATAACGGTCCTTACAATTCCTCAAAACAAACCAAACTAAGATTGAAACCCAAATACAATAAGGATTTGATAACATAGTCTTCCAAAACAACTTCACTGTTCATCTCCAGACAACATCAACCACTCCTAACATCTTATAAAAAAGTAGCTAACCTAAACATATTTTACCCAAGATAGGTTTGTCATTCCCATAAGTAACCTAAATTACTATAAGTTCACCTTAAATTCATCGATTCTTCAAAATATAAGTCAACCTTACTCCCCAATGAAAATACCGTAGTAATCTATTTACCTCGATCAAATATGGTTCCCAAAATAATGAACGTCTTCCAAAATAATAATCATATTTTAATCCCCTAATCATCACTTTCATATTAATAGGAAAATCATCGCATTTCCTATCACATTGGTTGTCGGAACATGTTCTTCCATTTCCCACCATTAACTAAGAAGAGAAAGCATAATTAGGGGCTTAAGTACTTAGCTAATAATCATGAAAAGGAACTGAAAGCATATAAGGATAACTTGTATATGAAAGGTATACCCTAACTTGTGATCTCCTAGGTTCCCATCTAGGTTATGAATGATCATATATTCTTATGTGAACCTTTATTTTATTTTATCTTTGTTCCTTTAACAATGGTTCATACCAAGCTTATGAATTTACCAAAGCATATCCCCCGGGAGTGTCGTAACCAAGAGTGCAGCAAGGCCCGTTGTCGTGTACCAGTTCCCGTTTGAGTCTAGCTCAAAGCGGTGTTTTCGGGTTTTACCCCTATGTACATCTATGCCAGAGCCACCTCTACCTGCTCGTATCCAGACAGAGATGTATTTGCTTGGCAACCCCTTACTCAATACTCACCAAAATACCAGGAAGATTTCCTATATTAAACTTTTCTATAGGGTTCCTCCAAGAGTTTTCATATCCTAATTTCCACAAATAACTAAACCATCCTTTGATACCAACTATAGCATCCCATCTTCTTATAACATAACTTTTCATTCCATTACACGGAACTGAGGATCTTTAAGGTTTAGTGTCTTGGAAACAAGGAACATAAAACATGAAACAAAAAAAAATTCTTCTTAAACACTTGAAAGGATTCTCCTCATGTTCACCCTAGGCTCATTACTGCATCTCATAACCTGGGGACATACATCAAAAGGAAGGGTGAGCAGAAGGCCCAGCAAGGGAAACAAGTGAAACATTTTACATATGAACTTGAGATAAATCAATAAAGTCATGAAAAGAACTTTAATGCATGAAAATGAAATCATGAGGCATATCATAATAAAAATAAAACTTTTTCATAACTTGAAGATGTGGCAACATCATTTAACATTGAAAATCATGAACATATCACCAAGGTCCATCCCCAAGGTGTCATTTTAAAATTACCAAGGTTATTCACCAAGGTATCGTGAAAATTGTAATCTCTAGTGGTTACATCATTACCCAATGCATTGGAGCGCTATCAGGGCGCACCCTTAAATTTTCCTTTATTATCATGTGAGCCACATATATCATCATCAAACATTTCATAAATAACCCATATAGCATAAAGGAAATGGGTTTCATTTCATAATCATAACTTTTTTTAAAAACTGCTTTAAAGACATGATCTTTATATCACTTTAAAACCCACAGAAAAGGAAGGTGGGTCTCATGTATGTAAATCCCAGAATTTAAAATAGAACATTTTGGTATATATGTGAATACCCCTTTAGAATAAAGAGCTTTGAGTATTCACTTAACAAAATAAAAGGACTTTAGAAAAAGAGATAGACATTTTGAGACAGATATTCTGCAGCATAACGGCAATGTTCCGAGATTTTAGAAGACATTAAAAGAGAGGTAAAATGGGACAAACATTCATAAATGACCCATAAAATAGTACATAGACAGAATAAGAAGGATACATGATCATGGTAATGAGATTTCAAGGACATACCATTTGAAATGAAAAACATGGAAGGAAGAAAAAAAATTAGATTTCTCTTATGAAAGTTCGGCAGCCTAACGGCGTTACTTAAACCTCAACAAAAAATGATTTGAAAAGATCAAATAGGATCTCTCATCATGTGAACATAAGAGTTCAGTATGATAGATATAGAGATAATTCCCCAACATAACAAAAAGTAACTTGAAAGAATTGACATGAAAGTAGAACTTCAAAACGAGAAGGGTGAAGAACCACTTAAAAATTCGGCAGCCTAACAGCGCCACTTAAAACATCAAAATACTGAATTGAAGAGATAAAATGGGGTCTCTCATAATATGAACATAAGATTCCAGTATGATATATATAGAGATCATACCTCAATATAACAAAAAGGAACATGAAAGACTTGAATGAAAATAGAACTTGAAAACGAGGAAGGTGAAAGAATCCCTTAAAAATTCGGCAGCCTAACGGCGCCACTTAAACATTCTTAAAATGAATTGATGAGAGCAAGGGGGGGTATCTCATCATATGAACATGAAATAGGCAGTAGGATGAATATAAAAGAACATACTCCAACATAAGAACATGGAGTATAAAAGAAAAGACATAAAAGAGATTACATGAAAAGAAAGAGAGAGGTCGGATCCCTTACCTTAAAACGTGACTCTTGAAACTCAAAGGATTGGACCTTGAGGGCTTGGGGGAACCTTGGGAGGACTCCTTGGAAGGTAAGAAGACCAGAACTTCGTTGGGGGAGAGTTGGGAGTGAAAACTAAGGGAGGAAAGGGTGGGTATTTATAGGGAAAGTGAGGGGACAAAGCATTAATGGCCAAGGGACACCTCACATGTGCTTTTCTCAAACCCATGTGCTCTCCCTTGGAATTTATCATGGAGTTAGGCCACATGGGGCCCCCAAAACAATAATTAATCACCCTTGGCCGGCCAACCCTCAAAAGATCTCATGAAATCATCATGACACCATTATGATGTCATTAAACATACCGAAACCCTAAAACTGTAATTTTACTATTCACTGAAAATTCAACTTTCTCAGATAAATCCCAAAATTTCACATTAACCAAATATCAATGCTATGATTTCAAAAATGAAATCCATTTTATAAAAATAATTTTCTAAATATTTTTAATTATATTTTTAAATAAATACACTATTCACCGAAAATTCATTTTTTTTCAGAAAAAAACCCAAAAATTACCATAACATAATATCGATGCTCTGAGTTCAAAAATGAAGTCATTTTTATAAAAATAATTTTCTAATTATTTTTAATTAAATTTTTAATTAAAAAACACTATTCATCCGAAAAAACTAATACTTGAATAATAATTTATGAAACCGTTATTTACCCATTTTATTGAATCACATTACTTAATCAAGGTGCTTAGATTATTTTTAAAACTTTCTTTAAGTGAGATTACTAATCCATTTGGTCATATTACTAATCCTAATCATAAAATCACTATTTATAATTTACTATTCATCAAAAATCAAGTTGATCTTATTAGACTCTAAATTTAGTACTGAACATAATTGCAGAAGACCATTTTTTGAAAATAATTACAAATTTTTAATTATTTAGGGTTTACATAAACATATTTAAAATATCCTTTTTCTAAAATTCATCAAAAATATGCATACTATATTTATCCGGTCATTTCAAAATTCATAAACTTCATCATAAGAAGAAATCCCAATTTTTATTTAAAACAAGGATTACACAAGGTAGTTACGGTCTCGTTACATAACCCCTTATAATACCAGCATAGGACCTAAGAGTAAGGTGTGCTAGGGTGATAGAAGCTTGGGGCGGCTCAATCAACATTGCCCGAGTAGTAATTTCTATCAGTTTGAACTTCTCACGAAGGCGATTTCGTTCCAGCTTCACATGATGAAGTTCGGCTTGGATTTGATCCAGAGCAAAGCCCAGTGGTGCTACCTCCTTCCCAAGCTCTGTTAGATGGGCTTCGACCGGTCCAAGACTACTAGGTGAGGCCATCGAATCTTCTTTCTATAATAATTAACCAAGATTACTTATATTTAGAGACAATAATCAAAACATTTTGTTCACAGCGGTCATGTTGACCGATGGTTATATAATAGTCAAAACCCACTGATCTCATTTTAATTATAATCATGTTTATCAAATAAAACATTTTTGTTGAGTATAACAATAACACATAAAATTAGGAAACAAAATTTATTTAAAAATTTCGGGTCGTTACAATTGCCTTGAATTTTCCTCTAACTATTTTCAATACATACTTCACCAAGTCGAGGGTGCATAAAAACTATTGGACCTTGCACGGTTGGAGCCATACCATACTCAAACCGTCCACAGGGAGAAAAACCACCCAAAGACTCCGAAACATGAAACTTTTTATTGGGAACTCAACCTAAACCATGACCAAAAGATCCAAAATAAAAAAACTATGAAAATAAATAGAAACCATGGATTGTATGAGATAGAATATAATTTAAAATTAATCGTGTAGAAATGATGAGAAAGTGGGGTTTGAAAGTGAAACTATTCAAAAGTTTGAAATGTTTGTATATCTTAATTTAATATAAAAATGATTCAATGAACTAAATTTTATAAATTGATATAAAATTTACCTAAGGTTACTTTAAAACCAATTCAAAATATAATTCAACCATATAATTTATTTAAATGAAAAGAAAATTTTCAATTAAAATTCAGTATTTTTCAATATTCATCAAAAAAATTAAAATTCTCCGAAAAATACAAACAATTCACCCTAAGATAATTTTGATATTCTGATTTAAAAAATGAAGTTTATTTTCTTATATAAATTTTCTAAAAGTGATAAAATTTAATTTTAAATTACGCATTCCAAAGAAGATTAAACATTATTTTAGAAAAAAAAATTTATAAAATATTTCTTTATCTTTTAAATGATTATTATTTTATTAGTAATCAAGAAACACCTGAAAACTATATATTCTAATAAGTTATTAAATTATATTATTTCCTATCATTCCAATGGCTAGGAAATAACTATCATATTAAATAATAACATTAATAGTATATTATTGTTCAATAAAACTCACTCTTATGAGTAACACAAACTGTCGAAGGGACTCATTGTTCTATATAATGGAAACTAAAATCAATTTTGTGTGTAATGTAAGATAAACTCAATGTTGTGTGTCACATATTATATTGAATTTTTTTTATTTTATATTTTTCAGGATGTTACACTATCTCTATCTTAACAACGAGTATGGAGGACCTGTGCCTTGATGTGAAAAGGTAGTATCATCTCTATGGATAGAGGACCCACAACTTGGTGTGGTCGTAGAGAGCTATCTCTATCCGAATTCTCTACTGATCCTTCTTGATTACTACCGTCATTAAATCACCACCTAAATAAGAATCAGACTTGAAACATCTTGCAACATATCTCAAAATCCACTAAGAAATTAACCATTGTGTTCTACTTGAAAAAACCCTTAGGATATGCTACCAACGGGCCAAAATTTGAGTCCAAATAAAGGATATATGAGAGGTTTAAGGTTCATAAGCAGATACACAGTGCATATGAGTTCCACACGGCATGTGAACCCACCTCAATACCTTGTATTTTCCTCACCAACACATATATTTCTGGCCATGTAGTACTACTCAACATGTAAGGGTACTACACACCATGTCTCGGCCAAAATTCTGATGAACACATGAGGCTCGTCATCGATATGATGGGATAAAATGTTGATCCTATGATATGTATTTGAAAATTTCCATGAAGATACAAATGTATCACACCATTATGATCATCATGGAAGAATACTCAGGGTAGGATATTAGGTTTCCAAAATAGGACACCCAGTGAAAATGATGCATTTCACTACAACACAATCAAATGATGTTTCGTGGGCCTAAGACACAAACTAGAATTAAATACCAAATATTAGTCTAGAAATGTCTTCCTCAATATCAATGTCATGATGCATTAGATGGTTTTTTAGTCCTACATTGTATGAATGAGCTATGAAGATACAAGATTCTATAATAATAATAATAATAATAATTTTATTGGGTGATTTATGGAATTGAGTCAAGAGTCGGAAAAATGTATCCATCACTAGTCTTGAATCATCTGTCCCAATATCAAGGCCACGATGCTACATATGGTGCATCAATCTGATATTAGACGCATATGATATGACTGATTCAATATTTCATAACAAAAATAATAATATTAATATTTTTTATATATTTTTTTAAAAAATTATTTCAAGGGTGAGGATTCCCACTTCCCTCAAACATAATGCACACTTCTCCATTCTTTTCATGTTTTTTTCTTTTCTCTTTTTTTTTTGAAAAAAAAAATTATTATTATCATTATTAATAATAAAACATCATAACATAAACCTCCTTTTTTATCCTAGGTCACACGTTCCCCTGGGTAATTCCAATTCTTCATTTATTTTATTAACTCGTCATTTTTTTCAAAATTAAATATCGTTTAATTTTATTAACAAATAATGTTTATAATTTGTTTTCTTTTATTTCATTATTATTATTATTAATTAACCTAAATAGACAATTTTATATAAACTTATTATTATTAAATAATAATAATTACTGCATGTCCCAAGCCACGAGAACCCTACCTTCTCCACCAACACCAGGTGTTATCATCATCACATCTACATCAAATAGCTTCCACCATGAGACCCCATACACAAAATCCACTCAGAACAGATCCCGCCACACCACATGTCATCATCATGCATCAACATAGAAATTAGGGATTCTCAATCCAATACCGTACCACCTCATATCAATTTCCTTCCTCAATGCACCTCGATCAAATCCTTAATTGTGAAACTGTACCCATGGTACCGATATGATCCGTCAAAAAAAACAATCATGCTCATTTATCAATCCATCCACAAACCATTGATCCCATGTCATTTGTGCTACCACATCAAAATTTGGGGTTCAAAGAAAGTCAAATTTTGTCCATCAATGTCAAACCATGGCCCCATTTTCCAATTGTGAAGAACTCAATGAACATAGAGGAAAAACACAAGAACATAGTGAAACATAATTATCCATGTACTTTGACCGAAATTTATATAAATACTGTAATAACATTTTCAACATAGGTACAATTATATTGAATCAATTTAATAAACAAATTGTGGGGCTCATGCAAAGAATAAATATCACATATCAAAAGCAGATAAAATCCACGGTCAATATTTTAATCAAAAGGGTGAAAACCAAAAACGACGATCCTTACCTTAATTATGGATCAATATTTTGTGAAGGACGCATCCACAAGTGATGAAGGTGATGATCTCACTATAATCATCATTCGACTCATGATTATCCTCTATCTGATCATCATTCATCATTTGATGTCAATCATACAATGAAGAACACTACCCTTTTATCATATATAGAAAATATTATGCGGCTAAACTATTTAAAATTTTCATAAGATATTATTTATAGAGGAATTAATTAGGTCATTTAATAAAAAAATAATTTATATATTTATTTTAATTAGACAAACCCACCAATAGTTGCCTCATCCAAACTTCCCACAACAACAAATTTTAGACCCTGATTAGAGTAAAAACTATGTTCCAGATTAAACCGTGGTCTCATATGTTTGATCCAAGAACCCCATTAGGAAATATTAACCCTTTTCCAGAAAACATCCCACATGTGATATAAAATATATTTAATATTTTTGTAAAATTAATTCTAGTGTCACAGGGCCTCAGAATCACACGTTGTCTCTGCACTTATCTTCGAAAATATTCTGGGAATATTCCAAAGTCTTACATGAAAAAACTAGAGTCTCCACACATGGAATGAACATTATTACTTTATAGTAATACTTTTTTAATTGACTAATACACCTTTCATATTTATGGATATGATGATTTGATTATTCAAGGATTATCTTGATAAATTTTTGTTGTTATTCATTGATGATATCATAATATAATATAAGATTTATGAAGAGAATGAAGGTCATATGAAAATAATTATAGACACCCTTAGAGAAATGTAATTATATGGGAAATAAAGAAAGTTTCAATTTTGGATAAATGAAATTTCTTTTGTTGCACACATTTTTCCAATTTTGGAATATCTGTTGACCCATTAAAAACAAATAAACTCAAAGAATGACCTATATTCGATGAACATAATTGATATATGAAGTTTCATAGGTTTACTAGGATACTATTAGTGGTTCATCCAAGATTTCAACTGACTGGACAACCTCTTAACCAAGTTAACTGTAAAGGGGTTAAATTTACATGAAAAAGGTAATTTGAGGAGTGTTTTGAAGAGATAAAGATGAGACTGATCAATGAACAAGTATTAAATCTACCATCAGGTAAGGAAGTATTTTTAATATATATTATTTCATAAAATAAAGGACTTGGTTATATACTTATGTACAATTATAGAGTGATTTTATATGAATTAGGGCAACCAAGAATCCATAAATAGAACTATCCAACTAATGAACTTTAGCTGGTAGATATAATATTTTCTTTGAAAATATAGATAAACTACTTATATATAGAAATATATGATATATATATATATATGGTCCATAAGATTTTTAAAAATATATTCTATAATTAGGAGCTCAAAATGAGGAAAATGAGATGGTTGGAACTACTCAAGGACTATGATTTCTTGAAACCCTACAACATTTGGAAGACAAACATGGTGGTTAATGAATTAAGTAGTAGAGACCATGGAGTTATGACCACGATAAGAACTAATAAGGATCTTATATATAGATATATAGTTAAGATGGAAATGGTGATTTTTAGGAAAGGGGGTTCATCTGTCCCTTTCTAAGAAATTTCTAAACCATCCTTACAAGAAAGGATAGAGAATTCCTAATAGAATTAAAGGGACTTAAAAAGGAATATGAAAGTAGTAAATGATGGAAAATTTAGAGGCATCATATATAGAGATGGAGTTTTCATGTTTGTAATGAGGTTACATGTTCTATCAGTAGAAGAGTTGAATAAGTAACTTCTATATGAAGAACATAGATCAAATTTATCTATAGACCATGGTAACAAAAATATGTATTGTGATTTAAGAGAACATTTGTGGTGGGATGCTATGAATTGGGAAATTTCATAATTTATGTCTAGATGTTAAGTATTCCCATACTATATATTATGAACAAACAACATTCCCACACTCAAAATCCTTATCACAAATGATATCAAACATTAACCAATGAATTGGAGGTAGAGTTTGAAACCCACTAATAAATCATCCATACACCTTCATGGAACTTGAAATAAATCATTTTTTATATTATAAATAATCCATGGAAAGAAAAATGGATTTCACATCACTTCCTGATGGTATCACTAACATTGACCTCAAGCATATAAATAGTTGATAACCAAAATTCAATCACCCTAAAAGATAATTTTATAATAAAATTTAAAGGGTGATTCCTAAAAAATAATTTCCTTGGAAATAAATTATTTAGAGATAAATATTCAATGGTTGATAAATCATAAAAGAGTTTTTAGAAAATTATTTTATATTTGGCGTTAAATTTATAGTTATGATCACATAGAAAATTTATTTTTCAAATGGTCTTTTTTGAGAATTAGAAAATAATTTCTTTAAAATCAATATTTGGAATTAAATCTCAATAATAAATCCTTGAATAGACATAATGGTTTCAAAAATGGGAAGTGTTTTTTTTTTGAAAAAGTTTCCTTTTGAAAAAGAATCTTCAATAATGAATCATCAAAAAAGACATAAGGGTTTCAAAATGTGAACTGAATGATTTTGAAAACAATTATTATTAAAAAAATAAACATTAATAATAGGTCCTTTAAATGGAATAATGGTTATAAAAAGAAATATTTATTGGAATATGAAACCTTTTATTTTTAAAGGATGGAAAAATATTTTGAAATACCTTTATTGAATACCCACATCATAAAAAGAATTAATAAAAATTAATTTTGAAAATATGATAATAGAAAGATGAATTTTACATTAGAGAACTTATAATTAAGTTTTAAAATATAAAGGATAACTTTAATGGGAAGGTAAAACATGGACATGGAGGAGAAACCATTGTTAAAGTGGATGATAATTATACTAAATGATGATATAATTTCTAAGAAAGATATTTATCAAGGTAAAAGATTATGTCTTAATGTAATTTTACTCTAAATAATAACATGAATAATAATGAAATATAATATTATGATGGAATAAATCAATCTTGGAAGAAAGAAGTTCAAGAAGATTTATTATAACATAATTAAGGGAGTTGAGTTAACAAAAACCCATGTAACTTTGGTATCTTTTGAATAAAAATATATTTAAAAGATAAAATGATATGGATTATAAAAATACCATTAATATCGTAAAATAAATTCATTAAAAATAATCACAAAAAATTAAATATATCACGGTGCATAATAAGAAATATTTCTTAGGAAATTAAATTTGAGAGAAAGAATCTGTTATGACATTAGAAACTTTCGAATCTAAACCCCTTGAAGGATTTTATTTCAAATGAATCATTAAATACCATGAATAATGAGATGATCATGAAAATATATATCAAATGGGTAGTAGAAATATCTTTCCAAATAAAATAGGTTGTCTAGTAATAAATATGTCTTAAAAATTTTAATATGAGACATAAGACCCTTACCACTTATTCTCACTTAGTTGATGACATTCCAACCTCTTGTATACCAAACATAACATTATTAATCACCTATTTTATAACTTAATTCATTAATATAACTTATAAAACATATTTTTATTAAATAATTTAATAATTATAAATGACATAATTTCCTCACATTTTGTTAAATATGTTTATTTATGGAATATTTGGGATTAGATCATTCATTTGAATATTTGATGAAAATTACAATTTTCCCCTTTAAAGTACACCATAGTATTTTGAACATAACTATATTTCGGGAACATATTTGAAAATGCAATTTTGTAAAAAAAATTATCAACTCAATCAGATACGACTTTCATTCATACCATCTAATAAACATTATGCATTTTATTTGTGTAAATGAGGCAAGAGTTCAACATTGGACTAGACTCACCAAATTGGGAAACAATTAACCATTTGGGATATATAATATTTATATGTTCTTGTTTTGGGATAAAATTTGGAATTTATTTATAAGAACCAGTTATGAAAAAATAATACTTCTGTAAGGACAGCTGGATCATGAATTTTAGAGGTCAATAAGGTGGTGCAAGATGGATTAAAAGATTTGGATGATTTTCTGCATTCACACTTATAACCTCTTGTAAACATAGCCTCCGATCCACTCTATAAAAATTATTTTTTATTCATTAGCAAAGTTTTTACATGAATTATAATTTTTATGGTATAAGGGTAGTAGATTCACTCCATTTCCCCAATAATTTCAAGAGGGAGAGATCTTGAATGAAGGATCCCTTCATTGAAGATGTCTTCCTCTTCTCCACATTGTAATGTTTGTGTTTTCATAATAAATTTTTTAGTTTCTCCTATATTTCTTATATTTTATACAATTTTATTCTTCTTTAATTAACTTATTTGGTCTTGAAGAAACATTATTGGGTTATACCCTTTCTAAAATTTTATTAATGCAATTAATTTCTATGATGACTGCACCACCCATGGAAGAATAGTTTTTCTTAGTAATTGATCTACCTCTATCCTTCTTCATTTATTTGTTTTGAATCAATGAGAAAATATAATTCACATAATTTTATCTATTAATTTATTTTTTAACTTAAGATTAACTAATAAATCAATCTAACAATTTACACAAAACTCGCGAGGTTGAGTAATGTGTGAGTTGTGAGAGCACGATATTAATCAGTAAAACCCAACAACACAAGATCAATTTGTAGAGTTAAAATAAAATCAAAAAACTAAATTAATACTTATTTAAATAATGGATAGTTTTCCAAATTTACCAGTAACCATAATCTAGCCTTAGAATGATAATCAAAGTAGAGTGATATAATTACATATTATGAAGTTATCCTAGTTATTAATCGATATCATCTTTGGTGTTAAGTTAATTCTACTTGGGTTTTGGGATTAAAAAATCATGGGATCATAATTTTTTTTAATTTTAATGATAATTATTAATAATTAAGTTAATATGTTCAGTTATATCAATTGTGACTTTTAAAAATATTTTCTAAAAAACATCTTCTCATTGAGTTTTCTCATTTATATTTCAAAAAAAAACAAAAAAAATAATCATTTTAAAATGTTATTCTTCCTCTTTTGTAAACATAAAATAGCCTCCATTCTTTTTAAAATATTTTTTCATTTATTTTGTTTTAAAAATAACTTTAATATGTTGTATTAAATATTTTCACCTTAGTGAACGACTTTTTTCAGCCTCTATACTACACATAAAAACTTTAAGTTGACACATTTTTGAGAGTTCCTATGATAGAGCCTTTCAATAATATTTTATAAACTTAATTTATATTTATTATCTATGTGGATATTTGTTAGTTATTATTTATTTTCAAAATCAGATGTGGGTAATCTTGTTCATTTTAAACTATGTTTGTAATAATAATTTTGTTCTTTATTATTATCACAAAGTTCATCATTCCTAGATAATAAAAGGTACTATAATTGATGTTTTATTATATTTTATAGACTAAAAAATTTATTCCATGAGAGTTTCAATTACGACTCTCATAGATAAAATTGATGAAGAGCATGTTTCAGTGTTTTTTTAACAAATGAACTGTGAAAATTTAACTAATGATATAAATTTTTATATTACTAATACCAAAAAAAATAAAATATTTATCTACTCATTAATATTCATTATTATTTTTCAAATTCCATACTTGAAATAAATTTATAGCAATTTTCATATAGTTATAAAAATGACCCATTTTGAGTATGCTACAATCAATGTGTGAGTGTGGCTATAAAAGATATTCTTTTGTTATAATATATTTATCATAAATGTATAATGAAATTATTTAGATTCTATTATAGTGATTAATCATAATTGATAATAGTTATAATAATACGGTAAATGAAAAATAAATTTTCACTCATAAATAAATTACTTTTCCTCTTGGCATGTTTGTTTTAAGTGATTAGTTTTATAATGATTTCTTATTGATAATATTTATTATATAATACATAATTTATAATTACAATATATAAATCATAAAATAAATGACATATGTATATTCACCAAACCTGTTTTTATAACTATACTTGAAAGGTGGTAATGAAAAATGAAACGTGTTTTTCATAGAGGCGGTAGGCCACACACACACATGAACAACATTTTTAGTTTTTTGATTGAATGTGAGGGGAATAAAAAAAATTTATATAATAAATATAATAATTTCTCATTATATTATTTATAAATACTATAGTATATACATATAATTAAAATTATTTTGTATGAGGGTGTATAATAAGGTTAAATAAAAGATGTTAAAGGGAATGTAATACTTACGTTGATATTTTTTGTCTTCTCATGAAGTATCCTTTATAAATTAAGGACTTGAGGAACATTGTTGAGGAAAGAGGCTCAAAAACATGTATATGGGATTTATAATAAGTAAATAGGGTATATTTTCATGGGAAATTTGAACTAGGCATGTGGCTAGAAAAGGGTGAAATTGAGCTCCTTTTATAGGCGAAATAGAGGGACAAATCATTCGAAGAGAATGTTAGGTACATGGTAAGAATGAAATTGCATGAGAGTTGGGTGACTTAGGTGGGGATATTTTGGTGATACAATTATTTATGACTTTACAACCTAAAATATTTATTATATAATGTCTAAATGTCAAATTAATTTAGTAAAATTCGTTCCACATAAGATTTCCCATTTTAACACTTATCAATATTGATTAAATATTAATCATGGTAATTATTTTATCACTAAAAATATCATATGACCCTTATTACAAAATTTTTATGTGAGGAATTCAAAATTGGACTCAATTTAAATTAATTCAATTTCTAAATATGATAATGTTAGCCTTTTAAATTAAAACATATGATGTGTTCAAAAACAATTTTCATAGAAAAATATCATTTTAATCATTATAAATTCTTAATATTTTTTATATTGATTACCAATTAAATTATTTTTAATTAAATTAAATATATGTTTAAGCATCATATTATAGTGTTAAATGAAATTAAATACATTTAATTTAAAAATAAAAAATATTTTGAAATGTACGATTCTTGTAAAAGATCATTTTTACCACAATAGCTAATATTTACCTTTGTAACAAAATTTTATTCCTAAAAAATGAAATTAAAATTATTACATAATTTTAAAATTTTGATATAAAATCTGAAAATAAATTTATAAAATAAAATATCTAATTTTTAGAAAATATAATTTTAATACTAGTGCACATAACACACCAAAAACGTTTTTAGAAAAAGTGTGTTTCATAACTAAAATTTATGTGATATAAATTGATCAATATCACATAATATAAAATATATAAATTATTTTATTGAAAAAATAATATTTATGTGGCTTCCAAATTAATCTAAAACATATTTTTATCAATATAATTTTAAATTAAAAGATATTATTGAAAACAGTTTTAAAATTTGAGAGAAACGTTACTTATGTTCTAAAATGTTAAACATAAGTTTTATAATTTTCAAATGATATTTTTAAATACATATATTTACTTCTTAAATAAATATTTATTCAATTAAAATGTTTTTTAAACTTATTATTCATTCACATATATTGATAAATTCATAAAATTTATAATTTCATTAAAAACTACATTTTTCACTATTAACTTAAAAACAATTATTTAAGAAAAATCATAGTAAAGATAATATTAGGATAATCTTGACATGAATAATTAAAAAAAATTATTTTATAAGATTCAAATTATAAAATTTATAAATTTAGAATTTGGATGAAAATTAAAATATATCAATAAAGACCGCTTTTAATAAAAAATACATTTTTAAAATGTTATGTGTTCTTAATACTATTTTAATGAATTTATAATTGAAAAAATATTTCTATCTACTATAGGTTCTATAATTCTTAAATTTTCCTAATAATAACCATCTAATATGTCCTAGATCGTTTTAGTTTGGTTTTTCATGTGGATCAAGCTATTGAACATAATATTAATTAATGAGAAAATAAATTTTTAAATATAAAGGTGTTAAATTATCCCCCTTAAAAAAATTCAACCTTTCAATTTTAATTTTCACTTACTAATAATATTATTTGATTATATCTAAATATAATAATGACTTAATATGAAACTTCTAAGAGATACAAACCTTTCTATCTTAGGGAAGACTAAGGAATATATATTTTCTTTCGTAATAAGAATATATTAAGATCCCCAACCATTTTTTACCAATATTCATATATATATAAGTCTTAAGAGTTTCTAGAAACATACCTTACATAACATAATTTTCAAGATCATGTTTATAACTAAATATTAAAATCAAAATGATTATGATAATCTCCAATCAAAATACAGTAAATGATTATATGAATATAAAATATCATTACTAATATGTCTTCTCTAATGAAACCTTCATTTAAAACTATGATAATTTCATATCAACTATGACTCACTTGGTTCATCCTATAATTCTACATAATGGTTCATTAGTGAGAATTTGAATTAACCTTGTCGTATCCCTTGGGAGTGTCTAGCCAAGTGTGCAGCCTTAAGCCCACTCATCTTGAACTTGAGTGAATATTGAGTCAATTCTAAACAAACTTTTTAAGGGTGATTACCCTATGTCACATCTATATTATAGTCCCATCCACTTTACAAAATCCATATGGGGATGCAGTCTATAGGAAAACCACACAACCACTATTTTACCAAAACTTCTGGATGTTACCCAATAATTAGACTTATCTCTTAGACATATCCATTGGTTTGTTACTAATGTTATTAATTCTTATCTCTAAAATAACAAAACCAATCCTCAAAAATAACTAAAATCTTCTTTTATAGCTACTAAAGCACTCAAGACCCACACTACTAAGTTTGATTTCTTTATACACTGGTTTGATATAAAGTTATATAAGCCTATCTTTATTAATTCAATTGCCATAAATTAATCCTTACTTATCATAATAATTAAACATTCCCAATAATGGAAGGTTTAATGTCTTAAAGATGCACTCCCATGTATTTTTTATAAAGAAGTATATTTGTTCCACTATACTGATATTTCCTTTTTATATATTAAATATCTCCCCTAAAGTCTCTCTACATAAAATTTACTTATAAACATCATCTTATAAACAATATCCTTGGTAAAAGGAAACGAAAGAAAGGGGTGAAATAAAATACTCAGTAAGAGAAAAATTTTCAACATTTCATTAAGGGTTAGTTTATAAGAATGAGAGAAAAAATGAACAAGGGAGAAATTTATTTTTTAAAAGAACACAGAAGGATAAGTGTGTTCCATACAACATGATTTCATGTAAAGCAATCTCAAAAGAGAAAACATATACCATGGATAAAATTGTAGAAACACGAGATAATAAACATGAACCATAGAGCATAATAATAGGCTTATGGGGTGGAAATTAAACATTCCATTGAGAAATATAATAATTTAGAACTTTGGAAAAAATATAAACACATAAAAGTTATAACACTATGAAACTGAAACATTTCCATGCATCAGGTTGTAAATAAAAATATTTCCATGCTTCTTACTATGAAAAGAAAAAAATGGAAATTCTATATATTGTTAAAAAAAATCTCACATCGCATATTGTGAAAAAAATCACACACTATATGTTATGAACAACAACATTTTCAATGATCAACATCCTTATTACACATGATATCAAACATTAACCAATTCATTGGAGGGTGATATTAATCCCCACTAGTCAATCATATATACATATTTTTTACACTTTAAATCAATCTGTTATTATATCATAAAGAAAACATGTAAATATAAATGGGTATTGTAACACTTTAAGATAGAATCATCAACATTGACCTGAAGCATGTATATAGTTGATACCGATAATTAAATAACCTCTAATGTGTATTTTATTAGAAAATTTAGAGGGTGATTCTTAATAAATAATTTCCAAGGAAATAATGTATTTATATATAAAGAGTGAATGGTAGTGAAATTGTAAAGGAGTTTTAATAAAATTATTTTATCTTTAGCATAAAAGATGAAGTTATAATCACTTTGAAAATTCATTTTTAGAAAGGCCACTTTTTAGAAATACCAAAAAAGAAATTTTCCAATTCAAAATTTGTAATGAAATCTAGATAACAAATTATTGAATATACGTATAGTTTTTTAAAAGGTGAAGGGAAATCGTTTTGAAAAATTTTACGTTGGAAAATAAATTCAATAAAGAATATTAAAAAATACACAAAGGATTTAAAAATTGAAGTGAAAGCATAGGAAAAAACTTACTGTTGAAAAATAAACTTCAATAGTAGATAATTGGAATGATATAATGATTAGGAAAATAAATTTTAAGTGGAAGCTAAATTTTTTTATTTTGAAATGATGGAAAACTATTTTTAAATAAATTTACTGAAAACCCAAAAAATTAAAAAAGTTAATAAAATAAAAAATCTAAAAGAGAATAAGGTAAATATGGATTTCACATGATATAACACACAATTAGGTTTCCAAATATTAAGTAGAACTTCGATGGGAATGGAAAACCTGGACATGGAGGAGAAACCATCGTTAAAGAGGATATAGATTATTCTTAATGATGATATAATTTTCGAGAAAAAATTTAACATTGTAAAATATTGTAATTAATTTACATTTACCTATAGATAAATAAAGTAAGTAAAATAAAATAAAATATTAGGGTGTAATGAATCAATATTGGAATAAATAAAATCAAGAAGATTCATTATAATTCAACTAAGGGAGTTGAGTTAACAAAAACCCTTACAACTTTAGTATCATTGAATCTAAATAAATTTCAAATATAAAATGATATGGATATTTAAAACCCCATTAATTTGGTGTAATAAATTAATTAGTTACTAATAACCCCATATTAAATATATCATGGTGCAAAATAATAAATATGGCTCAAGAAATTAAATTTGAGAGAGTGAACCCATTAGGACATTAGAAACTTTCGATTGAAAATACATTGAAGGATATTATTTCAAATGAAATATTAAATATAATTAATACTGAGAGGATCATGATACTAAATATAAAATAGGTATTAGATACACTATTCAAATGAAAACATGATGTATAATAAGAAATATGTCTCAAGAAATTAAATTTGATACACGAAACCCTTACCTTGAATTCTATTATAATTGATCGCACTCTAACCTCCTGTATAAACAAATAGCCATATTAATCACATATTTTTGAACATTATTCTCGTATATATTCCTTTTTAAAATTCATATACAATTATTTTCTATATAAATTTATTTATTTATTATATATTTTCTATATTGGGTGCGAGAAATCTTGATCATTTTGAATTAGCTTCATAATAATAGTGTTTTTCTTTATTAGTCTCCAAAATTTGATATTTAATAGATCATAAAAGGTAATTTAATTAATGTTTTTGAATAGTTTATAAACATTTAATTTTATTCTACTAGATTTTTACTTATAGTTCTTATAGATGAAATTATTAATGATCATGATTTGATGATTTTTAACAAATGAATTGTGATAATTTAAATAATGTATTAAATGATTATATTACCAATAAATAACAAAAAATTCATTATTTACTAATTAGTATCCAATATTTACTTTAAAATTTTACAATTGATAGATATTAATAGAATTTTTTATATAGGTTATTAAACCTACCCATCAAAAATATGCTATAATCTATGTGTTAGTGTGACTATGGAATCTATTATTTTGTTAAAATATCATTATAAAAAAATTATAATGAAATTATTTAGAATTTATTATGGATGTGAATCATAATTTTTACGATTTATAAGAATAACATAAATAAAAAATATTTTTTCACTTATAAATAAATTGTTTTTACTCTTGGTATTTTTGTTTTAAGAGGTTAGTTTTACAATGACTGCTTATTGCTAATATTATTTGTAGAAAACCTAATTCATAATTAAAGGTTATAAATAATGACATAAATAAAATATCTATTCACTGAACACATTTCTACAACCATCATTTAAGGGTGATAATGAAAAATGAAATTGTTATTCTTGTAGGTGGTAGTGAGCACACAAACATGAACAACATTTTCATACTTTCGATTGAATGTGAGGGGAATAGATAATGGTTATACCTTAAATATAATATCATTAGAATATATTATTTAAACTAATGTAATTATATATATATGGTGTGAAGTATAAAGAAATAAAGTTAAAGGTTATGTAATACTTGGGTTTATAATTTCAATCCTTTCTTTAATTATCCTTTGTATATAAATGACTTTAGGTACTTTGTTGAGGGTAGAGGAAACTAAATGTGTATAGGGTCTCTATAATAAGTAAATTGGGTATAGTTTAATTTGAATTTTATACTTGGTGTGTGGATTGAAAATAGAGAATGTTAAATCCTTTTATATGTGAAAAATAGGTACAAATATTTCGAAAAGATTGTTTGGTAAGGGGTAAGAATGAAATTTCATGGTAGTGGGGTTAGTTAGGTGGGGAAACATTGGTGAGATATGTAGGTATCAATTTCAAACCTAATAGTTCATTCTAGAATTTATAATTGTCAAATTTATTTAGTAAAATTCTAGCCACATTAGATTAACCATTTTAACACTTAATAATTTTGATTAAATATTAATCATGGCTATCATTTTTATCACTAAAAATATAATATGAGCCTTATTACCAATTTTTTACATTATTAATATAAATTTATACTCTATTTAATATAAATAAATTTATAAATATGATAAAAACCAAATTTAAATTTAAATTTATAATGTCTTTTTTTATGGTAGACTGAGACCTTGCCCAGAAAAGCAAGATCCCTTTATTAGCAAAAAGAAAAAATAAACTTACACCAGTCTGAAAGTTGAAAGTTTACATTGATCTCTCTTCATAATGGGAAGAATATCACTAGGCACTTGATCACCCCAATTAAAGTCAGATCTACTAACACCTTTGCTGGAAAGACTATATGCCAGTGCATTTGCTTCTCTATACACATGAGTAATAATGTGTTCCTTTGAATAAAGTAGATCCAAACATTTAATTATCTAGTGTTCTTAATTTTTTATTTTAAATTTTTTACAAATTAAATGAGTGTTAATTTATTTGTATGTATTTTTTAACATCATATTATATTCTTAATTTTAAATATATAAATTTAATTTAAAAATACACAATATTTTAAAATTTATAATTTTTGTAAATATAACTATTTTACCGTGGTAACTAATATTTTTCTTGGTTACTAAATTTTATGGCTAAAAAATGAAATTGAACTCACTACATAATATGAAATTTTTGATATATAATATGAAAATATTTTTATTAAATAAAATTTTTAATGGTTAGAAAAATTCATCTTAATATTAGTGCACATCACATGTCACAACCTTATCCATACAAAGGTACCCCTCCTAAGCTAAAAATGAAGAAATATAGATAATTACCCCCATGTATCACCTCCAGTAGACCCTAGGTTTTTTATTTGCACTGAGGGTATAAAAATATGATTTATGAGAGGAATTTACCTATATAATATATATATTTTTAGGTGGTAAGATATCAATGATCAAACAACTACATGGACTAATAAAAAAGAAGTTCACAAAAGCATCTCACAATGTATGTGTAAGTGAACAGATACAAAATTCCCAAAATAATGTACCAAAAAGAAATTGATAGGGAAGCGACACAAAAAATGATCCAGAACGAAGATATAAATGTTCATCATGGTCCATTAAGTACACCTGTAAACCTAATTTTATATATATATATATAGGGTGAGTATACATGCATACTTAGTAGGATCATTCCCAAAGTATTGTATGCATGTGTGAAAAGAGAATACCAATGCACCCATGAGAAAAAATAGAACTAACAACACCTAAATAAGTCAACTCAATTGTCCCATATTAACTATTGATTTCTCACCAAATAACTCAACCAAGTCTAATAAAACAATATGAATCATATTGATGATAGCATACCACACACCACTTCTCCACTGATTTTTCACTCTCACACCCCAATGAAGTGCATCCTGGAGATCCCACCTCTTTCATATCATATCATAAAACCAACTATCTTTAATGTGGGTCAGAGAACACTCCTACCCACCCCACCATCACAAGGTCCATCATCACATGATAGAATCATTAATAATCTCATTGCATCTCACCAGAAGAAACCTAGGCCATCACGTAACCGAAGTTGTAGGGTATCATGAAATTGTAGTAAATCAACTACATGTAATCATCTTACCCTGAAAAAACAACACCATATTCCATATAATTATCTCATCAAACAAATTTAGTGCACTTTGGAATTTTAGATATCACCGTCTGTGTATGAGATCATCACCTAGATGATGGAGCGGCGAAGAGCGAGTAGTTAGCCATCCATCCTCACCACCAAGATGTTGGAAAATACACCCCCAAAAAATTTGGTTGTCAGCACAACATGATCATCATGTGTGGGGTGCATATATAAATCTACGCGTATGTATATATATATATATAATCCTCAACACATAAGGCCAACCTATGAATTCAAAACACAAGATCTATCCCAACTCAAGACATCACCCCAAGGCCACACAAACTTTTATATATTCACTTCCCTCACTAAAAGAATAATCTAACACAAAAAAAAACATAAGCCACAATCCGCACTCATATTATTTTATTGATTTATCCATTTTCTATATTCTATATTACTAAAAAAATCTACTTTGACAGCCCATTTATTCCACGTATTTCTGTACCAATAATTCATGTATAAAACATAAACCATTTGAAACAAATATACCATTTAAAAAAAATATTTCATTATCAATTATCATCCCAGGACATTTCATTCACTAACTATTTCAGTTTCAACATTCATTTCTCATTCTTCCCATGTCGTTCCACTTTTATCAATAACAATTCATTCTGTTACTACATGGGAATTTAACACAAACAATGCCTCACTACTCATTCATAAAATAATTGAAAACCCTATTTAACTCAACATTCATCATTATTATTTTTCATGTAAACATTCCCCACATCACCCCTATTTCACTGCCACACCCACTTCCTCTTTTCCTCAACCACATCACAACCACTTTCGATCACATCCATCACATCTCACCATACATCCCCCTTGAAATATCCACTTATCACACATCACATCAACAAAAAAGTCCACACCACACAACATTTTTTTCGAACAGATCCCATATTGATCACATGAAAAAATTTATATTTAAAAAAGGTTCTTTTCTTCACTTTCACTTATTTATTTAGGGGCATTCTCACACAAGCCATAATATCCATGTGTAACCAATTAATTAGTTAGGTATCAGTAAGTATCCATTTTAATCAAGGTGATGATATAAAATAAATCACACAACATGATTAATCAAATATAACTACAACACAAGAAAGGACCACCAATGAACATGAATTTCAATAGGGCATTTAATATGTACAATTCACAATATCACCAAAAATTTTAAAAATTATAAAACATGATTTCTTATTCCCATACTCATTTTCAGTTCAGTTTAACCAAATTAATTTATCATTATTGAATTTGTTAAAACCATGTATACATAGATAGACAAGATCAAAACCCTCCTACATGATACCCAAGATGACAAATGAAGGAATACTACCTCAAACAGAGATTTTTGACTTCCGGCGTAAGGTTGGATCAAAAGGAAGGCCACCACCAAACACTATAATAATGAATGAAACTTTATTCAACCTAAAAATAACACCCTACAACACCGTCTTATAAAAACATAACCCAAAAATTTCGGAATCCTCTTGAAAGAAGAAGAAAAATAGGGAGAATAGGAAGAAAAACTAGAAAAGGAAGAGGGAACATATCAAAAACAACCACAAATTAAATCAACAAGACCGAGATCCAAATCCACTAAAAGGGGGATAAAGGAGTTCTTTGGGACGCAGTTGGGTTTCCCATGAAATTATAGAAACAAGGGAAAATTTTGGAGTTCGAATGAGATTTAGAACTTATAGGTGGTTTGTATAATATAAGTCCACAGTGAAAACCTCGAGACCACACCATAGAATTCTGAAATAGAGGAGGACAATGGTGTAGCCATGAGGACTATGACATAGCCTGGGCAATCTAGGACACCTTGATGTTTTGTAGTTAATCCATGATGTAGATTCTATAAAATGAGAAAAATACCCCAGTATTGTCGAGACTATTATAGTACATGACTCTAGAACCATGAAGAATATTCACCATAGCACCATCTCCATGGTGCAACAATGCTAGGATTTGCAGTTGCACTAAACTAGACCTGAGCCTCCCCCTATAAGGTAGTCCTTCCTCCATTCCAAAACCATCACCATCTGAGGATAGGTTACACTACAACCAAAAAAACATGGTGCAACTAACCTCCAAAATGATAGTTGCTTCCAAACTATCCACCAGCCTTATATGCCATAGTCATCTCCTCAATGATGTAATGACCACTTTAAAACATAATAAAACCTATATTCCCTAGAATTTCCTTTAGCTGGATTTTCCAACTAAAACCTATCCTCTTCCCCTCTAAACACCTTGAGACTTCCCCAAACATCTCAACCACAAAATTTACTACAATTTCATGGGATGGAAGGTTTATAACGTTACATTAGAAACATCTCAAACTATTCCCACCATCGAAAATCAAAACTAAACTAGAAATAAAAGGGAAAAGAGGTAAAAAATAAAAATCCCATGAAACACCTCTCAAGGATCTCGATACAATTGAAACACTTTCACCGAATAAACACACTCATCCAAGTGGAAATGTTTTATAAAACACATTTCATAACCTCCCACATCACCATTGTAGTACCACAACGTCCACATCAACCACAAACTACTTTTCACATGACTATTTATAGCACTATCTCAACCTCCACACATCCCAAACCCAAAATCACTCTAACCAACACAAAATTGACCCTCAAGTGTAAAAATCAAAGAATTATATCTCCCATGTCAAGATAAAATCCTCTTTGGGTGGAATTGACTCACCCAAAAAGTTTAAATCGCATCAAGATACAATATTTCTGGACTAGGGATCATGTTTTTCATTCCTCATATGTTGGAAGATTTAATAACACATCACATCAAGGGAAAATAACATCTCATAAAATTTCATGATCCAAAAACCACATAAAATCAATATAGAATAATACAAACTAAAAAATTAGGGTATAAGACATATGTTCCTCTCACACTCCTATGTATTGTCCTATAGGACACCATTACTCCACAAAACATGAACAAAAGAAATGGTTTATCCACTAAGATCCTTATCCTGATGATCCTAGATCGCTACTAGGCACTATGTGAATGTCACATTATCATAAATATATAACTATCCCTATTAAATGATGTGGGAGTCATCATGAAGATACTGTTGGATCTGAGTGATGTGGAATGAGTCATGAATCAGGTCCAATAATTGCAAGAGTTCCAACCAATATGCCACATCTCCAATGTGTCCCAGTGCCTTAAAAGTCCCAGAAAATTGGGGTGAGAGATTACTCCTCCAAAAAAACCTCCATTTCCCATGTTGAGGAGAAACATTCAGGAACACATGGTCTCCAATCTCAAACTCCAAGGGCCTCCTCCTATGATCATCATAAGCCTTCTATAATTCCTATAATACTTTCACACTCTCAAGAACAACTTGAACCTTATCTGTCATTCTCTACACCACATGAAGATTGATAATTGATTTCTCCCCAACCTTGGTCTAGAAAAATAGAGAATGAAATAGAAACCAATAAAATGCCTTAAATTGGTCCATGTATATGGATTATTGGTAGTTGTTTTTATAAGAAATTACATCCAAAGGAAAGTGTTTTTCCCAAGATCTGTTAAAGCCCAAGATACATTCTAAAAAAATATCCTCTAATGTATGGATAATGCACACCATTCGCACATCATTTTTAGCGTCAAAGGAAGTGATAAAGAATAACTAGTTTTTCCAAAAGAATGCTAAAATCCCCTCCAAAATCACGAGGAATAAAAAGCATAAAAATAAAAGATAATGGACTTCATAACTCTATTTAGATAAAAAACATAATCCAGATACCTATATACTGAATAATCCATGATACCTGACTCCTTGATCACTAGGAAGTGAAGTTAACCGATCCACAACTATCCATATAACATCACAACATACATGAGTTCTAGGTAACCATATGAAAAAACCAATTGATATTTTATTCCATTTCCACTTAAGATTATCCAAGGGCTACAACAAACTACCTAGAACATGGTTCTCAGACTTTACCTACTTGAAAAACAGACACCGAGCCATAAAATCTTCCACTTCCCATTTCATAATGAGACACCAAAACAATTTCATAATACCACGTTACATATTATATACTCCCATGTTCACTATCAAATGTGTGATTTGAAACCCCCGAAGGATTATCTCATGAATCAAAATGAGAAAAAAAACTAACCCTAAAACAACATTCAGTTCTGATCATCCTATGACCATCCCTTTGAATCATCACCATGTCTAACATGATCCCATATCACCTATGCCTATTTGTCTCCCCACTAACACTCCTCCACCTTTCGCATTGAATAATACTACACGATCATCAAAAATAATAAACCTCCATTATCAACCACCCTAGAATCTAGGTGAAAGGATTACAAATTCTTCATCACTTTCTAAGAATATACAGACCCCTGAGAAACACTTATTCATGAAATCCTACTGAAATAATCATCCATTACATTCCCCTTTTCTGAGGTGTAAATTATATTGAAATCATAATCATGGGGAAAATCCATCCAACTCCACTTCCACATATTCAATTCATAATTAGAAGAGATATTCCATAAATTCTTATGACCAATAAAGAACACAATGTGTTCCCCTATGAGGTAATTTCATAAAAACTTCAACAAAAACACATCCAATACTAGTTCCTGATCATGGGTGGTATAGTTATGATTTCGGGGGGGGGGGGGTTACTTTTCTCAACATATATCAATACATTTAGTTTCATTAATATCCATCAAAATACTAGGTGGGACGCATCACAAAGTACATAAAAAACACAACCTTTGATGGAAACTAATGAATTGGGGAATAGACTAATCCCCCCCCCCCTTCAGTTAGTTGAATGTCACCAAACATTAATTAGTTAAGATAAAAACAAGGTCATTCATATTAAAAGTTAAAAATGGGGATATAATCCATGAGAAATTGGGCAAAAACCTCTTATAATATGTTATGTGACTATGGAAACTATATTCCTATTCCACATTTGGGGGTGTTACCAAAGAAATAACTACCTGAATCTTCAACAGGTCTACAAGTGCACCCTATTGATATACCAAATTACTAAGGAAATACACCTCTCATTTCTATAGATTATACTTGGAAAACATACCATCGATCTAGTGGCATAGATGAACCTATAAGACAACTATATGATGATCATAATGGTCCTCTTTGGACTTTTAGTAGATCAATATGTCATTGATGAACATAAGAAAAAACTGGTCTAGGAATTCATGGTACAGAGAGTTTTTGATCCTCATGAACACATGGGGTGAATTTATGAAACCAAGTGATATGATTACAAACTCTAAGTTACTATACTAACATATTAATACATTCTTTAGGATATCATCATCCTTAAACCAAAACTGGTGATACCTAGACCATAGATTGACCTTGGAGAACCAACTATCCCCTATCAACTGATTGAAAATGTTATAAATATTTGGAATATGATATCTATTCTTGATGATCACCTGATTTAATATCCAGTAGAATATTCATATCCTCACACCACCATCTAACTCCTTGATGAATAATACTAGATAACCCCATGATGACACACTGGGATGAATGGAACCTTTTTGGATAAGATCATCTATCTAAATTGTAAACTCCCAAAATTTAGAGGTTACCATATGGTAAGTATCCATCTAAATTATAGAGGCATCATGATATAAATATATCCCAAACTCAATATCATTTCGATGGGGTAGAGTTACAAATTTCTCAAGAAAAATGTGTAGAAACTCCTTAATAACCCTAGGAACCTCCACTTCCCTAGACTTTTCTGATTCCATAGACTACTCAGCCATCAAGGAGAGAATGTGATCCATCATCTACTTCCCAAATATTAACCCCAATATCTAATGAAAACTGCAAGCTATCCATCTACACCAAATAACACGACTCTCCCATTGAAGTATTCAATAATAACACATATAGAATACAACTAGTTAATGTTGAGGATGACATAGAAAAATCATCTAAAATAAGAACTGATCCCCATATGACTGATGTGGCCCTATCATTATTCCACACCCTTAAAATACATCAAATAAGATGGTCTGGGCTCTAACAGGTATAGATAAAATTAGGGTCATGGGGAGCCTCTCTAAATATAGACCTAGAGAACAAGAAAGAGGGGGTGAAATAATAGAGTGTGAATGTTATAAATAAATAAAAAGAACAAATGAGGGTATAAGAAAAACCGATCATACCTATAATGATATTTGGATCCTCTAGAACTGGTACCTCAAATGCATACAACATTCCTTACCAAGCTCCTATCCCTCTCTTTCGATGTCCACCTCTATGGACACACTTTGGTCAAGGTATCTAATGATGAGGAACATCCATATGTTTACATCTAACGACTATATCACCACTCAATATAGAATAAACCCACTTCCCCTACTAATAAAATGGAATCTATGGAAGATTATGTTGAAACTACTACTAAAATTGACCACCACTGCCGCACTATGCCCCAAGAATCACAGAGAACTGATCCGGATGATGACCATTGAATATAAAGGTGAAAGAAACATCTACCCACTACATATCCTATCATTATAACATCAACCTACCACCTTTGGTGTTTAAATGGAATCTCTAGAAACTAATTCTAAAAATACCACTAAACTGACCACCACCAACACACCAATACCTAAGAATCACTAGGAACTGATCCCAACGATAAACATGGAATATAAATCTGAAATAAACTTTCTCAAGGACCCTAGAGAAATCATGGAAATAACTATCCCTATATGTCTGGAAAGTAATCTATTAAGGTTAACTCCCTACTAATCGAAATATAGAAGGCCCTAGTGGCTAAAACCTACATCTAATTACTCTTCTCCTCAAGGAAACCTTATGGATCCTCTCTCATGGTAAACCTCCATACGAGTGCAAAACATCGATCACCTCCACCTTCTTTTGAACCTCTAAGTAACTATATAAGATAAAATCAGTAAACATATTCTTTATAAAAAGATAGAGTACCTCTTAAATATGTTAAGTAAGAGGCTCCTTATTTGAAAAAAGGGTGAAATGAAATAGATTCTTGAAATTGATCCTAAACTCTCAAAAATACATGATCTCCTTTTGAAAGGAGAGAAGCTCATTCCTATTCACTACTTTCATGGTCAATTATATAAACATTTAATGGAACTTTCACTAGAAGTATGACGACAACACATATATTTCCTTCCACTCAACTAGAAATAGTTTGCACCATTGATGCAAAGATGCCTGCATATGACTAACATCCAAAAAGAAATATTAATCTAAATTGGCATGTATAAAACCAAAAGTAATCTCCAGATCATCCTACTAATGATCTTTCTCCACATTAGAGACACTTCTCTTATTCTTCCCTAAAGCCTTCCTTTAAAATGTGCATAATGCACTATACCACCATTAATCCTTCTCAACAAGATCAACTCTTTGAAAATAAATCAAGTTATCTTGTTAAACCTCCACTACCTAAACAACATTCAAATAATGAAAAATAACCATAACTAAAAATAGGAAACAAAACTTACAAATCATGGGAGTATGAAATTTTATTAATACTTATTTAATTAATTCATTTTTATTTCCTAGAACCACAAAATTCAAATAAGAAAACAATTCAATAATGATTCATGTACCATTCTTAGGACTCTAATATATAGTAGGATCCATATCACTTGGTCGTTTGGTAGGCTAGGAGTCTTTAAATTAGACAATATGGGGTCCTAAAATCCTGTGTCCGGGCTGGTCATCCCCGGACTATATCATGAACTTAATACAAATAACATTGTTTTATTACTAACCCATGCAATAATAACAATGCCTAACCCTAAAATAAATCATATATATCAACCCCCTCATATTTAATTATATCATAACCCCATCCCAACAAAGTTACCCCTCTTATTTTGTAAATTAAGAAAGGGAGATTATGGCTCCTCAGTCCCACCACCAGTAGGCCTTGAGTATGTGACTAACATTGAGGGTATAAGAATATCATTTATGAGAATAATTTACCTCAATAATGTAAATATTATTGTTATATAGTGTAACATACCTAGTTTTTAAAAGGAAAAACTATGTTCTATAGCGTATATGATACACCACATTGAGTTTAAGTGAACAACTAAATATTATTTAAATGTTACCGTTAAAACCAAGTCGTTAGAATAAAGGGAATGAACAATATTAATTGAATTATGAAAATATGGTTAAAAATGTATATATAATTAATTATTTTGTTATAAATTAATTATAAATTAATGTAAAACCATTTATAAAATAAAAGGAAATGTTTTTTTGAAAAACTATTTAAATATGAAAAAGTGTTTTTATACCAATAAGTTAATAAATCACTCTTGTTGGATTATATTAATAAAACGTATATGAAATAAATTTAATTTAATTTTTCACATTCATATTATGTGTTTTATATACATGGTATACGAACAAATTCAATTTTATGGATAAAAGAGGTAACTTTCAAAAAAGGCAGTTTTGTTGCCTTTTGATGGCGCACATATTTTAAATCTATTTTTTCACTCTTTAATAAGTTATATTTGAAAAAATAAAATCTTATTTGAAATAATAGTATCAAAATTTACTTTGGTTTAATTTTTATTATTCTTCTAACAAGACCCATTTTTTGATGAATAGTGAAAAAATACTACAATTTAATTGAAAAGTTCTTTTTCATCAAATTAATTTACAGTGTTAAATTATATTTTTGAAAGGTTTTAAAATATAATTATATCATGCTTTTATCATTTAATACAATTTAGGTAATTTGAATAAATTTTACATTGAAATTCGATATAAATTTTTTGTAAACTTTTGAATGTTTTTACTTTAAAAACATGTTTTCTCATTCCGTCATCAAGATTAATTTTTAATTTTTTTTTTCTAATTATATATTTTGAATTTGAAAAAGTGGATTCAATATTTGTAATTATAAGGTATAAATTATGAGAGTAGGTCCCTTTAATTTTTTAATATTATGAATAGCAACTTTAATAATATTTTTTATTACCATGACTAAGGGTAAATCAGGTAATTAAAGGTAAAAATAATATGATAAAAAATTTAAAATTACCCTAAAACTTGTCATAATTTAATTGGATGAGGATGTTTCAACCTAAATATTTCTTGGGCCAATTTTATGTCCACTTGGATCCACTTTGAGAACTTTAACACTTTTATAGTATTATATTCAAAGGAAAGAAATTTTTTTCACACTTTTATTTTTAACAAGTGAAATAATTGTAATATGAGGTTATAAAATAGATATTTTCATATTAAAAGATCATTTATAAAGAAAAAAATGTTTATCTATATCATGTTAATTTATTTTTAATTTTTAAGGAAAAATAATTAAATTAAATGTTTGCTTAATGATGATGATGTAACTATTTAATTAAAAGAAATATCAAATAAATGATATTAAAAATTCTAAAATAATTTTTATTTGATATAATTAATGTGATGAATGATTTTTATAGATTTATCGGACATTTTAGTGATGATTTAATTGATTTTTTTCAAATATATAATGTTGTTATGATATTTTTAGAAATTCAAATAATGAATAGTGTCAAAATTGACATTAATGATATTTTAAAATAAATTTTATTTTATTTAATGATATAAAATTTATAAAAATAAAAACTTCAGCCAAATTATTGGTATAAGTCTAAAAATATCCTTAATAACTCATTTTTTGTCTATTGGAATTTTATTATAATTATATTAAACCTCAAAGTTTAAATTACATGATATCATGGTAAGAGTACAAAGGGGTCAAAAAAAGATAAGGATTAAAAAATTGTCAAAACTTATCAACTTTTCATTGGATTAATTGTATTAGAAACCAAATAATAATATAATATAAAAAAATATGTTGGAAAAAAAAAATTATTTTGAAATTATTTTATATTAATTTAATATTTGGAAGAATTCATAGAGCGCCCCTCCCCTCCCCTTTAAAAGGGAACCCATTCTTCTCATTTATCCACACATAAAAACGTATTTGGGATAATATATACCAAAATCCAATCCTTCAATCCATACACACATTCTAGAGGCCTTATATTAGGTAGAACGCCCTCTTTAATGGTGTTAAGATGTTAATCAAAGGAGATTATCTAAAGAAGATGTATAATTTTTAATTAAACATTTCTATTTTATTTCTTCTTATACTTCCTTCAAATATTATCTAACCTTGATGTGCTGATAAATATAGTATCATAAATATAATTAGACGTTATTATGTTAATATTATCACCTGAATCCATCTCTAATTCCAAAAAATGGGAAAATAATTAATCGTTCTAGTGTACGTGTGAACTAACACCTCCACGAACAGATATAATTATTTTTTCATTACTATCTCTAAAGACTAATTATAATGATGTAATTAATGTTTATATATGATATTAATTAAATAATTATAATTATAATATAGTAATATATCAATTATGTTATTACATTCCATGCACAAAAAAATCATACTGTTGTTTGTGCGTACATATTACTATCACCCCCAGAAAGTGATGTGATTCATTGTTAATCACAAAATCACATGAATAATATATATAATTATATTTTAAATATTAATATTATATTAATGATATTTTTATCATTATAAAAATATAAAATAATTCTTACCTTCTTTCTATAATGATCAATGAAAAATGAAACATTGCTCATGAGTACGTATGACTTACTGTCTCCATGATTGTAACATAGTTCATTTTTCATATCCATATGTAATATATATATTTAAAAGTATAATTAATCTATAAAAGTTATTATTATTTCATTAATATTACTCTATTATTGATTTACTTATGACCACT
Organism: Viscum album; assembly: GCA_963277665.1. NCBI lineage: Eukaryota > Viridiplantae > Streptophyta > Magnoliopsida > Santalales > Viscaceae > Viscum > Viscum album. The sequence continues at coordinate 1,177,089,530 of OY728139.1, read as the reverse complement.
TTGAATATTTACATCATACCAATTTCATTTTTTGACTAAAATACTGAATATTGTCAAAACGTCTAACATGAGCATTACTAATTAATTAATTGTTATAAAATGATATTAAGTGTTAGAAAAGGAATAATAAACTTTAAAAATATTATCAATAAAGTAAATAATTAACATAAGTTTATTATTCAGGAATATAAATAACATAAGTGATGAATCAGACTCAGGGTTAGAGATTTCATCTCAATCTCCTTCCATTGAGGCATTCATGATGATATGTACCTTTATTATTTTTTAAGGTGTATATATATAGCTAATATGAAATTTAATATAGATATTTTATATATACTCATGTTATTTAATGTTTTTGTAAATTTATTTTATCATGGATATTATGATTTAAATGTTCAAAGTGGTATGATACACCTTGAATGTTCAATGATTTAGTTATCAAATATTTTTCTCCATGTCAGTATTCTTGATTTTATTTTACATATTTATTTATATGGATATAAAGTATTATAAAGGAAATTTTATGTCTATTTTTATTTTCATTTAATGGTTTTCAAAAAGTAATCTTTTCATGTTTTTTTATATTGAACGTTTTGATAAAAAAACAAAAAGAATGCTCTACTATTAACATATTATGCGATAATAATTTTATAATGTAGTGGAAATTATTTTATTATTATATTCATTTTAAATATTAAATATATCATTAAATAAAAAACTGGATTTATATTTTTAGTTATTCTTTTTATTTAAAGTGGGTTTTAAAGGAAAATGGTGTCTTGGTATTGAAAATGAGTTTTCAAGGAAAAGGGTGTTTTGGTGTTGAAAATGTGTTTGTAATGGCCCGAGTTTTGGGGGTCCATTACTTTGTGAAAATCTGATGTTGGGTGTTCTGGGTAATTTGGGAATCTTGGTGAGGTTTGACCCTAACGGTAGGCCTACCGATAGCCTTAGCCTACCGGTATCAGGCCTACTGGTAGCTTGGTCTACCGGTAGCCGCAGCCTATGGGTAGATCTGTCTACTGGTAGCTCGGTCTACCGGTAGCTCTGTCTACAGGTAGCTCGGTCTACAGGTAGCTCTGTCTACCGGTAGCTCTGTCTACCGGTAGCTCTGTCTACCGGTAGCTCGGTCTACCGGTAGCTGTAGCTACCGGTAGCTCTTTCTATCGGTAGATCGGTCTACCGGTAGCAGCAGCTTACCGGTAGGTCGGCCACTGGTAGCTAGAGCCTACCAGTAGCATAGCTACGGGTAGCGGCAGCCTACCGGTAGCTGGAGACTACTGGTAGCACGGCCACCGGTAGCTGTAGCCTACCGGTAGCTCGGCCACCGGTTGCTCGAGCCTACCGGTTGCTGTCAGCCACCGGTAGCTCTTAGCTACCGGTGGCTCTCGCCTACCCCCACGGGGTTTTTCCAGTAGCGCTCCCTTTTTGCACAAATTGGGTTTTAAACCCTATTTTGACCCCTTTACGCTCGTTTTAAAGCCCAGTAACGCCCATAAATGTCGTTTAATTAAATATTTAATGAATTAACCTGGTGTGTGTGTCAGTTTAAACCGCCCGACCCTTTAATGACGTGACCTCGTGGTGAACCCACGACCCCGCACCTTACGTGGTTTCACGTTCTTATCTCAACCGTCCCCAGCCTTTATAAACAAAAAGGGTACTCCTAGGTCCTTTTCATGATCACCCTGTGCTAGAAGTACCCTTCGATGGGATTATTTTCGTTCAGATGAGCCGCATCGCTATCCGTGAAGTTCTGCGCCCGGCCTTAACGTCGATTGTTGATCAACAAGTAGGGAATTTCTCCTCCGTCTCTCCCTTTTGTGTATCATGCGGGGTGGGCATGATTTTTATTCTATAGAGTTGGATGAACCAAACCTAAATAAAGATAATGAATGGTTTCTATAAAGAATGAAGGGGGGCTGTGATTGATGTTGATGCTTTGTTTTATGATATTCTTATCTGAATTGTGCGGGCTTACGCCTACTGAAAATCATGGTCGTTGGTGGTCTTTTCTCTATGCACTAATGAACCCTTATCTATGGTGATGTTTAAATGGACTGCATTTGTGAACCCATCACACTAATGAACCCTTATCTCTCATGATGTTTAAATGGATTGTATTTGCGAACCCTTTCTGTGTAAAGGAATTTGGTTAATTACATATTTCTGGATAAATAAATTGAGGCACCAAGATCAATATTTTTTGTGATAACCCAGGTTAAAGCACATGGAAATTGAAATCATGGAGTGTGTTAAATCTTATAAATCTCAAAATACCGGTAAGGGACTAATTTGTGTTGGTGGTGGTGGTTTGGTTGTTTTTCCTTCACGATCCGTTTGCTGGGTGATGTAGGTAGGGATGGAATCCCCTGTTGATATGGATTTAGTGGTTGTGAATTTTTATTTAAGACCGGGTGGTTACCTTGTTTATATCACGAATTGGGGTGGGATACTTTGTTTTTGAGAAACCCTTTTTTCTCCTGGATGTTGGACATGAGGCTGTATCTTGGGGTTTTCTTTGGTTGTTGTGGATTTACGAGAGAACCGGGTGTCGATGTTTTAGTTAATGCTTGTCTATTTGCTTTCCTGGACTTATGCTTATGCTTACTAGTTTCCCAAGTAGGTTAAGAAACTAGTTAAACATCACTTGTGAACATGAAAACAAATGGGACAAATGGGTTTTGTTGGGTGTGAGTTGTGACTTGGACTTGAGTGTTGTTTGTGTTCCTTAGGCTGGCTGAAGAAAAACCTAAACTTGGGAGAGTTCTTTCTACCTATATATATACTTTTAGTTTTTTGTTTCTTATTCACGCCGCACCCAAGTTTGGAAATTAGTGCTGAACACCCCCATTTCATGGTGGAGGGTGTTTTTCCCAACACTTCTATTAGTGGCTGGTTATTAGCTCATTTCTTCTCCCTTTCCCGGATAGCCCTAGTATCTTCGGGCAGGCTGTGATGGCATGAAGTCCATTATTAGCCCAAGAATCTTCGGGTAGGGTTGTGTGGTGGTTATCCCAGGTGTGTGTGGGTAGGTGGTTTCCCAAGTATCTTCGGGATGAGTCTCAGGTGTCTTCGGGTGTGGAAATGGTTGTTCTGACCTAGGTGTTTGTAGGCATGGTTACATGTGACAGTCGAGGCCCAGGTGTCTGCGGGTGGGATAGTGGTTGTGTCCCAGGTGTGTGTGGGTCGGGTTTGGCAGTGGGACTACGGTGAGGTTGTAGCCTAGGTGTGTGCGGGCGGGGTATGGCAGTGGGACTGTGGTGAGAATGGTGGGATTGGTTCGATGCATAGGATGTCTTCAATAACCAGTGGGAATGTGGCGCGGGGTACCCAAATGTCGAAGTGATATTACTTTACATTACTTGACTTGCGTTATTTGGGGAGTGTTCCTTGGTGAGGCTTGGGTGGATATTTTACCTTGTTATGTGTTTGGTTTACTCTTTTTCTCATAGGACATTAGTACGGTCCCCCACTTGTGCAAGAGAGTATTTGTTTTTCCCTACTAAGTGTACTTGTATGCTCACACAACGTATATAAAACTGCTTTCAAGTTTCCAGGAGGACTTCGGGGATCGCACGGGACCATACTAGCTCAGACCTTTAGGGCAGTTGCAGTTGCTGTTTTTTTTATTTCTTTGGTACTTTACCCTTGTAGTCACTTTGTACTTTGTGGATTTTACATTGGTAAAATGCATCAGGAATGGTTCTTGGCCTTAATTTTTTACTTTCTACTTTTGGTGTTGTTGGGATTTACCATCTTATCTCCCAATCCTATTAAAAGAATAAGGGAAATGCCATCCATTTAGTGAGTGATTCTATACCCTTAGCGCTGGTCGCCACTCCAGGACCTATTAATGGCGGGTTTTGGGGGTCATTATCTCTCCTTCAACTTGAAGAAGGAAGTGCCTGGAAATATGTTGACCCTTCCCTCCTTTTGGTGAAGGCGGGTCGTGACAGAATGGTATCAGAGGCATGGTTGAGAGATAGGATGGAGTCTGGAGTTAGGCACAGTGAGGATTGCATGGGATGGTAGGGCAACAGTGTTGGGTGACCTTGGTGAGTGAATTAGGCCAGGGAAGACCGGCTAGGACACGGGATTTTAGGGTCCCCCGTGATCTGATGCAAGGACTCTAAGCCTACCAAACGACCAAGTGAGGCCACGCTGATTGTAGGGTAGAGACCCTAGGGAAGGTACATGCATCATAATGACTTGTGTTCTCGTGTTTCTGGGGTGTCTTAGGAATTAAGAATAAATAAAAATTTTAAGAAATTTTAAGAATAATATTCTGCACTACTTGGGCTTAGGCATTCCTTGTTTACCTTGTAGCTATGGCACCTGGAAGACGACCACGTTTGGTGTAGGAGATCGAGGCCCCGGAAAATACATTCGATGATCGGCAGAGAGCTGATCGAGAGGAGGAGGACGACCAGTGGAAAAAGACACTTCGGGCCTTCTAGAGGCAAACCCTCGAGAAGTATGAGGGCAGCACCTCCAACATGAAGACGGAAGGCTGGCTAGAGGAGCTAGTGATAGCCTTCGGCCTGATTCGGGCCCCGATCGAGTACTGGGTTCCTGTGACCGTCAGCCAGATGCGGGGGGCAGCACGTCAGTGGTGGAGGCTCTACCTGGGAGAGAGGAGAGAGGCTGAGGAGGCATGGGATGATTTCGAGAAGGAGTTTCGGGTGAAATTCCTCTCTTCTACGATGAAGGCAGAAAAGAGGCAGGAGCTACTCTCCCTCTAACAGGGGAGTATTTCAGTAAGGGAGCTGGGAATCAAGTTCAAGGACCTCCTACATTTTTCTCTGAACATATTTCCAGATGAGGAGTCTCGGGCAAGGCGTTTAGAGGAGGCACTCCGACCCTCCCTCCAGTATGCTGTTACCCCCTTTACCCTGCCTATGTACTTGGAGGTCCAGAAGAAGGCCGAAGTGGTGGAGAGGATGCATGCTCTAAGAGGTGTGTCACAAGAGGGGATCCAGCTGGGAACATCGAAGGGGAAGGCTGTCAGCACAAGGCCTCCAGTGTCAGGACCCTCCAGGTTCCGACCAGCAGGGAGCAAGCCGTAGCAGTTTCAGTTTCAATCCCCCGGTCCTCGCCCTTTTCCTTTGGGCCCTGGACTGTGGTGCTTCGTCTATGGAAGCCATGGACATCTCCGGAGCCAGTTCCCGGACCGGGTATAGTACAGTGGTGGTGGATAGCCCCAACACCCGCCCCAGCAGCAGCTTCCAGCCATGCCTTTCCAGCAGCAGCAGCAGGGACTGCGAGCTCCCGCTCCTCCGAGGGCAGATGTAGCAGGAGGAGGCCGACCTCAGGGCACTCCTCAGGGACCTCGACCGGGGCGTGTTCAGGGAGGTGGATGACAGCCGAGGGGCAGAGGATCTGGGTGTGGGAAATTTCATGCCGTAGAGGCAGCAGTTCCAGCAGGACCGAAGGTTTTTCGAGGTACGATCAGTTTGTTTAGCACCCTTGCTTATGCCTTTCGGTGTTACAAACGCCCCGGCCGTGTTCATTGGGATTATGAACTCCTTCTTCTAAAAGTACCTGGACCGGTTTGTAGTTGTGTTAATCGACAATATCCTGATCTATTCAAGGTCATATGAGGACCATGCAGAGCACCTGAGGATGGTTTTTTATGTCCTCCGACAACACCCGCTCTATGGGATGTTTTCAAAATGCAAGTTTTGGATGCGAGAAGTGCACTTCCATGGGCACGTACTGTCTGAGCAGGGGGTAGCGGTGGACCCATCAAAGGTTGAGGCAGTTGTTTCTTGGGCAGCACCCAAGAATGCGGTAGAGGTTCGTAGTTTCCTCGGGCTGGCGGGTTACTATCGGAGGTTCATACCCAAATTCTCTCGATTTGTAGCCCCTTTGACAGCCTTGACCAAGAAGGACCAAGTTTTCGTGTGGAGTGAGCAGTGCGAGGCTGCCTTCAGCTATCTAAAGGATAATTTGGTAAGGGCCCCAGTGATGAGGCTACCAGAATAAGGGGCAGCGTATGAGGTGTTCTGTGATGCTTCAGGACAAGGCCTTAGATGTGTGTTGATGCAGTGACAAGGGATGGACGAAGGATGGCTAGAACTGGATGCTTTTACAGGGAAAGATATTTGTTCTAGAGGCGATGTGTGGCAAGGTTCTCAGTGAGTTCCACAAATCACCCCTAGCAGTACACCCGAGAGTTTTAAAGATGTACTAGGGACTAAAGAGATTGTTTTGGTGGCCTGGAGTGAAGCGAGTAGTGGTAGAGTTTGTGGCCAAGTGACTAGTGTGTTAGTAGGTGAAGGCTGGACACCGTGTTCCAGGTGGCCTACTACAGTCTCTAGATGTTCCCGAGTGGAAGTGGGATGACATATCGATGGATTTCGTCACCGGACTACCCAAGGTCCAAGGGGGATACGACGCCATCTGGGTGTTAATGGACCTTTTGATGAAATCGACTCACTTTCTAGCGGTTAAGGAGTAGAGTGCAGTGGAATATCTAGCACGGAAGTATGTGGATGAGGTGGTGTGGTTTCATAGCATTCCGAGGTCCATAGTCTCAGACAGGGATGCACGGTTTACCTCACGAGTATGGAGAGGATTGCAGCATGATTTTGGCACCTATCTACGCCTTAGTACTGCTTTCCACCCCCAGACAGATGGACAGACAGAGCGCACCATCCAGACCTTGGAGGATATGTTGTGGGCATGTGTTCTGGACTCAAGAGAATCATGGGCATAACACTTGTCCCTGGTAGAGTTCGCCTATAATAATAGCTATCACTCTACCATTGGTATGGCCCCGTTTTAAGCCTTGTACAGGAGACCATGCCGCTCACCTATGTGTTGGACCGAAGTCGGAGAGGCGGGAATCCTTGGCCCGGAGGTGGTGCAGAGCACGACAGAGAAGTTTCAGCTTATACAGGAAAGAATAAAGGCGGCCCAAGACCGAAAGAAGTCGTATGCTGATACCAGGAGGAGGCCCTTGGAGTCTGAGGTTGGAGACCACATGTTCTTGAAGGTCTCCCCTCAGTGTGGACAATGGAGGATCGGAAAGGGGAGTAAGATTTCTCCCAAATTCATCAGACCCTTAAAAGTGTTGCGGCGGGTCAGCGAACTGGATTATCAGCTAGCATTACCACCGCTGCTACAAAGAATACATGATGTCTTCCATGTGTCCCAGCTCCGTTGGCATCTGCACGTCGATTCACACGTCCTCGACTGGGGAGAGGTAGACATCGAGAATGATCTGACTTTTGTGGAGAGACCAGTGATGATCAAGGATTTCAAGGAGAAGGTTCTTCGTGGGTGAACCATTCCCTTGGTTCGTGTGTTATGGAGACATGGTGGGCTTGATGAGAGTACGTGGGAGAGGGAAGCACAAATAAGTTCCGAGTACCTAGAGTTGTTTTGAGTATTGTGATGTTCTATTGTACCAGTTGTGGTAGAATGTTTTATCTTGTTGGCTATGAAATACATGATTTTCTTTCCTCTAAATGTGTGTGAAAAGTCCTGGCTATGGCCCCTAATCAAGACGCATTATGGTGGATGCGATTAAACCCATGAGGGAGAGTCAGTGCTGCCAAAAGCGGATAGTATCAAGATGTGGGGAAGGAGACTCCCCAACCCACATGGCTGGGCAGTTTGACATGGTATATTTCTCGGTTCTTGATAGGGAGGTGTTCTTACTTAAAAATCAGGTTCACCCCTGAGAGGTATCTTTAGAGGTGGTTGTTCGGACCCCCTCTTCCTTCAGGTTCGTTTTGATTCTCAAGGACGAGAATCGTTTGAGAGGTATCTGATGTAATGACCTGGGTTTTGGGGGTCCATTACTTTGTGAAAATCTGATGTTGGGTGTTCTGGGTAATCTGGGAATCTCGGTGAGGTTTGACCCTAACGGTAGGCCTACCGGTAGCCTTAGCCTACTTGTAGTAGGCCTACCGATAGCTCGGTCTACCGGTAGCCACAGCCTACCGATAGCTCCGTCTACCTGTAGCTCGGTCTACTGGTAGCTGCAGACCACCGGTAGCTGGAGCCTACCGGTAGTTGTCAGCCACTAGTGTCTCTCAGCTACCAGTGGCTCTCGCCTAACCCCATGGGGTTTTTCCAGTAGCCCTCCTTTTTGCACAAATTGGGTTTAAACCCTATTTTGACCCCTTTACGCTTCTTTTAAAGCCTAGTAACGCCCATAAATGTCGTTTAATTGAATATTTAATTAATTAACCTGGTGTGTGCGTCGGTTTAAACCACCCGACCCTTTAATGACATGGCCGCATGGTCAACCCACGACCCCGCTTCTTATGCGGTTTCGCGTTCTTATATCAACCGTCCCCGACCTTTATAAACAAAAAAGGGTACTCCTAGGTCCTTTTCTCGATCACTCTGTTCTAGAAGTACCCTTCGACGAGCAGTTTTCTGTTCAGACGAGCCGCATTTCTATCCGTGAAGTTCTGTGCCCAGCCTTAGCGTCGAGCACTGATCAACAAGTAGGGAATTTCTCCCCCGTCTCTCCCTTTTGTGTATCATGCGGGGTGGGCATGCTTTTGATTCTGTAGAATTGGATTAACCAAACCTAAATAAAGATAATGAATGGTTTTTATAAAGAATTAAGGGGGGATGTGATTGATGATGATGCTTTTTTGATGATCTTCTTTTCTGAATTGTGCGGGCTTATGCCTAATGAAAATCATGGTTGTTGGTGGTCTTTTCTCTATGCACTAATGAACCCTTATCTCTGGTGATGTTTAAATGGACTGTATTTTTGAACCCTTCACACTAATGAACCCTTATCTCTGGTGATGTTTAAATGGATTGTATTTGTGAACCCTTGCTGTGTAAAGGAATTTGGTTAATTACGTATATCCGGATAAATAAATTGAGGCACTAGGATCAATCTTTTTTGTGACAACCCCGATTAAAGCACACAGAAATTGAAACCATGGAATGTGTTAAATCTTATAAATCTGAATATACCGATAAGGGCCTACTTTGTGTTGGTGGTGGTGGTTTGGTTGTTTTTCCATCACGGGCCATTTTCCGGGTGATGTAGGTAGGGATGGGATCCCCTGTTGATATAGATTCAGTGGTTGTGAATTTTTTTTAAGACCAGGTGGTTACCTTGTTTATATCACGAATTGGGGTTGGATCCTCTGTTGTTGAGAAACACTTTTTTCTCTTGGATGTTGGACATGGGGATGTATCATGGGGTTTTCTTTGGTTATTGTTGATTTATGAGAGAATAAGGTGTGGATTTTGTAGTTAATGCTTGACTGTTTTCTTTCCTGGACTTATGCTTATGCTTACTAGTTTCCCATGTAGGTGGAGAAACTAGTTAAACATCACTACTGAACATGAAAACAAGTGGGACAAATGGGTTTTTTGGGTGTGATTTGTGACTCGGACATGAGTGTTGTTTTTGTTCCTTAGGCTGGCTGAAGAAAAACCTAAACTTGGGAGAGTGCTTGCTACCTATATATATACTTTTAGTTTTGTGTTTCTTATTCGCGCCCCACCCAAGTTGGGCACTTAGTACCGAACACCCCCATTTCATGGGGGAGGGTGTTTTTCCCAACACTTCTATTAGTGTCTGGTTATTAGCTCCTTTCTGATACCTTTCCCAGATAGCCCAAGTATCTTCGGGCAAGCTGTAATGGCCTGAAGTCCATTATTAGCCCACGAATTTTCAGGCAGGGTTGCATGGTGGTTAGCAAATGTGTGTGCGGGCAGGTGGTTTCCCAAGTATCTTCGGGATGACGTCCACGTGTCTTCGGGCGTGGAGGTGGTTGTTCTGGCCTAGCTGTTTATAGGCATGGTTACGTGTGACAGTCGAGGCCCAGGTGTCTGTGGGAAGGATAGTGGTTGTGGCCCAGGTGTGTGCGGGCGGGGTTTTCCAGTGAGACAGCAGTGAGGTTGTAGCCCAGGTGTGTGTGGGCGGGGTATGGCAGTGGGACTGTGGTGAGAATGGAGGGGTTGGTTCGATTCGTAGGATGTCTTCAATAACCAGTGGGAAAGTGGTGCGGGGTACCCAAATATCGATGTGCTATTACTATACATTACTTGACTTGCGTTATTTGGAGAGTGTGGCTTAGTGAGGCTAGGGTGGATAGTTTACCTTGTTATGTGTTTGGTTTAATCTTTTTCTCATGGGACTTTAGTACGTTCCCCCACTTGTGAACGAGAGTCTTTAGTTTTCCCTACTGAGTTGACTTGTATGCTCACCCTACATATATAAAACTGCTTTCAGGTTTCCAGGAGGACTTCGGGGATAGCGCGGGACCATACCAGCTCAGACCTTTGTGGCAATTGTCGTTTCTGTTTTTTTTCTTTCTTTGGTACTTTACCCTTGTAGTAACTTTGTACTTTTTTTATTTTACTTTTGTAATGTGCATCAGGAATGGTTCTTGGCCTTACTTTTACTTTCCGCTTTTTGTGTTGTTGGGATTTACCATCTTATCTCCCGATCCTATTAAAAGAATAATGGAAATTCCTTCCATTTAGTGAGTGATTCAATACCCTTGGCACTGGTCGCCACTTCGGGACCTATTGATGGCGGGTTTCGAGGGTCATAACTATCCTTCAACTTGAAGAAGGAAGGGCCTGGGAATCTTCTGACCCTTCCCTTCTTTTGGTGATGGCGAGTCGTGACAGTGTTCTTGAAAGAAAATTAATTTTTTTTATCTAAAAGTGGTTTCATATGGGTTTATAAGATTTTCTGAAAGGGTTTTATAATGATAGGTTTTAATTAATGATATGATACTTTAGCATTATAAGAAACAAGTGATCCCAATACAACTTATACATGGGGTGACCCAGATAGCACCGGTAAAGCCCATTGTAAGTTAACATGGGGTGGCCCCGATAGCATTGGGTAATCATGTTATATCTTAATAATGGGTGGCCTAGATAGGAATGAAAAAGTATGTTATATATTAACATGGGGTGACCCATATAGTGGTGGGTAAGCCTATACTAAATTAATAGGAAGTCATCCATATGGTTATTCCAATTGAAAGGGTTTTGAAAGAGTTTTATATATCTCATGAACAAAGTAACCTAAAAGAGTTTTAATTTCAAGATATGGGTTATTAATATTTTTTTTTGGAAAAAATTCATGTTTTATTTTAAAATGATTGTTTTATTTCATACTCTCAAAAAACATTGAAAATAAAGGTAAACATTATATTATTTTTCATGTTTTTATTGAAATAATGGTTTGATTTTCTTTATAATGGTTTGATTTTCTTTAAGGGGTAGTAGAGACTTGTATGAGATCATGTAGATAATTGTGATGATTCTTCATAAAGAGAAATCATGTTTTATTTTAAAGAGTTTTATATTGTGGAAAAATGGATACTGAGTATAAGTGTCCACTTATAATGTACAAGTTCTCTTTGTGAGAGTTTATCATAATTCTCTACAACTATAAACTAAAAATATCATCAAATGTGAATTTTAGTTCAAAAATACTATAATAAGTTTTGTTTATGTCTAGTTCCTTATAGTTTTAATCAAATAATGGTTTAAACAACTTTAGAAATTAGAATTTTATCTTAATAGTTAGGGATGTCATCATGAGTTTATAATTTTTAGGTTGATCATTTGTATAATGACTTAAAAAACCTTTTGAGGCTTTAAGTTATTTAATTATAAGGTAATTAATAGTATTTTTTGATACATTTAGTTTTTAGGTAATTATGGGTTATTAATTTTTGGGAAACAAAATGAAAGGTATGAGATAAATTGTGAGGTTAAAACATGTTATGTTTTTTTGTGTACTTTATCATATTTTGTGAATGTTATAAGAATTATATAGTTTTATAAAAAGGAAAACCTATAGGATGTGTGAAAACCCATCACATTCTCTAAGGACATGATAATTGAACCCACAACTGAAGGGATACATGGGTGAATCACTTACCACTAGCCTACATAAAGACCCAGTTAGTATGAATTTTTATTTTTAGTTAAATATTTTGATAGATGATGAATATTTTGTTTTGGGAACACATAAATATAACATTGGTATTGGAAAATTCTATGGTGATTAAGTGATTAATGTTATTTCATAAGATTTTTACTATGTTGGGAAATTTATATGATTTAGGTTAATAGAATACTATTGGATTTTATTTGAGTAATAAAGGTTGAATTATATTTTCTATGAATATATAATTTTTTTATAAAATTATGGAGATTCAAAAAATATTTATCAATTCTTGGAGATCATGTGAATTAGAAAATTATATTTTTAGTATCATCCCTTAAGAGTGGTTGTCATTATTTAGAGATAAATGTAAAAATTTATTTTGGAACACTATGTGTTAAAAAACTTCTAGATTTTGGGTTTTAATGAAAGTTAGATTTTTTGAGTAATTTTATGGATAGTTTCATGTTGGTTAATACTGTTGAATTTTGGAGATTAATGTGTTCTTATCATATAAATGTTTTTAGAGAATTTTTTTATATTATCTGAACCATTTTCTTTTTGTTTAATGTCTAAAGATATGGTAAATATATAGTTAACGTTATTTTGATTATGTGATTATCTAAAATTTTATTCCAGCGCTTTAGGCCTGAAAAATTCATCTTAAATACCTATTATATGAAGTTAAAGTTGATTTTGTGGTGTAAATTGATTAATGGATGAAACTCTACTTGACAAGTAAGTATATATTATTATTTATTTTTCCAGGTAGAAAAATAATTCCTCAACTCTGTGAAAAGTATCTTAAAACAAAAATGTAATCTATTTACTTTTTTTTTTTTGACAAAAAAAGACGGATCCATTAATGATGGAGATCAGCAGAAATACAAGTGCATAACCACGATGGAAAATGATTGAACCAGAGCACATCCTCATAGGGAGGGCCAATGCCTGCCATCTTGTGAGCGGCTTCGTTCGCTTCCCTTTTAATAAATGAGAAATTGCAGGAATTGAAGCCTTGTCTCCGCGAATGAATACACCGGATAATGGGACCGAAAGGTTGAAGCCCGCCGTCAGTGAGATTGATGACATTGATTACAGTGAGACAGTCGGATTCGATGTGAATGGAGTCCCAACCGCAATCTTTTGCGAAGTTTAATCCAGCAAGGATGGCGGCGGCCTCCGCGACTGAGGGCTCCCAAAGTGCATGACGTGTTTCGTATTTGGCAGCGATGAGATTTCCCAGGTTGTCCCGGGCCAGTAAACCTAGTCCAACTGGGCCATCCTTAGGGAGAGAGGCATCCACATTGATCTTAAAAATCCCTTCCGGTGGGGGCACCAATGTTGGGGAAGAGGAGGGTGGGTGGAAAGTCTTTGTTGTTCAGGGTGGTTCTGCCAAACCGCAATCCATGACAATGCCCGGTCAATCCAAAACCTGGGGGGCCTCCTGAAATGATTGAAGATGGCCTCGTTCCGCCTATTCCAGATAATCCAAGCCACAATGCATAGGGCGCCTGCGTTATCCGGCGACAAGGAGGAGCACCATCGCATCAGGAGAGCTGTGAGATCTGAGGCGGGGTCCGGGAACAGCTCTAAAGTTGATCCCCAGCCATTCCAAATCTCCTGAGCCCCGGGACATTGAACAAGGGCATGGAAAGGGGATTCAGTCACAGAAGGGCAGAAAGGGCAAGAGTTGTCGTCTGAAAAGTGTCTGTAGACAAGGAGGCTCTTAGTTGGGAGGATACCAGTACACACCTGCCACCAGAAAAAGCGAACTTTAGGGGGAACATTAAGCTTCCAAATTGATGTCCAGGGCCTCGCATATCCTTCTGAAATCTGAGCAGAAAGAGCTCGCCGGTAGCCAGCTTTCACTGTATACTCACCTGAGCTGTCGTTTGTCCAGTAGAGATGATCTGGCCCTGCGTCTGACACACAGGGAATACTCAGAATAAGTCTCTTATCCCTCTCATTAAACCAGGAGTAGAGTTTTTCCAGACACCATCCCGCCCCTTGATCATCAAAAAGACAACAGACTGTGGCATGTTCGGATCCGGGATAAACAGGGGATGACGCCTTCGTGTCTGTCTGATCAACAAGCCAAGGATCGGTCCAAATCTTGACCGTAGAACCATTCCCAATCCTCCAGCCTAGCCCTTTCCTCAGTAGATTACGACCGCCCCAAATGCTTCTCCAGATAAAACTGGGTCGATAGCCGAGATAGGAATCCATAAAATCCTTATGTGGGAAATATTTAGCCCGGAGAACACGCGTGCATAGGGATGATGGGTTATTAATCATACGCCAACCTTGTTTAGCCAGCAAAGCATCATTAAACAGAGAAAGGTCCCGGAAGCCCATTCCGCCTTCAGATTTAGGTTGACAGAGAGCAGACCAGGCGATCCAATGGACTTTATTTTTTCCGTCCTTTCGTCCCCACCAGAAGTTAGATGTACTGGATTGAATCTTTGAAAGCACCACATCAGGAAGTTTAAAAATAGACATCAAATAGCTGGGGACAGATTGAAGTGCCGCCTTGATGAGGATTTCCTTGCCGGCCTTGGAGATTTTTTTAGGGGTCCAGCCTTGTATTTTTCTTTCAATTCGATCCACAATAGCTGAACAGATTTCTTTCTTTGATCGTCCAACCACCGTCGGGAGCCCAAGATACTTCTGGTGCTTATCGACCCCAGGGATGCGTGCTAAAGAGCAGAGATCTTCTCTTTTTGGCTGGGGAACTCCAGAGCTGAAAGAAATTTCTGATTTACTCTGATTGATCATTTGTCCTGAAGCCCGTTCATACTGTTGAATCGCCTGGCAGATTGCAGTACACTCATTAGGGGTAGCTCGAGAAAAAAGAAGGCAATCATCAGCGAAGAAGAGGTGGGATATCGGGGGGCCCTTGCGACACGCTTTCGCCCCATGGATAATGGAAAGCGAGGCTGCCCTGGAGAGGAGGTTAGAAAACACATCAGCCACTAAAATAAAAAGGAAGGGTGAAAGAGGGTCTCCCTGGCGAAGCCCACGGTATGGGGAGAAGCCTCGGGTGAGCACCCCGCTGACATTAATGCAAAAGGAAACTGACGAGACGCATTGCATGATCATGGCAATCCATTTGGTGCAGAAACCCATCTTGAGCATCACATATTCGAGGAAGTTCCATTCCACTCTATCATAGGCCTTAGCCATATCCAATTTCCACGCCATGATCCCTCTCTTCGCTCGTGTACGCGTTTTCATGGAGTGGAAAATTTCATGAGAAATAATGGCATTATCAGTGATTAACCTTTTTGCCACAAAAGCGCTTTGGTTCTCTGAAATGACGTCGGGTAGCCAAGGCCGCAACCGATTCGCCAGGATCTTCGAGAAGATCTTATACGAGACATTGCACAGACTGATCGGTCGAAAGTCCGAGACCCCTTGCGGAGTTTTCATCTTGGGAATGAGAGTAAGAATAGTTTCATTAAGAGAAGACAGGTCCGTTTTCCCCGCCCAAATATCCTGCATTAAATTGCAAATGTCTGGACCGATGATGTGCCATTAATTCTTGAAAAAGAGGGTGTGGAATCCGTCTGGTCCCGGGGCTTTCGTAGAGTGGATTTTCTTTAAGGCCTTAAGAGTCTCGTCATTCGTCACATCATTAGAAAGTTGTCTGTTCATGTAACAGCCCAAGATTTTATAAAAAAATATTCTTTTTAATTTTATTAATGTCTTGTGTTGTACGCTACACCAAAAGGAGCTTGCACAACACGCATCCTTGACTTGCCTTGCATTACACGCAATCGCGACCTTCCTCGATAGCGTGTGTAATACGCAATACCGAGTTTCACTAAACAACGATATGCTATTAAAATATTATTAAAACTACCCGTTATGAATAGTAATAACCACTTTTTAAAATTCTGTAAATCTTATTTTTCAAAATGAACTTCATTTTTGGATTCGGAGTATCGAATTTAGCCTAAGGTGATATTTTGGTACTTTTCGGATAACTTTCATATTCTGATGAATAGTGAAAATTACTAATTTATAATTAAAAACAACTTTTTTAATCCAAATAATTAATAGTGATAAATTATTAATTTGAGTGGTTTTAAAGTATATTTAGAATATATTTTTACAATTTAATACAATGTTGGTCATTGGATGTAATTTCACATTTAAACCAGACGTAATCAAATGTCAATCTTTTGATAGATATTGTTTCTTAAAAACACGCTATTTGTGTTAACAGCGGGATTTAATTATAAATTTAATTAATGCAATTTCTATGTTATGAATTTGGTAAAATAGACTTCATTTTTGAATTCGGAATATGAAATATAGCTTAGGATGAAATTTTGGCATTATTCTGAAAAACATCAATTTTTGATGAATAGTGAAACTACTAAGTGGTAGGTTAAAAACTGAATTTTGTATAAAACTTAATTTTACCGCTTCTGTGAATGGAATTTCGAAAATCCGAGAGACACGGTTAATATCAAGGACTAAAATGTGGTTCAATGAGATGAAAATAATTTTTTGGTGAATAGTAACTTTTTACCTTTTTACCACGGTTAATAGTAAATAGGGTAACTAAGGGTAAATATGATATTAATATTACCCTAAAACATGTCCTAATTCTATTGGACAAGTGTAATTCGACCAAAAACAAACTTAGGAATAAAATATGACCATTTAGGCCCACTTGGATTAGATTAGGACATTTATTATTAATTTATTTAAAGAAGGGTTAAAATAGTTAAAATGAAAGTTTAATAAGTAAATCATTTTTAATATGGGGTTAAACATAAGATAAATTCGATTGTAAATATTCATTAGAAAGCTAAAAAGATTTCCTACATGATGGTATTTTATTTGTAATTTTTAGACATCAAATAATTTAATTTATTGATGACACAAAGATGATGCAGTAATTATCTTATTAATGAAATATTGACAAAATTGATAATATAAATACCCAAATAAATGTAATTTGAGACTTTTTATGAATTCCACTAATTTTCGAGGTTACTATGATATATTAGTATTGATTTAATCAACTTGGTTCGAACATATAATTCTGTTATGACTTTCACAAAAATCATATATCAAATAGTGTCAAAATTGACACAAAATAGTTTTTAAATCAAATATTATATTATTAATTGTTATTTTATTCATAAAAATCAAAGGTTCGGCCAAATGACTTAGATAAGGATATATATGTTAATAATAAACAATTTGGGGTTCGTTTGGCATGTTATAGTAAGTGTATTAACCATATAGTGAAAGAAAACAAAAAGACATGGTAAAAGTTAAATTATTTAACTTAGAGTTAAATTTAATTGATAAGGTTAAAATAATATCCTAAACTTGTCTAAATTCTATTGGTTGATAGGATTTCGACCCATCCCCACTTTAGCTTCGAAATAAGACCCTTTGGAACCATTATAAACCGATTTTGACTTTAATATAAAATAATATTTTGAGATATTCCTAAGGTGCCCCTCTCCTCCCTTATAAAAGGGCACCTCCTCCCCCTCCTCCTCACACCAATTTGAGCACTCAAGCTCGGCCAACCCCTGACATTTTCCCTTCTCCACTTCCCTAGAATAATCCTAGAGGTCCTGGTCTTCTCCAAAGACCAATCTTAGTTCCTTAAGTGGAGGATTCAAAAAGGCGTTCCAAAGAAGAGGTAATATCCATTACCGATCTTTTCAATTTCTTTCTTCTTCAACTTCTTCTTCTTTAGTTGTTTCATGATAAAGTAATAACATCAGTATTACTTACATACTGATATGTTATTATAAATATGAAACAACCCTAATTCACCTTCTATCCATCCTACGGAAAAATGAAATCACCGCGCGTGCGTACGTACGGAATACCGTCTCCACGCCGTGGTGTAATCTATTTTCCACCATCACCTTACAAGGATGGGTATAATGGTGTAATGAGTAACTATATATGATTATTATTAAGTAATATTGATACTGAAATAATATATATATATATACTCCAATACAATTCCACGATCATAGGAACGATATCATCACTTGTGCGTACGTACGGAATACCGTCTCCACAATGTGATGCGACTCGTTCTACATGATCTTCATTTAATAATGATTATATAAATGAATTGAATGAATGAATATGGTATATACTACACTAATACCATTCTGGAAATGAATTATCTATAACCTAAAGATAAGAATAAGAATTTACTCGACAAAACACGCATAAGAACAAAAAGTTATAAAGACCCGAGTAACAAGTAACAATGAAATATTACTAACAAGAAGCTAATAATATGACCATATATGATCTCATATCAATATGTATGATTCTGGAATAAGTCAATAACATTATTTAAACCATTATACAAGAGCTTCGGACACGAACAAAGCAAATCAGACCTAAGGTAAGGGAAATATCACAATCTCATTTTTTATCCGAGATTGTTTATTCGTAAGTATTTACTGGGGTGTATTTTATCATCCACATCCATGTTCCCTCAATATGTAATATTGTTTCAATCCACTTGAAATAGTTTAAATCCAATTTTACCCTTAGGTGAGTTTTTAGTAAAGAATATGAAAGGAATCTTTTGTCGTTTTTCCGTACGAGGTACTTTTTGACTTTTCCGACAAAAGTACGAAGAATGTTTTTTTTTAACTTATACGGCATGAATGGATTTTTAAAACATTACTTCAAAGAAGCTTCCATTACAAGTTTTCAAGTTTATTTTTAATCAACTTCTTTTATTTTAAAGTTGTATGACATGTTATGAAAGGAAAAATGTTTTTGAAGAAGAAAGGATATTTTCCTCAAGAATTCAATTCAAGTGTTTTATCAAAATTATTTTCCATCTAAGATAATAAAGGGTTCTATTTCTATCCATATTTTTACATTGGTTTGACTATGTTGTGATGGAATTATGTTTATGAATTCCTTTATCATATATGAATTGATTTATGATGTCATGATGTTTCAAGAATCCCATTTTTGTTACATGTGTTATGCGATGATGCATGTTTTATGATTATGTGGCACACATAAGAAAGGATTCATTATAAGATGGGTGGGACCTATATCTCCCTCCAATGCATTGGGTAATGATTTTATATCTCATGAGATAGACATGGCTGGAACGGAAGGTTATTTCGGTTCAGTGATACAGGACTGAAACGAGGAGTGAACTCGGTTCAGAAAGGGACTTTGTCCACTAAGATAGTCTTGGCAATGAGTCATGACTAACAAGAAATGATTTTCCATGATTATGTGTGCATGCCACAAAGATTCAAGTTTTATGTTATGATTATGGGGATCTCATTTTCACTTCTATGATTTATTCCATGTTAAGATATTATGATCTCTTTTGCAGGTTTTGATTTTCATAAAGATATGATATGATTTTTATTTCCTTTATTTGCCCTTGCTGAGCATTTGAGCTCACCCTTTTATGTTTTCTTTTCCCCAGGATATAAAGAAAGGTTTTAGGTAAATAAAAGAGGAAGATCTTTATGGGAGATTTTGAAGATCTTTCACCAGGATTAGAAGATTACGTTCCGAGTTTCCAAAGACACTAAACTATTACGATCCTTGTGTGTGTATTTTTGTTATGTATTAAGTATTCCGCAAATGTAATGTAATGTCCATGTACGTCAGGATACGGGTCTCTACAGTTGGTATCAGAGGAAAGGTTTAGTCAACCTTTGGAAACTAGGATGCGAAAACGTTAGTGAGATCCCTAGAGATATTTCTAAGGTATGTCTAGGGATGTCTCTAAGGTTAAGTATACGTATAGGTTATAGTCCTAGAATTGCGCTAACGATCTTCGAATTTAACCTAAGATGTTAGATATTGAGGGTACTAACCCTTTATTATGTTGTTTTCCCTAGCATGATTTTTGCCTCTCACACAATTCTTTTGGGGTTTTAGACGATGGCTGGAACCCGAAGGAACCGTGTTAATGCGGAATGTGATGGGCAATGCAATGATTGTACCCCTGAGCAACCAAACGATATGGGAGCTGGAATGAAAAATCTTGTAGCCATGCTCACACAACTTTCTCAAGCTATGAATCATGCAGGACATCCAAACGAGCAAAGGAAGGAGCAACATTCTGTTGAATCCTTCATGAGGCAGCGTCCACCTTCTTTCAGTGGGTCTACTGATCCATTAGTTGCTGAACAATGGATTAGTACTATTGAAAAGATATTTTCAGTTCTTCAATGTTCTGAACATGATAAAGTCATCCTAGCAGTGTATCGTTTGGAAGGAGATGCTGATCAATGGTGGAATCTTATTAAGAATACAAGGCAAAGGGATGAAATTGAGTCTATGGAATGGGACGAGTTCAAGAACTTATTTTTCAATAAGTACTTCCCTCGTATTCTTCGAACAAAGATGGAGAAAGAGTTTCTTGAACTGAAGCAAAGGGACGATGAATCTGTTGGTACCTATGAAGAAAATTTTACAAGACTTGCAAGGTATGCTTCTGGAATTATCATCCAACCTGAAAGTAAAGTTGATCGATTTTTCAGTGGCTTAAAACCAAGTCTTCGAAGGGCATTAGCTATAAGAGACTTCAGTAGCTATGAAGAAATTGTGCGTTGTGCTATCAAGGTAGAAATGGAAGTTGGTGTTACATATCCATCTCAAGGTTTTGACAAGAAACGAAAGATGGAGTTCAAGGAGAAATCTCAAAATAATGGTGAAAAGAAGATGAATGTTTCCTTATGCACAAAGTGTGGAAAGAAGCATGGTGGAGATTGTCTAAAAGGGACGAGAAAATGTTTTAAGTGTGGAAAAGAAGGTCATCGAGCAGCTGAGTGTCGAAGTAATGGAAAAAGGGTTTCTAATGATGTGAATAAAGCAAACACTGCAGAGAACGCACCGCCAACACTTCAATGCTTCAAGTGCAAGGAAATGGGGCATTATGCTAATAATTGCCCTAATCCAAGGGTTAGTGATGATCAACATGAGCAACCACTGAAGGCAAAGGACAAAGGGAAATCACATGCGATCACTATTGGCAATGTTGAATATGATAATGATGTGGTGGAATGATTAAGTGTTTATGTAATGGGATTCCAAAATAATGTTGTATCATGGAGTATTGGAATATTTATGTATTGGTTTAATGTGGTATTCAAAGTGATTGAGATATTTTTGGAAATAAGATGATATGCGCATAATGAAAGGAAAATAAGAAAATGAAATGTTTAACAATATTCATGAGCTCATGATTGATATAAGGACTAAGTGATATCATGGATTGAGTATATAGAATTTTGAGGATTTTGGTATGTGGAAAGTGTTAACTTTTAACTGCATTCATGTTTTCACTAAGGTATTCAAGAGAATACATGATTAAGGACTTTGAATGTTTAGAATGTGACCAACAAAACATATCTTATGATATGTGGGGATCAACGACAGTATTAAATCTCTGGTAATCGTTGTCACTATATTATGAGAGTGGACTGCAGTATTATGGATAAGCCTAAAGATTGAAATGGATTATGTTGGACATAAGTGAGTATTGTTTAAGGATCGAAGTTTTCTCGATATTATTGATGGGATGTTATAGTAATATAGTTTTAGAAAAAGGACAACCTGCAGGACGGGCGACAGCCCATCGCTTCGGACAAGGCTGTAGGAATCGAACCCACAACCGAAGTGCGACTGGCCTTTATCGCCTACCACTGACCTACAGGAAGTCCCTGTTTAGTAGAAACTAGTTTTATTATATTAAACAGTATGATATATGAAGTATAAGTCCATTTTAGGAACCATATATGATTAATCTCACTATAGATCGACTTATGCATATAATTTTGCTAACCTTTTGTTTGAAACAGATGGAATGACCCGTCATTCTATCACATGATCTGCTAACACTTCATGAATAACAAATTCAACTTCATTTATTTAAGAGATGAAGTAGAAATTGTTCAAGGCAAGAACAAAAGTGAGATTGTACCAAAATAAAGTAAGTATTTATTTTAAGCAAATTTTCAACTTTAGGGAAATGATCTTGAAAACCAAAAATGTTGTCCTAGTGATCTTATACCTGATGAATCAGATGGTACCTTATATCATCACAAATCTATGGATTTGTGATTACTGGCTTTTCCATAGCCATGTTCTCTACCACTCTCCATCAGAACATGATGGTTAGATTTCTCTTCCATATCCATATTTTCACCTATGTGGAAACCCAGTGATTAGTTTATTTGGGTAATCGTTACATTTCATACTTTAGTTTTTAAAGCCAAGTTTTGGTATTCCCTTTTACGATGTGGGTTTCTATTAAAGAAACTTTCGAATAGTAAACCATTTATAACCCCGACGAATTTCGAGGGCGAAATTCATTTTAAGGGGGGTAGAATGTAACAGCCCAAGATTTTATAAAAAAATATTCTTTTTAATTTTATTAATATCTTGTGTTGTACGCTACACCAAAAGGAGCTTGCACAACACGCATCCTTGACTTGCCTTGCATTACACGCAATCGCGACCTTCCTCGATAGCGTGTGTAATACGCAATACCGAGTTTCACTAAACAACGATATGCTATTAAAATATTATTAAAACTACCCGTTATGAATAGTAATAACCACTTTTTAAAATTCTGTAAATCTTATTTTTCAAAATGAACTTCATTTTTGGATTCGGAGTATCGAATTTAGCCTAAGGTGATATTTTGGTACTTTTCGGATAACTTTCATATTCTGATGAATAGTGAAAATTACTAATTTATAATTAAAAACAACTTTTTTAATCGAAATAATTAATAGTGATAAATTATTAATTTGAGTGGTTTTAAAGTATATTTAGAATATATTTTTACAATTTAATACAATGTTGGTCATTGGATGTAATTTCACATTTAAACCAGACGTAATCAAATGTCAATCTTTTGATAGATATTGTTTCTTAAAAACACGCTATTTGTGTTAACAGCGGGATTTAATTATAAATTTAATTAATGCAATTTCTATGTTATGAATTTGGTAAAATAGACTTCATTTTTGAATTCGGAATATGAAATATAGCTTAGGATGAACTTTTGGCATTATTCTGAAAAACATCAATTTTTGATGAATAGTGAAACTACTAAGTGGTAGGTTAAAAACTGAATTTTGTATAAAACTTAATTTTACCGCTTCTGTGAATGGAATTTCGAAAATCCGAGAGACACGGTTAATATCAAGGACTAAAATGTGGTTCAATGAGATGAAAATAATTTTTTGGTGAATAGTAACTTTTTACCTTTTTACCACGGTTAATAGTAAATAGGGTAACTAAGGGTAAATATGATATTAATATTACCCTAACACATGTCCTAATTCTATTGGACAAGTGTAATTCGACCAAAAACAAACTTAGGAATAAAATATGACCATTTAGGCCCACTTGGATTAGATTAGGACATTTATTATTAATTTATTTAAAGAAGGGTTAAAATAGTTAAAATGAAAGTTTAATAAGTAAATAATTTTTAATATGGGGTTAAACATAAGATAAATTCGATTGTAAATATTCATTAGAAAGCTAAAAAGATTTCCTACATTATGGTATTTTATTTGTAATTTTTAGACATCAAATAATTTAATTTATTTATGACACAAAGATGATGCAGTAATTATCTTATTAATGAAATATTGACAAAATTGATAATATAAATACCAAAATAAATGTAATTTGAGACTTTTTATGAATTCCACTAATTTTATAGGTTACTATGATATATTAGTATTGATTTAATCAACTTGGTTCGAACATATAATTCTGTTATGACTTTCACAAAAATCATATATCAAATAGTGTCAAAATTGACACAAAATAGTTGTTAAATCAAATATTATATTATTAATTGTTATTTTATTCATAAAAATCAAAGGTTCGGCCAAATGGCTTAGATAAGGATATATATGTTAATAATAAACAATTTGGGGTTCGTTTGGCATGTTATAGTAAGTGTATTAACCATATAGTGAAAGAAAACAAAAAGACATGGTAAAAGTTAAATTATTTAACTTAGAGTTAAATTTAATTGATAAGGTTAAAATAATATCCTAAACTTGTCTAAATTCTATTGGTTGATAGGATTGCGACCCATCCCCACTTTAGCTTCGAAATAAGACCCTTTGGAACCATTATAAACCGATTTTGACTTTAATATAAAATAATATTTTGAGATATTCCTAAGGTGCCCCTCTCCTCCCTTATAAAAGGGCACCTCCTCCCCCTCCTCCTCACACCAATTTGAGCACTCAAGCTCGGCCAACCCCTGCCATTTTCCCTTCTCCACTTCCCTAGAATAATCCTAGAGGTCCTGGTCTTCTCCAAAGACCAATCTTAGTTCCTTAAGTGGAGGATTCAAAAAGGCGTTCCAAAGAAGAGGTAATATCCATTACCGATCTTTTCAATTTCTTTCTTCTTCAACTTCTTCTTCTTTAGTTGTTTCATGATAAAGTAATAACATCAGTATTACTTACATACTGATATGTTATTATAAATATGAAACAACCCTAATTCACCTTCTATCCATCCTACGGAAAAATGAAATCACCGCGCGTGCGTATGTACGGAATACCGTCTCCACGCCGTGGTGTAATCTATTTTCCACCATCACCTTACAAGGATGGGTATAATGGTGTAATGAGTAACTATATATGATTATTATTAAGTAATATTGATACTGAAATAATATATATATATATACTCCAATACAATTCCACGATCATAGGAACGATATCATCACTTGTGCGTACGTACGGAATACCGTCTCCACAATGTGATGCGACTCGTTCTACATGATCTTCATTTAATAATGATTATATAAATGAATTGAATGAATGAATATGGTATATACTACACTAATACCATTCTGGAAATGAATTATCTATAACCTAAAGATAAGAATAAGAATTTACTCGACAAAACACGCATAAGAACAAAAAGTTATAAAGACCCGAGTAACAAGTAACAATGAAATATTACTAACAAGAAGCTAATAATATGACCATATATGATCTCATATCAATATGTATGATTCTGGAATAAGTCAATAACATTATTTAAACCATTATACAGGAGCTTCGGACACGAACAAAGCAAATCGGACCTAAGGTAAGGGAAATATCACAATCTCATTTTTTATCCGAGATTGTTTATTCGTAAGTATTTACTGGGGTGTATTTTATCATCCACATCCATGTTCCCTCAATATGTAATATTGTTTCCATCCACTTGAAATAGTTTAAATCCAATTTTACCCTTAGGTGAGTTTTTAGTAAAGAATATGAAAGGAATCTTTTGTCGTTTTTCCGTACGAGGTACTTTTTGAGTTTTCCGACAAAAGTACGAAGAATGTTTTTTTTTAACTTATACGGCATGAATGGATTTTTAAAACATTACTTCAAAGAAGCTTCCATTACAAGTTTTCAAGTTTATTTTTAATCAACTTCGTTTATTTTAAAGTTGTATGACATGATATGAAAGGAAAAATGTTTTTGAAGAAGAAAGGATATTTTCCTCAAGAATTCAATTCAAGTGTTTTATCAAAATTATTTTCCATCTAAGATAATAAAGGGTTCTGTTTATATCCATATTTTTACATTGGTTTGACTATGTTGTGATGGAATTATGTTTATGAATTCCTTTATCATATATGAATTGATTTATGATGTCATGATGTTTCAAGAATCCCATTTTTGTTACATGTGTTATGCGATGATGCATGTTTTATGATTATGTGGCACACATAAGAAAGGATTCATTATAAGATGGGTGGGACCTATATCTCCCTCCAATGCATTGGGTAATGATTTTATATCTCATGAGATAGACATGGCTGGAACGGAAGGTTATTTCGGTTCAGTGATACAGGACTGAAACGAGGAGTGAACTCGGTTCAGAAAGGGACTTTGTCCACTAAGATAGTCTTGGCAATGAGTCATGACTAACAAGAAATGATTTTCCATGATTATGTGTGCATGCCACAAAGATTCAAGTTTTATGTTATGATTATGGGGATCTCATTTTCACTTCTATGATTTATTCCATGTTAAGATATTATGATCTCTTTTGCAGGTTTTGATTTTCATAAAGATATGATATGATTTTTATTTCCTTTATTTGCCCTTGCTGAGCATTTGAGCTCACCCTTTTATGTTTTCTTTTCCCCAGGATATAAAGAAAGGTTTTAGGTAAAAAAAAAGGAAGATCTTTATGGGAGATTTTGAAGATCTTTCACCAGGATTAGAAGATTACGTTCCGAGTTTCCAAAGACACTAAACTATTACGATCCTTGTGTGTGTATTTTTGTTATGTATTAAGTATTCCGCAAATGTAATGTAATGTCCATGTACGTCAGGATACGGGTCTCTACAGTTCATATCGTCAGAAATCACAGGTTTGATGCAGTCCTCAATCTCGGGAGAGATGTAAGAATGGCCTGCCGAGAAGAGTTTCTGAAAATGGCTCAGGAAAGCTTCTTGGATTCCCCCTGTGTCTGACACTTTACTACCATCTGAATTGAGAATGCCAGAAATAATGTTTTTCCGGCGTCTTGCTGAAGCCTTCTGGTGGAAATAACAGGTATTAGCATCCCCTTCTGCTATATGAATATCACGCGCTCGCATAGCCCAAAAACCTTCCTTATTGCGCAGGGCAACATCCAGCTCTCGTTGGGTTTCACTTATTTTGGAGAGAATGCTGCTAGACGGGGGTTTGCTAAGAAGATAGCCAATCTTCCTTTCAAGGAAATTGCATTGCCGGTCCGGATGACGGAATTTAGAGTAGCTTTATGTCTTCAGATCAGATGCTACTCGGCGAAGGTTGGTTCTCGGATCCGCTTGCCCCGTCTTCCAGCCTGAACGGATAACCGCCTCGCACTCGGGGTCATTTGACCAGAAGCTTTCGAATCTGAATGGTTTCCTAGAACTAGTAACGTGCTTATTATGGGTACAGTTAATGACAATTGGGCAGTGATCCGAGCAGTTGAACGAGAGATGTCTGATATGGTACATTTTGAAGAGGCTCATCCAGTCCATTGAGCCAAAGAATCTATCCAGACGTTCAGCGATTCGAGTTCCATCATATCTGCCTCGGAACCATGTAAAGGGATTACCCGTGTAACCCAGGTCCATCAGCTCTGCCTTAAGGATCGCATCATTAAAATCAGACATAGACGTGGAGGAGCGCATAGCTCCACCAATTTTTTCCTTCTGGAAAAGGATCTCGTTAAAGTCCCCTCCAAACAGAATGGGGCTTGGCAGATCACGACGAAGTTTGCAAAGAAGATCCCAAGATTTCCACTTTTCAGACTGGGAGGGCCAGCCATAGAAGCCCACAAACGTCCAGGTGGGGTTGTGGGGATCACCAATGGAAGCAGCCACATGGCGCTGGGAAAAAGACAGGAGCCTAACATCGATATTATCCTTCCAGAGCAGACACAATCCCCCTGAGTGACCCTGTCGGGGGACCGGTAAACAACCCTGGAAACCGCACTTTAGGGCAATATGTGTGATGTCCTTGTTTTCCAATATGGTTTCGGACAGGAAAACCATATCAGGGCGACTTTGAGCGCAATAGCGCTGGAACATACGAACCGTTCGTGGGTTGCCAAGCCCACGGCAGTTCCAGCATAAAGCGATCATTGCTCTAGGCGGGGCCGGGCCTGACCCGCCTCCGCCTTTGTCTCTTGTAGGGTAAATGACGAACCTGATGCTTTCCTCCTTTTGGGGAGACTGGTGTACATACCACTGGACTTGCTTTGCCGTTTCAGATCTCCTGGTTTGGGATTCCCTGGACAATCGCCTTTACCACCGCCACGTGCCCTTCTCCAGGTTCCACGAGTAACGTGTCCTGAAGGTGAAGCTTCAGTCATCCCAGAATCGGCTTGCAGAAGGGCATCCGTTGGGAACTGATTTGGACTCTGCTCAGCTTCAGGCGGATCCAAGGAAACATGTTTCTGCCTCGGAAGTTTCTCTGGAGGTTCTTTTGGTTTAGGTAGCGGCCCAGTTGAGGTAAGGAACGTTAAATTCGGTGCTGTAAAAGCGAAGTCGGCTTTTGTGATACCCTGAGTCAGGTGACTGTCTTGCCGAGCCCCATCATTACATCTAACGATAATCTCTTGGGAGGCGTTTCCATTTCCCCTGAGCTCAGCCGGGGATTCTTTAGGGAAGACAGGTGGTCCCATCCTTATGATAGGAGGTTGTTCAGATTCCGTTCGCCTTAGATGGGCTGCACTGAGACGGTCCCGATCAATTTGTCTCTCCGCCTCAGGGATATATGCCTCTCTGAGTGTTTTGGCCCAGAGCCACGGACCGTATTGAAAGGTAATATTTTCGGTGGAATTCTCTAGCCTTTCCCCACATGCTTTCTCCATGTGACCGATACGTCCGCAAAGGAAGCAGAAGATTGGTAGTTTTTCAAATTCGAACGAGATCCAGGTGTTGGAATCATCAATTTTTAGGAACATACCTCACATTAAGGGTTCAGACACGTCGATCTCAGTCTTTATTCGAACCCAGGGGCCCCATTGTATTGGGTCCGAGCAATCCCATTCTAGGAAATGGCCGATCCGGTCTCCAATTTCTTTCACCACATGTGTTGATCTCCCATGGAACGGAATTCCTCTGATTCTTATCCAGAACGGGGATCGGGTAAGTGTGCTATTCTGAATCTCGTCACCCCCTTTAAATTCCTCCATCAGGATGAGATGATTGTCAAAGGACCAAGGTCGTCCTCTGAGGACTTTATCTTTGTCTTTATCGCTGAAGAATTCAAACACGAGGAGTTTGTTCTCAATTTCCCAGATGGCTACTCCAGCTTCCAATTTCCAAAGATTTTGAAGAGTGGTCCTGAGGGCCTTTAGATTAAAAGGTGCCTCGGTCGCCAGTCTTCCGACCACTAATAAAGCCATTCGTTTTGTCAAAGTGTTGTCTTCATTTCTACGGGTTGCAAGTGGCTCTTTTTCTTTATCTGTCAAAGTGAGGTTCTTCCATTGGTTCAGCAGATCCGTTTCCATGTTGAGGGCCACGTAAACACCTAGGGAGGGATTGGCCAAAACAGAGGTCCCCTATCAAAGGGGTGTCAAGCCCAAAAAGGGGGTCCCCGACCCAGAGACTCCGGCCCAATCCGAACCAGCGCAAGCTCGTTCTTCACAACCGAAGTTACGCGGCCAGGAGAATCACAATTTCAACCAACCTTCCAGGAACCAAAAGAAAGTTTCACAGGCCGGATTTGGATGACAATTCACACAAGTCAGGCCCAACCCAATCCTTTCTCAGTTCAGACATAGCCCGAAAGAAATCCTCCAAACCAGTGTGGCCACCCAGCCCTGCGCGGCCAACCAGACCTGCGCGGCCGCTAAGACCTTCGCGGCCACCCAACCCTGCGTGGCCAACCAGCCCTACGCGGCCGCCAAAACCTATGCGGCCAACCAGCCCTGCGCGGTCATTTCCTTCGCGCTGGTAACACCGTCAGGTCTCGCGCAAGTCCCTCGCGCTTCGGGATACGGCCTAGCTGTGAGGCTCTTCCACTTGCGCGCCGGAGGACTCTCCTTCACGTTCACGCCCTCCGTGCCTCGGAGAACCACCGCACCTTCGAAGATCGGAGATCCCTTTGTGGACGGTACTTCACGATTCACCGCGTTGCAGAAGAGCTTCGTAACCGTGGTTTTGCCACAACACCCGACGGTCACCGCCAACCTTCACGGAACAGGGAAGGAAAAACGGTTACGGGACTGTCAATCCGCAAACACTCGTGGTCGATTCAAGGTGATGAAAGCTCGAGTCAAAAATGCCAAAGGGAGGTAAAGGGTTTGGGATTCGGATCTGCCTTCCCTTTCCCAGAACTGGCTCGGAAGTAGGGACAGAGGAACGGGAAAAGCTTCTGGGCCGCGATGAAGGCCTGGATCTGCGTCAGAAAATGAAATCGAGGGGATGAAGCCCGAATTCCTACGGAAACGCCGGTGACGGAGTCTGAAAGCTGGCAGGGAGAATCAAAGGGAAAGATGGACAGAGAACGGCATGGAAAAGGGGATCCCGAGCCCCTGTCACTGAAGCCGAAGACGGTGGGGAAGAAGAACCAAAAACTGAACCGGCGAGGACGGCGCCGCCGAAGCCGATCGGACGAGAGACTCGATCCCTAGGAAACCCTAGGAGGAAAACTCTCATGGTTGCTAACTTTGTCATGACCATGTTCTCTATCAATCTCCATCATTACATGATAGTAAGTTTTTTATTCCATATCCACGTTTTAATACATGGAACCCCCATTTGTGTTATCTCATGTTACCTTTGTACTTCCCTTTCTTTATTTTAAAGTAGAAGTTTCATTTGTCCTTTTTCTAATGTGGGATTTGAATAAAAATATTTTTAAATGTCAAGTCTTTAGTTTTCAATCCCGAGTTAGAATTTCAAGGAAAATATTTATTAAGGTGGGGGGATGTAATGTCATGTGTTTTTAAAATGAAACATGTTTTTTGATAGTGTACATGTTATGCCACATCGATCTTAAGTGAACAACTAAATAATATTTAAAAGTTTATGTTAAAACAAAAAATTTAGAATAGAGGGATTGGAAAATATTACCTAAATTATGAAAATATGGTTTACACATGTATATATAACTAATTATTTGGTGAACTATTGAATATAAATTAATGTAAAACCATTTTTAAAATAAAAGGAAATCTTTTTTCAAAAAACAATTTAAACGTGAAAAAGTGTTTTTTGTACTAATATGTTAATAAATAATAATTTTTGTAATATATTAATTAAATATATATTAAATATATTTAATTTAATATTTTAAATTCATATAATGTGTTTTCTAGAAATGATATAAGAACAAATTTAATTTTATGGATAAAAGATATAGTTTTCAAAAAGGTCACTTTTACCGCCTTTTGATGGAGCACCCATTTTAAATCTATTTTTTGAATTTTTTAAATATTCTATTTGAACAAATTTACTTATTATTTTGGATTATCAAAATTTACTTTGGTTCATTTTTGTTATATTTCTGATATGATTCATTTTTTGAGGAATAATGAAAAAGTTCTCCATTTTAATTGAAATATACTTTTTCATCAAATATATTTATAGTGTTAAATTAAATTTTTGAATGGTTTTAATGTATATTTAGATAAATATTTTATCATTTAATCCATTTTAGGTCACTGGAATCAATTTTACATCGAAATTGGATATTAAAACAGTGTGAACTTTATAACATTTTACTTTACATACATGTTTTCTCATTTCGTCAACAAGATTAATATTTAATTAATTTCTACCAATTTTCCATTTTGAATATGAAAAAATGGATCTCATATTTGGAATCATAAGTTAAAAATTATTTAAATATTTCTCTTTTATTTTTAGACATTATGAATACAAACTTTAGTAATATATTTTTACCATGGTTAATGGTTAATCGAGTAATTAAAGGTAAAAAAATATTATAACTAATATATAATTACTCTAACACTTGTAATAATTTTATTTTATGAGTTTTTTTAAACCAAAATATTTTTTTGGAGTATTTTATTTTCACTTGGATTAACATGGAGGACTTTAACACTTTTATTGTATTATATTCAATTGAAAGACAATTTTGTCACACATTTTTTCTTAACAAGTGGAACCTTTTTAATTTGGGGTTACAATAAGTTATATGTTTGACAATAAATATTATTTATAAATAAAGAATGTTTATCTATATCTTGGTATTTTATTTTTAATTTTTAGGGAACAAATATTAAATTCTTATACAATGATGATGCAATAATTGTGTAATTAAAGGAAATATCAAATAAATGATATTAAAAATACAAAAATAAATATAATTTGATCTAATTAATTCCCTAAAATAATTTTATGGAAGATTTTTTAATTTTATGGATGAGTTAAGAGAGTTTTTTTAAGATATCATGTTGTTATAATATTTTTTAAAAGTCAAATAGAGAATAGTGTCAAAATTGAAAATAATGATATTTTAAAATAAATAATATTTTATTAAATGATATAAAATTCATCAAAATATAACCTTCTTCAAAATTATTTTTATAATTATAAAATATCATTAATGACTCATTTTTTTGCCTTTTGGAATTTTATATTAATTATATTAAACTTAAAATTTTAAATTACATGATATCATAATAAGAGTTGAAGGGGGTTAAATCAAACATATATGCATTAAAAAATATAAAAAAATATCTAATTTTCATTGGATACATGTTATTAGTCCCTAAATAATCATATATTTTAAATAAATAATTTTTGAGAAATTTTAATTATATAATTAATTTTAATTTATTTATTATTTTGAATAACTCCATGAGTACCCCTTCACTCTCCTATAAAAGGGAACTCATTCTTCCTATTTATATACACTTAAATACCTTTTCTTGCCCAGATCTACCAAAATACATTACCATAATCCATACACACATTTTATAGGCCTTATATTAGTCAGAACATCTTCTTTAGATGTGTTAAGGTGTTAAAAAAAGGGTATCTTCCGAAGAATAGGTATCGTATTTAATTAAGTATTTTTATTTTATTTCTTCTTACACTTCATTAAAATATTCTACAAACATGATCAGAAAATAAATAAAATATAATAAATATAAATATATATAATTATATTAATATTATCACCTAAATTCAACTCTGATTCCATTAAATGGGGAAAGAATAAATCATTTGTGTGTACATGTGAACTATCAACTCTACATACTGATATAATTCATTTTCTATTACCATACCTCAAGACTAGTTGTAATGATGGAATTAATGTTTATATATGATATTCATGATATATTTGTCATTATTATAGAATAATGTATCAATTTTTATTACTTTCCATGCATATAAAAATGATCGCATTGTTCCGGTGTATGTGTGAACTATCACCTCCACGAAGTGATGTGATTCATTTTTAATGACCACATCACATCAATAATATATATAAGCATATTTCAATTATTAATATCATTTTAATGATATTATGATCATTATTTAAATATAAAATAATACTTATCTTTTTTCCATAACTATCAATGAAAAATGGAAAGGTTACTCATGCGTACATATGACTTACCGTATCGATGATTGTAACACAGTTCATTTTTCATATCCATGTGTAATGAATGTATTTAAAACTATAATTAATATAAAAAATTTATTATTATTTCATTAATATTATTTTGGATTTGATGGACTTATGAACACTTTTACTACTGAAATCATACCAATTTCATTCTCGACTCAAATACCAAATATTGTCAAAACGTCCAACAAGAACATTAATAATTAAGTAATTTTTAAAACATGAAACTAAGTGTTCTAAAAGTAATAATAAACATGAAATTTTTTCCAATAAAGTAAATATGTTATATAATTTTATTATTCAAGATGATTATGAACATACATGATGAATCAGACTCAAGGTAAGGTATTTGGCCTCAATCTCCATTCATTAAGGAATTTCATGATGATATGCACATTTATTCTTTTCTAAGGTGTATATATATATATACCGAAACACTTCATATCCATATTTTATAAATAATAATATTATTCAATGTTTTTAATGTATTATTTCATGGAGATTATGACTTAAATGTTTAAAGTGGTATGATACACCTTGAATGTTTAATTATTTAATTATAAAATCTTTTTCTCCATTCCAATATTATTGACAATTTATTTACATGTATGTAAAAGTATTATAAAGGAAATTTTATCTCTATTTTTAATTTCATTCAATTTTTTTCAAAAATTATTTTTTTTTGTTTTTGGGTATGGAATGATTTGACAAGAAAAAAAATTTTCCATTCTTAACGTATAAAACAATAAATGCTTTTCCACTGTTGTGGATATTATTTTATTATCATATTCCTTTGAAATATTCCATCTCTCATAATATGAATAACCATATTTATATTATTGAGTATTTTGGTATTAAAAATGAGTTTTTTCAAGGAATAGTGTGTTTTGGTATTGAAAATGGGTTTTCATGGAAAATGGTTTTCATATTGAAAATGGGTTCTTGAAAGAAAATGATATTTTTATTCAAATGTGTTTTCATATGAGATTAAAAGTGTTTTTCAAAGGTTTTTATGAAAAAAGTTTTTTATTAATGATATGATACTTGTTTATTATTGGAAATGGGTGATCATATAACTTATACATGGGGTGGCCCAAATAGAATGGGGAAAGCCCGTTATAGTTAACATGTGGTGGCCCAGATAGCACTGAGGAAGTCTGTTATAGCTTTACATGGGGTGGCCTAGACAAAAGTAGGAAATTCAATTATATCTTAACATGCGGTAGCCGATATAGAACCGAGTAATCCTATAATAGCTTAATTTGAAGTTCCCCATATGTTTATTCCAATTGAAAGGGTTTTGAAAGGGTTTTATGTATATATTTCTCTAAGCCAGCTAAAGGATTTTTAATTGCATGCTATGGGATTTAATGATTTTATTTGAGTAAAATGCATGTTTTATTTTCAATTGAAAATGATTTATTTCCAATAATCAATGAACTTTGAAGATAAAGGTAAGCATTATACGATTTTTCATTTTTTTTTACTAAATTAACAATTTCCTTTATTTTTTATATCCCTTATTGAGATATTGTTCTCACCAAAAGTTTTTAAAATTTCTTTCACGGGGATTAAAGGGTTATAGAGAAAAGGATGAGATCAAGGGGATAATTGTGATGATTTATTCATAAATAGAAATCAGGTTTTATTAAGTGATAAATATTGTGGAAAAAATGGATATTGAGTATAAGTGTCTACTTATAATGTATGGGTTTAATTTTGAAGAGTTTGTACCAATTCACTAAAACATTAAACTGAAAAGGTTCTCAAATGTGAATTCTATTAAAAAAACAGTAAAATATGTTATGTTTAAGTATGTGAACTTAAATTTTGTATCAATGGATGGTTTAGACAACATTGGATATAAGGATGTTATCTTAAGAGTTAGGGATATCATCACGAGCTTATAATTTTCAGGTTGATCATAAGTTTAATGTATTAGAAACTGTCCTGAGGATTTATGCTATAAAATTCTCAGGTAATTAATGGTACTTCTGGATACATTTATTTTTTAGGTAATTATGACTTATTACTTTTTGGGATACAAAATGAAAGGTATGAGATAAACTCTGAGGTTAAAAAAAGATATAGTTATTTTTTTGGACGTTATCATATTTTGGGAATGCAATAATAATTATATAGATTTTAAAAAAGGAAAACCCATAAGATGGTTGATAACCCATTACGCTCAGTAAGATCATGGGAATCGAACAAACACCCAAACAGAGATAATTGAGTGTCACCTACAACTGGACAATATGAAGTCCCAGTAAGTATGACTTTTTATATTTAGTTAAAACATTTATTGATGATGAATAATTTTATTTTGAAAAAAAATGTTTTATCTAATAAATAAAATTGAGATTAAAAAATTATGTGGTTATTATGTGATTAATGTTATTTCGGAAGAGATTTTCTATTTTGGGAATATAATATGATTTAGGTTAATAAAATACTATTGGATTTTATTTGAGAAATAAAGTTTGAATTATATTTTGGAATAATATTTCATTTTATTGTTGACTTATGGTGATTCAATAAATAGTTATCATATCTTTGAGATTATGCGAATTATGAAATTATATTTTTAGTATGAGATATTAAGAGTGATTTTCATTATTTTGAGATAAACCATAAAATTTATCTTGGAAGCCTATGTGATTAAATCCTTCTATATTTTGGAATTTAATTATAGTTAGATTATTTTTTATGAATTTTAAGGATAGTTTAACTTTGGTTAATACTTTTTAATGTTGGATATTAATGTAAATTTTTATTATATATATGTTTTTTATTTTTATAGAATTGTTTTATCTTATCCTAATTTTTTTGTTTTGGTTAATGTCTAAAGATATGATAAATGTATATTTAATCTTTTATGGATTGTGTGATTCTCTAAGAATTGATTCTAGTTCTTCAGGCATGAAAAATTCATCTTGAATAATAATCATATAATGAAAAAGTTGAGTTTGTGGTGGAAATTGATTAAATACTAAAAATAAACTTGTAAAGTAAGTATATATCCTTATGTTCTTAGTCCAAGCAGTTAAATAATTCATAATCTCTATAAAAAGTATCTTAAATTTTTTTTCTCCATTTACTTTTATTACTAATAAATTAGTGGCCTTTTAACCCATCATAGATTTATGGTTTTGTGATTGTTAACTTTCTCTTGACCATATTATCTACCACTACCCATCAGAACATAATAGTTATTTTTTTTCTTTCATATCCATTTTTTTCTATGTGGAACCCTCCAATGTGTTATATTAGCTGAATGTTTTACTTCTATTTCTTTATTTTAAAGTGGAAGTTTCATTTATCCTTTTTACGATGTGGGATTTGAATAAAGATATTTTGAAAAGTAACACCTCTAGTTTTCAATACAAAGTTCAAATTTTTTGTACATTATTTATTAAAGGGGTCAGGGTGGGGGAGAATGTAACATCCATATTTTTTAAAAGGAAACACTATTTTCGAAAGAATACA
Source organism: Viscum album (assembly GCA_963277665.1). Taxonomy (NCBI): domain Eukaryota; kingdom Viridiplantae; phylum Streptophyta; class Magnoliopsida; order Santalales; family Viscaceae; genus Viscum; species Viscum album. The sequence continues at coordinate 1,177,053,013 of OY728139.1, read as the reverse complement.
TGATACGCCACATCTAGCTTAAGAAAACACGTAAATAATATTTTAATGTTACCATTAACACGTAGATGTTAGAGTAGCAGGAATGATTTTTTTATAAATTATGAAAATATGGTTTAAAAATGTATATATATTTTATTTTTTGGTGAATAATTAATTATAAATTAATGTACAACCCATTTTAAAATAAAATGAAATGTTTTTTTGAAAAACTATTTAAATGTGAAAAAGTGTTATTTATTGAAATAAGTTATTAAATCACACTTGTTGAATTATATTACTGACTTATATATAAAATATTTTTTATTTAATTTTTTTACATTCATATTATATATTTTTTAGACACGATATAAAAATAAATTCAATTTTACGGATAAATGAGGTATTTTTCGAAAAATACATTTTTGTCTCCTTTTGATGGCTTACCAAATTTAAATCTAGTTTTGACACATTTATAACTTATATTTGAAATAATAAACTTATTATATTATATTTTATTATCAAAATTTAATTTTATTAAATTTTTGGAATTTTTATGATAATATTATTTTTTTGATGAACAGTGAAAAAAATACTGCATTTTAATTGAAAACCAATTTTCGTCAAATTTATTTATAATGTTAAATTATATATTTTAATGATTTAAAAAAAATATTTGGATCAATTTTTTATCATTTAATCCAATTTAGTTCATTGGAATAAATTATACATTGAAATTGGATATAAAAACTTTGTGAACATTTGAACATTTTTACATTAAAAACACATTTTCTCATTCCATCAATGAGATTAATTTTAATAAACTATAAAGATTATGTATTTTGAATTTGAAAAAATGTATTCCATATTTTTAAACATAATTTAAAAAGTGTATTAATTTGTCCCTTTTATTTTTCGACATTATGAATAGTGACTTTAGTAATACTTTTTATTACTATGGTTAAGGGTAAATTAGGTATTTATAGGTAAAAATAATTGAATAACTAATAAATAATTAGCCTAAAAGTTTTCATAATTTAATTATGTGAGTTTTTGTCAATAAAAATATTACTCAGGATGATTTTATGTCCACTTGGATCCACTTAGAGGACTCTTTTATAGTATTATATTTAAAGGAATTACAATTTTGTCACACCTTTGTTTTATCAAGTGAAACTTTTCAATATGGTGAAATATATAGGATATATTCCAATATAAATAGTATTTTAAAGATAAAATTTTTATATACATCATGGAAATTTATTTTTAATTTTTATATAACAAATGATTAAATTAAATGTGTGCACAATGATGATGCATTGATTATTTAATTAAAGAAAATATTAAATAAATGATATTACAAATGCTAAAATAAATATAATTTTATATAATTAATGTCATACATTAATTTTTTATATTAATTTTACATTATAGTGATTCTTTAATAGACTTTTTTGTAATATATCATGTTTTTATGATATTTGTTTGAAGTCAAATAATGAATAGTGTCAAAATTGACATTAATGATATTTTAAAATAAATAATATTTTATTTAATGACATAAAATTCATAAAAATATAAAATTCTTCAAACAGATTTTTATAAGTAAAAAAATATCATTATTGAGTCATTTTTGGTCATATCATATTTTATGGTAATTATATTAAACCTAAAAATATAAAGTAAATGATTTCAAAATAAGAGTTCAAAGGGGTAAAAACAAAAAGATAAGGATTGAAAAATAAAAAAATAATCTAATTTTCACTATATGAATTTAATTAAAACTAAAATCATCATATATTTTAAATAAATCAGTTTGGATCAATTTGGATTATGTATGTAATTTATATGCATTTAAAATTTTGAAAAATCATTAGAGTGCCCCTCCCCTCTCCTATAAAACTGCAACCATTCTTCTCTTTTATCCATACTTAAAAATCTTTTCAGTTTATCCATGATCTACCAAAAAAACTTTTATATAATACCTCCCCACATTCTAGAGGCCTTAAATCAAATATAATTCCATCCTTAGAGGCACTAAGGTGTTAATCCAAGGAGATTGTTCGAAGAAGAAATATCGTTTTTAATTAAGTATTTCTATATTATTTCTTCTTACACTTTATTAAATTATTGTACAACCATGATGAGATAATAAATACAGTATCCTCAATATACCAATATGTTATTATGTTAATATCATCTCCTAAATCCATCTCTGATTTCATTAGATAGGAAAATGATTAATTGTTTGTGAGTACGTGTGAACTATCATCTCCATGAACCAATATAATTAATTTTTCATTACAATCTATCAAGATTTGTTATATTGATGGAATTAATGTTTATATATGATATTGGTTATATATTTATCATTATAATAAAATAGTAAATCAATTATTTTATTCCTTTCAATGCACATAAAAATGATAACATTATTTGTACGTAAATGTGAACTATCACTGCCATGAAGCGATGCGATTCATTTTTAATCCCCACATCATGTTAATAATATATATAAGTATATTTAAATTATTAATATGATATTAATGATATTATGATAATTCTTTAAAGATAGAATAATACTTATCTTTTTTCTATAAACATCATTGAAAAATGGAAATGTTACTCATGCGTACATACAACTTACCATCTCTTGGATTGTAACATAGTTCATTTTTTATATCAATATGTAATGGATGTATTTAAAATTGTAATTAATGTATAAAAGTTATCATTATTTCATTAATATTAAATTGAATATGATGTAATTATGACCATTTTGACTATTGACATCATACTAGTTTCATTTTGGGCTCAAATATCGAATATTATCAAATTGTCTGACATGAACTTTAATAATTAAGTAATTATTATCACATAAAATAAGATATATAAAAGAAATAATAAATATGAAAATAGTTCTAAAGAAATTAAATTGTTAACATAAGTTTATTATTCAAGGTGATAAATAACATATGTGATGAATCATAATCAAGGTAAGAGATTTCATCTCAATCTTTTTTCATTGAGGCGTTTTTAATGATATGAAAAATTATTTTATAAGATATATATATATATAAACTATTGACATTATTATACATATTTTATCTATAATTATGTTATTTATTGTTTTTGTAAATGTATTATTTCATGAATATTATGATTTGAATTTTCAAAAGTGGTATGGGTAACCATGATTGTTTAATGATTTAATTATCAAATATTTTTTTCCATGTTAATATTCTTGATACTATTATAAATATTTATTTATATAGATATAAAAAGATTATAAATTAAATTTTATTTATATTTTTAATTTCATTCAAAAAATTTCCAATATTAATTGTGTTTTGTGTTTTTATATGGATTGTTTTGACTCATGAAAATATAATGATCAATTCTTAATGTTTATGATGACAAATACTTTTCCAGTATAATGGACATTTTTTTTTGTCTTCCTTTGTATAAATTCAATCCATAATTTAATGAAATACCTTTTTTGTGTATTTTGGTATTTTATTTTCAATACAAAGTTGTTTTGGTATTGAAAATGAGTTTTCATGGAAAAGGTTGTTTTGGTATTGAAAATGGGTTCCTGAAAGAAAAGGGTATTTTTTTATCCAAAAGTACTTTTATATGGGATTAAAAGAATTTTTATAAGGTTTTTATGATGAAAGTATTTTATTAATGAAATGGTACTTGAGAATTATAGTAAATGAGTGAGCCTAATGTATCTTATATATGGGATGGGCCAGATAGCACCGAGAATGCCAATTATAGCTAACATGGGGTGACCCATATAGCACCGAGAAAGCCCATTATTGCTTAACATAGAGTGTCCCAGATAGCATTGGGAAATACAATTATAGCTTAAAATGGGGTTGTCTGGATAGAACCTAATAATCCTATAATATCTTAATTGGAAATCATCCACATGGTTATTCCAATTGAAAGGGTTTTGTGTACATGAATCTCTAAGTCACCTAAAAGAGTTTTAATTGCATGATATGAGTTTTAATGATTTTATTTGAGAAAAATGTGTTTTTTATTTTCATTTGAAATTTTTTTATTTTATTTTCTTAAATAACTTTTAATAGAAAGGTAAATGTTATAAAACTGTACATGTTTCTTACTGAAATGATAGTTTCCATTCTTTTTATATCCCTTAATGAGAGTTTGTTCTCACTACATGTTTTTAAAAATTATTTCATAGGGTTTGAGGGGTAATAGAGACAAGTATGAGATCAAGTAGATACTTATGAATATTTTCATTAAGTGAAATCATGTATTATTTTAAATAGTGTTATATAGTGGAAAAAATATGTACCGAGTATAGGTTTCCACTTGAAACATGTGGGGTTATATTGTAACATTTTGTCCTAATTTTATAAAACTTAAATCTGAAAAGATACTTGAATTTGAATTCTAGTTCAGAAACACTAGAATAAGTTATGTTTAAGGTCATGTCCTTATAGATAGGATATCAATGATATAAAATAATCATGAAATAATATAAAATAATCAACCAAAACAATCCAACAATACATGTATAAGTGAAGAGATAAAGACTCTCCAAAATAATGTAGCAAAAATAATGTGCATGGGAATCAAGACAAGAACAACTCCAAACTCGCGTAAGAAATTTCTAGAACGGTCCATGAAGCCCTTCTGTACCAAAAAGATGTTTATATACATAGGGTGAGGATACAATTATTCTTATGATGATAACCACAATTTCTCATGAACATGCAAAAAAAAAAAGATCATACTAATTCACCCATGAGAAAACATCATAACCAACAATATCTAAATAAGTTAACTAACTAGTCCAATCCTCACCATAGATCATTCACCCAATAAAACAACCAAGTATCATAACATGATATTAATATTATCTATGATATGTTTTTATGGACTACTTTACCATTGATTTTTCACTCTCACACCCCAATGATGTACGTCCAGGAACCGGAAACTCTTCTGTATCACAATACAAAACCATCCATCTCTGATGTGGGTCGGAACACACCCCTACATACCTAGACCTTCCAAGGTCTAAAAATCCCATTCTAGAATCATTCATCATCACTTCACATATCACCCAAAGACACCTGGTCCACCACATCACATCTCTCCCAAATACACTAAGACACTTGATCCATCACATCACATCTCTCGCAAAGACACTTTGAGCATCACATAAACAGAGTAATAGGGTACCATAAACATATAGTACTTCAATCTCATTTCCTCATCCTACTATGAATGACCCCCACCATATATTATCTCACCATTTGATCAAACCAATTCAGTACACTTTTTACTTTTATCCATGACATCTTGTGCATGAGATAATTTCTTGGAATGAGGAGTGGGGAAGAGTGGGTATCCATCCATCCTCCTCACCACTGATATGTTGGGGAAAATACCCCTAACAAATTTTGTTGTCAGCACAACGGTCTTGAAATGGGTGTAAAAAATATATAAAATCACAGGAAATATAATGTATATATATATGTATATATAGAATCCTCAACATACAATTATAACCTATGGGTTCACAATATAAGAACCATCCCAACTCACGAAATTACCCCCAAGGCCACACAAACATAATTACATTAACTAAAAGTAATAAAAATATAATCCCACACAATCAAATCATAATCCATAATCCACAAAATATCTTATTTTACTAATTTATCCATTTTCCAGATTCCCCATTATTAACCAATTCCATTTTAACAACCCATTTATTCGACATATTTCTAGACTATTAATTTAGGTATAAGACATAAATCATTTAAACAAAAAAACTGATTAAAAAATAGTTCATTATACATTATCAACCCAATCCATTTCATTCAATAACTATATAACGACCCTAGATTTTGAAATTGGTCAAAATCCCCACATGGTTTAAAAGTTTCAACTAGTCATGATGCTACATTTTTATTCATTGATCAAAACTAAAATCAGAGAGTTTTGATGGACTTTAATGGTTTTTTGGTTTAGTTTGAAGGCTAAGGGAGTTCCTTGGGTGTTTCAAAGGGTTTTAGGATCATTAGAGGCCCAAAGGACTAGTATTTTGAAAACAGGTGTAGGATCACCATTTAGGGAAACTGTCCAAGTCATGGCTCCTGGCCGTGTGACCACCTATATAGAATTGCATAGGGTTACTATACGATTTTTGATTTGTATGAAAAACCATGTGGGGTGGCCATATGGGTCTGGGGATCTTAGGTAGTGGCTTCAACATGGTTATCACACAATTTAAAAAACTGTGTGGGTAAACCATACAGCTCAGTAAATAAAGAAAAATACCCATTTTCCTTTACATTATTTTTCTTTTTTCTCATATTTAATCCCTTCTCCTTCTTGGTTTCATGAATAATAGGTGGTGAGCCACCCCTTTCTCCTCATTCCACTAGATTTGATCCGGCTTTCTCCTCAATAATCCATTCTTTGATCCGTCTGATGCTATAGGATTTCCTCGGTAAGGCTAACCCTGCACATGCCTCTTCTTTGATTATTCATCTTACAAACCACATTTTCCATTCAAGAAAATTTTAGGGCTTTATACGGAAACTCAGATATATTTTGATCAGATTTGAATTTGACTTCAATATCATACATTCCTAGGTATATGATTCTAGGGTAAGTGGTTCATACCTTCTTTTTAGTTTTTAGGGACTTTTGGGTGGCTCGACCTATGAAACATTTTTCGTTATTTTGAGAAAGTCACAGTTATACACCTTTCTTCATATCAAAATGAATTTGTGACCTATGGGATATTGTTGGACATTCCCAATCCCTCTTTCTCTTGAGTAAGGCTGGGTTAGAGGTTGTTTTTCTATGGTGTATATTGAACGGGGGTTCCAAAACACTCTAAATTGAAATGTTTTTCTTTAAATTTATGTTTTAAATTTAATATAGATTTTGGAAGAAAAATTAGAGTACTTCAAGTCCTAAATATTAAATTATGATGATTGTTAAGATATAAAATTCCAAAGTCTAAATTGAATTACTTGTTTAAAATGTGTTGTTTGAATTATATATATGTAATTAGCTGAATTACATGAGATGGGACCCAAGAGGCCATGATGGGCATGGAATGAGATGAGGTTGGGACAAAATGACCATCAGGATTGAGGGGTGTTTATCAATGGTTTGGATTGGACTGGATTTTCGTGAGTGGTTTTCACCACAGGATTGGGTGTCATGGGCATCTTTTTGAGGCAGTGTGACTATCATATTGGGAAAGGCCTAGGATACATGGATTCCATGGCCTTCAAATTTGAGAGACATGGAACGAGGTTCCATATATGGTGTTTCATAGGTCCTTTATTTGGTGATTTCCACTCATTTGTGATGAAAAAAGAACTGGTTGAGTTGTGTGCACACAGGTTGACTCCATGATGAAGTGGTTTTGACCAATTATGTGGGTAGATGCCCCTAATAGATGTAGCTTAGGTATTTATGATTTGGGGGTTATTACCATATAAATACATGTGGAAGGTGAGGAGACTTCATTTGATAGCAATGAGGCTATCAGGTTGGGGGATCGGGCTCTCTGTGATTAAGGATGTGGTCTTGGATACTTATTTGAGGACTGGCATTGTTGTTCCTCTAGTGGCCATGCCATGGTCCGACGTGATATTTCAAGCAGGGGTCTGTGGGACCGGGATATTATTTCTTGGGCCTGCCTTTGTGATATTGGTTCTTTTAGACATGAGGTTTGAGGAGGCACGTGATGTCGAGCTATATGATTGAGGTGAAACCTGAGGTTTCACCAAGACTTTGTGACTATAGAGGTACCTTGGGCCACGGGACAATGAATATATTTTCTTCTAAGATCCCAAAATTTTCCAAAGCAGGTGAAACTACATGGTGGCTACTGAACACCAATGGAGGTTGTGTTTATTATTGAAACACATTTTTTACATTTCATAGATATCTTGTCTTCTTAAACACATACTAGGTATGCACCATTGGGTGGTATCCTACTAAGATTCATCTCACACCCTACCTAGGTCCCTCAGTGCACGTTTAGCCTTTATGGATTTATGTATAGGTAAAGGATAAGCTTCAGGAGTTGGATCATAGTTATTTTTGGAAATCGATATTGGCATGGGCCTTGATGTCATGCCAAGATGTAGTTTTTGTTTAGTTTAGTTTTAGTTTCAACATGTTTATATATGTACCTACTATGGTCTGTCATGGGCGGTACTTTGGATATTGTATTGTATTACTGATATGAGATGCATTATTTTCTTTTTTTTGTGTGGAAATAAGTGATTTTCTGGCATGTTGTTCTATTTACTTTTCACTACAGTTGTTTCTATATTGCTTCTGTTGTATATTTCTATTGAACGTGATTTCACTCTACGAGTGTGGTTTGAGTATACTGAGTCATTTATTTCCTCTATATGTTATCTTATTATGATCATAGTAGTATATTATCTATTACTTGAGGGTATAGACCCCCAATATACCTATTTACACCCTCTCTACTAGTCAACACCCTTTGGAATTCAGGGAGTTTCACCTAATTCCAGTAAAATCCCACTTGTTAGCACTATTCGGGTGGTTTTTTTGGACAGGGATGATACAAGTCGTATCATAAGAGTTTCTTTTACATATTTTCTTGGTATTAATATTTGGGTTTATGGCATACTAGAGATAGGTTGTTGTCAAAACTAGATTTATAACTCGTTCTTGGGTGCCTATATCCCCATGTAGAAGGGATGGATTGTGTTACCTTGAGTGGGTTATGTTGCTTTTATTTTTCTCAAATTACAGTTTATATTGTTTTCAGCATGGTGGCTCACTTGGTTTGTGATGATTTTTGGTTGTGATATGTGACCCTTGACCCAGTTCAGTAAAAGAGAATTGGACCTTTGCCTAGTAAGGTTAGGTGTGATTGTTGGCTTTTGATAGGAACATTTTTAAGGTTTTTTTAATTTTATATATGCATGTATGGTTTTTGATGTGATAATACCATGTGATATATTTCAATTTCCATGTGAAAAGGGTGAAATTCCTAATAGAATTTCTTGTTTTTTTGAAGTTTGATATTCCCTGCATTAAATTTATATAAAATTTGCACCTGGCTTGGGAATTTGGCTAGTATATTACAGGATCTGGAAGGTAATATGGTTGAGGTGATTTTGATCATCAGTATTGGGTGACAGGGTCTTCAGTTTGAGGAAACATTGGTTGTCAGGATGGGAATGTCCTTGGGATATTGTGATACATGGCTCTACTGAGGGTGGGTAAGGAGGCCATGAGGCTGGGATATTGTAGGAATGGTTTCAGTAGGGGAGAGTAAGGGTAGTTTTTATATGATTTCTTTATATTTATTTCCCTATATGTGATTTATATACATATATGGGATGTATAACCATTTACAGTATTCAGCTAGTTCCTCTAGGACAGATCGGATGGAGCGTCAGGTGAGTGATGATACAACGTCGTAGGAGCCTGATCGGGTTCACTCCCCTGAGTGACATGTAGAGAATGAGCCATAGGTAAAGGATCAGGGGCAGGATTAGGTTCAGAAACTAGTGTAGGAGGGACCGCTTCCAGGCGTGATAGTGTTTTGGCCATGGCTCAACGAGAAACTTCAGTCTATCCAAGTACATGTTTTACAATGGATCAATAGAGGTGATTAGGAAATAGATTCCTCTATGTCCTATCTTACACGAGAGTTACAATCATAGAACCCACTGATTTTTCAGGGTGAGGGTGGTCTGTATGAAGTTGAGAACTGGATAGAGAGCATACAAATAATATTTGAGAAGTTTGAAATTCCTCCAAGGAAGAGGGTCAATCTTGTGATGTATATGCTTAGAGGGATAGCTAAGCGCTAGTGGGATGTGTAGGTTCAGGCTTGTAGATACTATGGACTAGCCTGAAAGGACTTTGAGGATATGTTATTTAAGAACTTTTTCCCAGAGATGTTGATGGAATAGTGAGGTTTGGAGTTATTTAGCCTTTATAAGGATGACGTTTCCGTCATGGACTATGTATCTAAATTCACTGAAATGTCTTACTTTTCACTGGGTATGGTATGTGATGACACCTCGAGGGTGAGGCTCTTTGAAGATGGATTACAACATTCCATATGGGTGAAGGTAATCATATCTAGGTTGGCCTCATTCTCAGAGGTGGTGAATTAGGTGCTCATTACCAAGGGAATCCTGAAGGATGTGTCTCACATCAGCCAGGAGGTGGTTTAGGTAGTTATTTAGATGTTAGGAAATGAGGTTGGGATGAGTTCCAGCAAGGTGGTCAGGCCAAGGACCCAGCTAGACCACCTCGTGGTAGCTTAGTGGTGGTTTTCTTTCAGTGTGGGAAGCCAGGTCATGTCTAGACTCACTATGATCGGCCTCCAAAGGAGTGATGGACATGTAGATAGGTGGGGAATCTTGATAGGTTCTCCAGGAAGCCTTCTTATATAGCTGATAGGTAGGGACTAAGGCTAGTGTAGGCTTTAGATATCAGTTGAGGATCAATACCTGGTGAGGGTAGCCAAGTTTCACATGCAAGAAGAGGGTGTGGAAGAGACAGTGGGACCCAACTGTGGGGTAAGTGGCTAGTGACAGGTGAAACAATATAGGGAGTCCAAGATTCAGGTAGCCGTGTGTCAAGCTAGGTGCACGCCATTGAGCTGCTTGTGGATGAGCAGTTCAGAGACCCGACGATGGTTAGAGGTACGCCACAGGCATGACCATGATTTTCCATTTCATGTATTGGGTATGGCCTATTTAGGCGTGTCTATTTTTAGTGCACGAGGCGCACATGTTGTATATGGACTAACTAGGCTATGCTTAGTGGGTTAGAAATATCTCGGGTGCCCAAATATATATATATATATATATATATGGGTTTGTTAGAACTAGGAACATCATTGGATGCATGTTTTGAGGTTCTTAGGCATTAGGTCATCTGAGGGATGTAGGTTACATATGGTACCTTGGGAATCGAGGAATCAAGGATGTGTTTTTTGATTGTTTGAAAGGCACTAGGTTTTTTGATCATCCAAGGGATGAGGGACCTCAGTGTTTTCTGGGTTTCATGGTCTCATGGGGTGTACCGATGTTGTGCGGGTTATGATTGGGTGTCGGGAGTGACACAGGAGCACTTAATGGGGTTCAGGGGTGATGATGTGTAGGAGTGGGACCATGGGTCCCAAAATAGGTTTATGGAACTTTGAATTTTTTGAGATTTGGGATGGGTTAGACAATGTTAGGCAATTCCTATAGAGGGGAGACCTTAGAGGGATTTTCCAGAACCCTTCAGACTAGGGTATTCTGGGTTCTTTGTACTGGGATGTGTGTGTTTGGCACCATCTTAGGGTTTTTTTGATAGCTCAGGGATGAGAGATGTTAAATTGGTGAGTTTTTAATGACTTGTGTTTTGGGAATGAGTCAAAATCCCCACCCAGTTTAAAAATTTCAACTATTGATGGTGATGCTTTTTGATTCATTTATTTGAATTCAAAACCAAGCGTTTTGATGGCCTTAAATGCAATTTTTGGGTTAGTTTTGATGCTAGGGGAGTTCCTTAGGTGTTCTTAAGGGTTTTGGGATTATTAGAGTGCTAGATACCTAGGTTTTGGAAAATAGGCATAGGTGCACTGTTTAGGGAAATCGTTCAAGTCATGGCGGATGACCGTGCAAACACCTATGCAAAATTGTAGAGGGTTACCACATGGTTTGAACATGGTATAGAAAACTGTGTGGGGTGGCCATACATGTCAGTAGATCTTAGACAATAGATTTTAATACTTTATTCATGGTTTGGAAAATCATGAAGGTAAACCACATGACCCAATAAATAAGAAAAAATGACCCTTTCCCCCTTACTTTCCTTTTTCTTTTCCTCTTATTTAATACCTTCTCCTTATTGGTTAATCATACAGTGGGAGGGGGGGGGGGGGTTGAAATGCCTCTTTCTCCCCCTTCCACAAGATTAGATCCAGATTCCAACTTTGTGATCCGTTCTTTGATCCATTAGAATCTATAGGATTGCCTTAGTAAGGCTAACCCTACACATACCTCTTCTTCTTTGATCCTTCATATTATGGACCACTATTTCCATCTAAGCCAATTTTAGGGTTTTAGATGGAAACTCAAATATACATCAATTGACATTGAATTGGACTTCGATATCGGATGTACTTACATTTATGAGTCTCAAGTGGTTGATTTATACAATTTTTTGAGTTTTTTGAGACTTTTTGGTGGCTTCTCCTATTGAACATTTTTTGGTATTTTGTGAAGGACCCTGTTATACCTCTTTCTTTATATCAAAATGACTGTTTGACCTCTAGGATTCCATTGGACATACCCAATACCTTTTTCACATGAGTAAGGTCGGGTTAGAGGCCATTTCTCTATGGTGTATTTTGGCTAGTAGTGCCAAAACAATCTAAAATGAAACATTTTACATTAAATTTATTTGTTTAATTTAATCTAGATTGGTTAAAAATATTTGAGGAATTAAAGACCACCATATTAAATTCTCATGATTATTAAGATATTAAATTAAATATTATAAATTGAATTTCTTGTTTAAAATGTGATTTTTGAATTTTATATATGTAATTTCTTTAATTAAATAACATGGGACCCAAGGGGACGAGATGGGTGTGGGTCAAGATGAGGTTGTGATGGAATATCCATTGGGATTTAGTGATGTTGATCAATGGTTGGGCTTGGCCCATATTTTCCAGAGTGGCTTTCACTATAGGATTGAGCATCGTTGGCGTCAGTTTGAGGTAATGAAACTATTAGGTTGGGAAAGGATCTAGATAATTGGATAGAATGACCATCATATTTGAGTGACATGGTCACAGGGGAATGAGGTTCCAGAGATAGTGTGGCTTAGGTCCTTTATTTGGTGATTACCACTCACCTGTGATGGCCAAAGTTCCAATTGAGTTGTGTTCATATAGGTTTACTATATGATGAGATGATTTTGACCACTCGTTTGGGTCGAGGACATAAATTGTTGTCGCTTATGTATTTATGATTTGGGGGTGCTTTCCATAGAAATCCATGTAGAAGGAGAGGAGCCTTTGGTTGATATCAATGAGGCTATTAGGTTAGTGGGATGAGGCTCACCATGATTGAGGCCATGGTACTGGATACTTATTTGAGGATAGACATTGTTGTTACTCCGATGGTGGTTCCATGGGCCGATGTGAGCTTTCGAGTAGGGGTTCATGGGAACATGTATTATTGCTCGGGCGTGCCTTCAGGATGTTGGTACTTTGAGACATGAGGTGTCAGGAGGAACGTGGTTCCAAGCTATATGATGGAGGTGAAGCCTAAGGGTTCACCAAGACATTGTCAATATAGGGGTACCATGGTCTATGGAACAAGGACTCTCTTTGATTCTGAGATCCTGACGTTGGTCGAAGCAGGTGAAACTCCCTGGTGGCTACTGAGCACCAGTGGAGGTTGTTTTTATTATTGAATCATACAGTTTACATTGCTTATAGATGTTGTATTCTTAAAGACTTATATTAGGTACACACCATTGGGTGGTATCCAACTAGGATTCATCTCACACTCCACACAGGCCCCTCGAGATTCATGTAGACTTTATGGATTTATGTACAGGTTAGGAATCAACTTCCGGAGCTAGATCGCAGTGATGTATGGAAATGGAGATTAGCATGGGCCTTGAGGTCAGGCCTAGATGGCGTTTTTTCCAGTTATTTTTAGTCTGAGCATGTTTATATATACAGCTACTATAGTCTTCCATGGGAAGTTCCTTGGATATTTTATTGTACGAAAGATTTGAGATTCATGCTTTGCTTGTTTTTGTTTTGATTGGATACAAGTGATTTTCTCAGTTTCTATTATGTTTACATTCAAATGTAGTTGTTTCTATAATACTTTATCTATTTATTTCTATTGAATGTGCTTCCACTATCTGGTTCTGGTTCGAATCTACTGAGTCCTTTATTTCTACTACATGTTATCTTATTATGCACGGACCAGTATATTATCTATTCTCATATGGTATAGCCTCCCCACTATACCTGTTTAAACCCTCACTACTAGTCGGTAGACTTTGTCATTTGGGGAGGTCTTCTTAAGGCTACTGGAGTCCAACCCATTAGAACTATTTGGGAGGATATTTGGGACATGGATTCTATAAAATATTTCAGTTTCAACACTCATTCTCCATTCATCCCATGTCTTTACACTTTCATTATTAAAAATTAATTCCATTACTACATAAGAATATGGAACAAACTAAACCACACTACACATCAATAAAACTACAAAACCAATCATTCCTCATTCCCCCTTTTCATCCCAACAAACCCCTACATCACCACAATTTCACATCCACATTAACTTCTTCCTTTATGAATCCACATCAAAACCATTTCCCATAATATCTGCCGCATCTCACCACACATCCACCACAACTTACCCACTTCTCACACATCACCTCAATACAAAAAGTCCACACCAAAAATATAATTTCCCAAAGACATACCACAATGGTCATGTTACAAAATTCAAATTTGGGAAAGGGTTTTTTCATCACTCTCACTTTTTATTTAGGGGTATTTTCACACAAGCCATAATATCCACATGAAACCAATTTATTAGATGGGTATAAGTAATTATCCATTTTAATCAAGGAGATGAAACAAAAAAAATTACACAAAATGATTCCTCAAACAAAACTGTAATACAAGAAAAGACCCCCCAAAACCATGATTTTTCATTGGGTTATTTTTACTGTATGATTTATATTATCAACAAAAAGATTTAAAATGGTAAAAAAATTATTTTTATTCCCATTACACTTTTTAATTCAGTTTAACCAAATTAATTTTTATTTATTAATCTATTAAAAAACATATTAACATAGATAAATAATATAGAACCCCTCCCACAAGATAAAAAAATTATAAATAAATGAATCCCACCTTAAATAGAGGTTTACAACTTACTTTGGAAAGTTGTATTGGAAGGAACACCACCACTGAACCCCAAAATAAAGGGGGTACACATACCCTAAACATAAAATCCTACAACACCATATTATCTAATAAAACAAAAAAAATAGTTTTCTCATTTGAAATCTGATGAAACAGATGGAAAATAGGGAGAAAAATTAGAAAAGGAATAGTGGACTAACAAAAAATCACCAAGGATCTAATCTCCAAGATTAGGATCGAAATACATTATAAGGGGGATAAAATATATATATATGGGATGCACTTGTGTCACCCATTAAATGGAGAGACAAGGTAAAAGTGATGTAATTTGAATGAGATTTGGAATTTATAGTTGGTCTGTAAAACATAAGTCTATGACATAGCCCTAGGGACCACACTTCAAAATAGTGAAAAAAGAAGAGGACCATCGACCAACATGGAGGAACACACTAAAACCTAAACATTCAAGGCTCCCTTGGAGTTTTATGGTTATATCCACCCTATAGATCCCACAAAATAGGATGAAAACCATGATGCATCTTATAATGAAACTCTGCATGACCCAAGAACCATGACGAGATGATGTCGTAACCCCATCTCTATGGCGAATAGATGATAAGATTGACAAAATCACTAAACACTAACTAAGCCTCCCCTAAACCACAACCTATCATCAACAATACAACCACAACCAACTGAGGAGAGGATACACAACTGTTGGAGTTGGTGGACTAGAACAAACTAATTTGTACTTTATTCATTAATAAAGCCTTATCACATCTTAATTGTTCTTCTGCGTGACAATGCATGTGATAATATCCTAAGGACAGTTGTTGCATTAAAGGTTCATAGCGGATCCCTACTATGATGAGAACCCAGAAGTGCCATAACACTGTTCTTGAATATATATTCTACGGACGAATGATATTATTTGATGGACACAAATAATACATGTCATTAGGGGTGAGGACTCATAATACATTGAGGCACCTTCTCATGGTGTGCGCCCTTGGTAATATCTAAGAGGATATAATGAGAACAAGACCTACCAGTAGGAAATTCACATTTCATAGTGTCATTGGATGTTCCTATCTGCGGACGTGTGTTTTTCCTTAGACTTTAAGATTATTATTAATGGGTATTACAACTCGCGCACATAGATGTGTTGACAAAAATTGTGATGACACACTGTTAGTAGCGAGGTAGGATACGTTGGGTGCGTCACGAGTAATACTGCATTAATAGATAATGCGAGAAAGGATTTTTCCCTTATGTTCCATAATGGAAGTAGATATCTCAGGCCCTTTGATGGAATTGATATATCCTAAATAATTCCATTGCCATGGTAAGGTATGGGCGAGTTCAATTCTGGGAAGTCAAAGAAAGAATAATCGAGCACATGGGTTGATGGCACTAGCATGCAACCTGCTTGGTTAGGGATATCGAGACAAATGGATTATATTACACGGTAAGCATTCGTAGGAGGTGACACGTCATTGTGGCATTAAATTCTTTCTCTATGGTGCCTTGGCGTGTTTCTAGACGCTAACCTTGAACTTTAGGAAGGCTCCACCTAATGCCACTGAGAAAGAGGCCTAGAGGGTCACACACTAAGTGTGTCTATGTATCTCAGTTAAATATTAATTTAAAAAGTTGAATAAAGATTATTCCCGATTGTGATTTAATAATTATTCAAGGATTTCTGATCACATTTATTTCGATACTAGTTGTTCGAGAGAATATATTTTGGGAAAAATAATATATATTTATTAGCAAGTAATGCAGTAGCATTTATTTAAGAAATAAATAGACATTACTAAAGTTCTAATAAATGTGGTGGAGGAAATAAATAAAACTAAAAAACATAAAAGTACATGCCATGTATATTTATATATACACGCCGTGTTGTTTGTTTTTTCAGGATTCGTGAGAAAATATTGTTTATTTAATTAAATTATATTAAATATAATACGTTGGATGCATGTCAAGTAATAATGAGAGTCAACTGTCATTATTAAGATATAGGGTATTACTAAGAATTAAATGAAATGATTAAATTCTTATGGGAAATTAATTCATTTTATTATTATAAGTATTATAAATCCCAATTACATTATTCTCAAGAGGGTTAGACATTTTTTGGTTGTGCACAAAGGATTTGGAAACACTCTCAAGCCAAGAGAGAATTCCCCTTCCACCAAGAACGCTTTCAAGTTACGAAAGAAAGATCTTCCACCGGATCAAGGCAATCGAAGACGGACATCGCAAGCAAAGGTTCTTCCGCGCTAGCACCCAGAGTTCCCTTCGGCGACATTAGAAGATACGTGGACCATGTGTGGATCACCACTTGAGGAATCCTTCACTTGGATTCTACGACACAACGAGGGATCACAAGATCGTGACCAGAGGAATCAACGAAGAAAGAATTCCATCGAGGTAATTCTTATGAATTGAATAAATTAATTATAATCAACATATGAAGATCTTTCCTCAAGGGTTCCGAGACTCTTCTTTTCTTTTCGTTCTCCGTTCTATTCCGAAGATTCAACATTTTATATCATGACGAATCTCGGATTGAACGTTGTTTAACATTAAAATTAAAGTTGGGAAAACCCACCAACGTGCTTCCACTGCGCCCGGAGCCTACGAGTGGTATTAGAGCGGTCATATCGTGGATTATAATTATCTATTTTTTCATTGGTGGTTTATGAATTTAATAATTTAGTTATTTCAATTTATGTTTAATCGTTCTGAAAATCTGAATCTCAAGATCTGTTCCTCCACCCTCATTTGTCGTTCACCTCACAGAAATGACTTTTTCTTTTAATTTTGATTAAAATAAAATAGAGGAACTCATCTGGAAAAGCCAAACGTTTCTGGATGTACAACACCAGAATACACGGTCTGTATTCAGAAGTACACACTGTGTAGTCTAGGTTCAATGCATTGACTGATCCACCAAATAAGGTCGGGTATTGGATTCTTTCTATGAATTTAAGACACTCTGTGTTGACCAGAAACAGGTGGAACACGGTTTCCAGATTACACGCCGTGTGGTCTAATGAACACGACGTGTGGTCTTTTCGGGTTAGGGTTGGGCCGTGTACCCCATACACGGCTTTCTCGGATGGAAATCGTGTAACACGGAAACTACACGGTGTGTTTCCAAAAGAACATGCCGTGTACTCTGAAAATTTTCGATGTACATTTACACGCCCCGTCCTCGGGCGTGCACTTCGGATGGACGATGAAGAAAATTACACGCCATGTAGTCAGAACTACACGCCGTGTACTCACCCAAATTACGTATATTTATTAAAATTTATTATTATATTATACAAACCCTTGATATGTGTACCGTAGTGTAGGCATAAAGCCGAGTCACAACACGTGATAGGTGTTTTATATATATATGTTTAATTTAACATCTGCGTAATAAATGGGAATTCACCGGGTTTCCTCCAAGGTATAAGTTACGTACAAGGATAATTTTAAATAAATTTATTTGTTTAAAATTATGATGGATGAGAATATCAAGGATGTTCAGAAAAGGGTTTAAGATAAAATGATTGATTAATTAAAGACAATTAATTGATTCGAGCATGATTTATCTTAAACAAGAACGATTAAAGAATTGAATGATAGTTTTATTTATGCGTAAATATCGTTGCATGTATGGATGATCATGAGTTAGACTGAGACATTTTTATGTGAATGGTTTCTTTTAATTTATTTATTTAAATTAAATTTGTTGGCCTGTGAGCCATCTCCTCATTAATATGTAGGGACTGTGCGCCCAAGGATTTTTTATGTAAAAAAAACCCTTTTTACCCCTCACCCGTGTGTGAGAAAAATGCATATGTAATGGATGGAGCTCCCAAGCTAGTGGAGGTGGCTCAAGTCAGGAGCCAAGGTGAAACCAATCCAAGGAGATACAAAGGTGGATAGGTGGAAATCTGTAAACACAAACCCAAAAGGTTCAAGTTGTTTTCTCCCCCAGGTCTTGGGTTAGTTTATCAACCACTAGATAAACTAACCAATAGAAAAGCTCATGATCATACCATTTATTTTATTTCTGTTAGTTGCATGGTTTATTTATTGTGGGTGTGTTTTCACGATCACACAATTAATGAATTAAACGAGCATGCAAGATGGAACTAAAATAAAAACCAGCTTATACATAAATATTATCTTAGACATGGTTAATCGCTTAATTATATCCCACTTAATATTAACAAGCATGTAATCAAAGATAATAAAAAGGAAATTCACATATAAGGATAAAATCCCTTAAAAGAAATATTAAGTCAGTATAGCCTTCCATAATCTTGGTTAGAATCGAAGCATAGTTCAAAGTGCTTGACCAACCCTAGTTGGGGTGCTTTCAATTATTGGGGAATTCTAATTCAAGATTTTGTGTTGACTTGACTTGGTTCGCATCAAGGGTTGACTACCACAGCAGGACTTGGTGTGACCAAGAGGAAAAGGTTGAGGAAATCCAAAATAAAAGGATTTCAGGATTGGGGAGTCCACTCAGCAGATCAAGGAGTTGCGAGTTAATGCAGTTGGAATTTGGCATGCCTACCCATAACCCTTCAAGTTTCTTGACCAACCCTAGATCGGGTAATGCGAAGGGCAATATGGATCATTTCCACTAGAATATTCAGGCAACAGAATATTCTGAAGTCAATGGTGAGGGCTATTGGATTTCGATAAAATAGTGAGAGACTAATATGTATTAATTTATTTATTTGTCTCATTTTTGTAATAAAGTACTACACCTTTTCTCATCTTAAATTGTAGAAACAGTAAGAAAATGACTTCAAACATATCATTGTGAACCATACTTGAGAAGGAAAACCTTCTCACTAGCACCAATTTCCAAGAGTGGTAGAGGCATTTATGTGTTATCCATCGCCATGAGAGGAAATTGTATGTGCTGGAAGAGCCTGTTCCAGTTGCGCCTCGATCAGAACTTCTACCATTAACTCACCAGGTAGATAAGGAGATGGGGCATGGCAAAACTATAGTCCTTATGGTGAATAAGAAAAGGAAGGACAAGGCAAAGTGGCCAAAGACTTATAAACGGTCTGAAGCCACCGAGCACCGTCCCTCCAAGAAGGGGAAGATCCAGAGGCAGGGCAAGGAACAATAGGCAATGTGTTTTGCATGTGGCAAGCAAGGCCACTGAAAGAGGAACTACACACAAAAGCATCGGTACACTAATGGTGCGTTTGTTATCAAGTGTATTCTTTCTATTTCTACACATTGGGTATTAGATACAGCTTGTGGGGCTCACATTTGTATTCAAATGAAAAAACCAAGTAGATTTAGAAAGATTTCCAGAGGAGAGGTGGATCTTCGAGCTGCCAATGACACAAGGATGGCTGCGTTGTCTATTGGTAACTACCACCTCTCATTGGTGACTAGGATGATCTTGGTTTTACATAACTGTTATTATGTTCCTAGTGTTACCAAAAACATAATTTCTGTATCTTGTATGGATATGGATGGATTTACTTTCATGTTTGGAAATAAGGGTTGTCTCTTTTATAAGAACAACGTATGTTATGGTATGGAAAATTTGAATAATGGTTTCTATGTATTAAATTACGAAAACCAAGTGTTTGAAATCGATAATGAAACAAACTCACATGACTCATACATCACACAGTTGTGGCATCACCGCCTTGTTCATGTAAATGAGAAGCGCTTGACAAAGCTCTGTCAGGATGGCTATTTAGAATCTACTGAGCTAAAACCACTTCATAGATGTCACGCTTGTTTACAAGCTAAAATTACCAAGCCACATTTTGGTGGACAGGGTGAAAGGTCCATAGAGCTTCTAGGATTGGTAAACATGGATGTATGCGAACCATTTCCAGTAGAAGCTAGAGGTGGATATTATTTCTTCATTACTTGTACTGATGATTTTAGTAGATACAGATTTGTATACTTAATGAGGTATAAGTCAGAAGCCTTAGATAAATTTAAGGAACTCAAGAATGAAGTAGAGAATAAGCTTGGTAAGAAGATAAAGAAACTTTGATCGGATCGAGGTGGAGAATATCTGAACCAAGAGTTCATCGATCTTCTACGGGAGTTTGGGATTCTATCTAAGCTCACTCCTCCTTATACACCACAGTGGAATGGTGTTAGTGAAAGGAGGAACAACACCTTGTTGGACATGGTGAGGTCGATGATGAGTCATGCAGATCTTCCATTATCCTTTAGGGGATATTCATTACAAACTGCAACATATACATTAAACCGAGTACCAACTAAGGCGGAAAATGGAATTCCCTCCGAGTTATGAAATGGAAAGAAACCCATTTTTTCGCATACACGTGCATGGGGATGCGAGGCATTTGTTAATGCCTTCTCAGGAAACAAACTAGCACCCCGGGGCACGAAGTGTATCTTTATAGGATATCCCAAGGAAACAAAAGGATATTACCTATATAACCCTCAAGACAAGAAAGTGATTATCGTCAGACAAGCCATCTTTCTTTAGAAGGACCACATCCTCAAGAAGGATAGTGGGAGCAAGATTGACTTCAATGAAGTTGATGCTCAAGATACACATGAGTTGGTATAGGAACAAGTTCCATAGGTCCCCGTGGAAGAGGTTCCAGAAACACAAGTACTACATAAGAGCTCAAGAGAGGTAAGGGAACCAGAGAGATTTGGTTTCCTAGTCACCGAGGATGGTGAATCATTATTGTTGGCCAATGATGAGACTCTCTCCTACAAGGAAGCAGTAGAAAGCTCAGAAGCTGCAAGATAGCTAGAAGCTATGAATTCTGAGATGGATTCCATGTATCAGAACCAAGTTTGGGTTCTGGTCAATGAGCTAGTTGATGTAAAACTTGTTGGATGCAAATGGGTATTCAAGAGAAAGATGGACATGGAAGGTCAAGTTAGCACCTATAAAGCAAGGCTTGTGTCTAAAGGATTGAGACAACATCAAGGAATTAACTATGATGAAATGTTATTTCCAGTTTCCATGTTTAAATCCATATGAATCATAACTTCCATAGCAGCTTACCATGACTACGAGATTTGGAAGATGGATATCAAAACAGAATTCCTTAATGGGAACCTTCAGGAAGATGTCTATATGACACAACCAGAAGGGTTTGTGACACCAGGCAAAGCCAAATGGGTTTTCAAGTGGCAGAAAACCATTTATGGATTAAAGAAAGCATCTAGGTCATGGAACATTCCATTTGATGAATCCATAATGGAATTTGGTTTCATTAAGAACGAGTGTGGGCCATGTGTTTATAAGCAGTTTAATGGGAATGTGGTGATTATCCTAGTAGTATTTGTTGATGACATATTGCTTATTGGAAACAACGTACCAGCCTTACATTCAGTTAAGGACTGGTTGAACAAATGATTCTCTATGAAATATTTAGGTGAAGCAGCCTACATTTTAGGGATCAAGATCATTCATGATAGATCTCAGAGTCTTCTTGGACTAAGTCTGGGTAGATACATTGACCAGATACTAAAGAGATTTAGTATGGAAAAATCCAAGAGAGGATTGGTTCCAATGTCACATGGATTACATCTTTCTAAGAAAAAGTGTCCTCAGACACATCAAGAGAATGATAGGATGAGAAAGATCCCATACGCCTCGGCTATAGGATCCATCATGTATGCCATGTTATGTACCAGGCTTGATGTTGCCTATGCACTGAGCATGGTATGCATATATCAAGCAGATCTAAGGGAACAACATTGGACTGCTGTTAAGACTATCCTTAAGTATCTGAGAAGAACTAAGGATATGTTCTTGGTGTATGGAGGAGACGAGGAGCTTGTTATCATAGGGTATGATGATGTTGGATTTAATATAGATCAGAATGATCTAAAGTCACAATCTGGATATGTTTTTTGTCTCAATGGAAAAGATGTGAGCTGGAAGAGTTCAAAGTAGCCAATTGTTGCCGATTCTATAGCAGAGTCTGAATATATAGCGGCTTCTGATGCAGCCAAGGAAGCCGTCTGGATTCGGAACTTTTTCCTGGATCTTGATGTGGTGCCTAGCAGTAAAGATCCCATTACATTGTATTGTGATAATACTACAATGGTGGATCTTGCGAAAGAACCAAGGTCACATCAATGGACAAAGAATATACTCCGGAAGTATCACCTCTTGAGGGATTTCTATCAGAGGGGTGAAGTTTCATTGAGTAGAGTTTCCATGGAAGATAACGTGGCAGACCCCATGACTAAAGGCCTATCTCAGCAGAAGCATGAATATCATGTGAGAGCTAGTGGGTTAAAAGTTGTTAGCAGTTGGCTCTAGTCCAAGTGGGAGTCTGTTAGATTTGGTGTCCTAGAACCAACTAATATTTACTTTATTCATTAATAAAATCCTTATCACATCATTATTGTTCTTATGTGTGACAATGCATGTGATAATTTCCTAAGGACAGTTGTTGCATTAAAGGGTCATAGCGGATCCCTTCTATGATGAGAACCCAGAAGTGCCATAACACTGTTCTTGAATATATGTTCTATGGAAGGATGATATTATTTGAGGGACACAAATAATACAGGTCATTGTGGGTGATGACTCATAAAACATTGAGGCACCTTCTCATGGTGTGCGCCCTTGGTAATATCCAGGAGGATATTATGAGAACGAGACCCGCCGGTAGGAAATCAACATTTCATAGTGTCATTGGATGTTCCTATCTGTAGACACGTGTTTTGGTCCTTAGACTTTAAGATTATTATTAATGGGTATTAAAACTCACGCACTTAGATGTATTGATGAAAACTGTGACGACACACTGTTTGCGGCGAGGTAGGATACGTTGGGTGCGTCACGAGTAATGCTGCATTAATAGATAATGCGAGAAAGGATTTTTCCCTTCTGTTCTATAATGGAAGTAGATATCTCAGGCCCTTTTATGGAATTTATATAGCCTAAATAAATCCATTTCCATGGTAAGGTATGAGAGAGTTCAATTCTGGGAAGTCACAGAAAGAATAGTCAAGCACATGGGTTGATGACACTAGCATGGAACCTGCTTGATTAGAGATATCGAGGCAAAGGGATTATATTACACGGTAAGCGTTTGTAGGAGGTGACACGTCATTGAGGTGTTAACTTCTTGCTCTATGGGTGCCTTGGCGTGTTTCTAGACACTAACCTTGGACTTTAGGCAGGCTCCGCCTAATTCCACTAAGAAAGATTCCTAGATGTTCACACACTAAGTGTGTCCATGTATCTCAGTTAAATATTAATTTAACAAGTTGAATAAAGATTATTCCCGATTGTGGTTTAATAATTATTAAAGGATGTCTGATCGCATTTATTTCGACACTATTTGTTTGAGAGAATATATTGTGGGAGAAATAGTATATATTTATTAGCGAGTAATGCAGTTACATTTATTTAATAAATAATTATCCATTACTCAAGGTCTAATAAATGTGGTGGAGGAAATAAATAAAACTGAAAAAAATAAAAGTACACACCGTGTATATTTATATATACACGCCGTGTAGTTTGTTTTCTCAAGATTCATGAGAAAATATATTTTATTTAATTAAATGATTTTAAATGTAATACGTTGGACGCATGTCAAGTAATAATGATAGTCAACTATCATTATTAAGACATGGGGTATTACTAAGAATTAAATGAAATGATTAAATGCTTATAGGCAATTAATTCATTTTATTATTCTAAGTATTATAAATCCCAATTACATTATTCTCAAGAGGGTTATCCATTTTTTGGTTGTGCACAACGGATTTGGAAACACTATCAATCCAAGAGAGAATTACCTTTCCACCAAGATGGCTTTCAAGTTACGAAAGCAAGATCTTCCACCGGATCAAGGCGATCGAAGAAGGACATCGCAAGTAAAGGTTCTTCTGTGCTAGCACCTAGAGTTCCCTTTGGCAACATTTGGAGATACGTGGAGCACGTGTGGATCACCGCTAGAGGAATCTTGCACTTGGATTCTATGACGCAATGACGGATCACAAGATCATGACTGGAGGCATCAACGAAGAAATAATTCCATCGAGGTAATTATTATGAATTAATTAAATTAATTATAATCAAAATATGAAGATCCTTCCTCAAGGGTTCTAGGACTCTTCTTTTATTTTCATTCTTTGTTCTATTCTGAAGATTCGGCGTTTTATATCATGACTAATCTCAGATTGAACGTTGTTTAACGTTAAAATTAAAGTTGGGACAACCAACCAACGCACTTCCACTGTGCCTAAAACCTATAACAACCAATAGTACATAGGGAAATTACCCCTAAAATTTTAGTAACTGAAAAACTCTCCCCCAGCCTCCTACACTACAACTAACTCGTCCATGCCACATTAGCCACCTTACGGTGCATTACAGCCCCTGTCGTAGAACATCCTTCAACTATATTTTATAGATGCAACCTCTCTTATTACCCTCCAAACACCTTAGGACTTCCCTGGAAATCTCCAAAACTATATTTTACACAAAATAAAAGACCATATGGTCTAAACTGTTACATTACGCATAACAACCTTTTATAGAGAAAGTGTGTTTTTAAAATTGGAATTTGTGAATTATAAACTTATCATTATCATTTACTCTCATGATATAAATTAGTTTATTATAAAAAAATAGTTACATAAATTCCAAATCAATCCAAAACAAATACTACCTATAAAATTATTAATTTAAATAAAATAATAAAAATAATTTTTAAATTAGGATGAAATTTTAATTATGTTATAAAATGTTGAACAAAGGTTTTCTATGTTCCAAATGATATTTTAAAATATATAGATTTACTCCATAAATAAATATTTAATAAAAAAAATGTTTTATAAACTAATATTTATTTCACATATATTGATAAATTCATAAGATATACAATTTTGGAAAAAAACTATATTTTTCACTATTCACATAAAAATCCGTTATTTCAGAAAAAAAAAATTTCCTCTTAGACTAATCATGATATTATGAATAAATAAAATAAAATTCATTTTATAATATTCAATTTCTAAATTTTATGAACATATATTTTAGATTAAAATTAAAATATATAAATAAAAACTAACTTTATTAAAAAATGCCCTTTTAAGACTTGAAGTGTTCATAATCTAATTTTGTATGAATTCATAACTGATTACCATATTTTTTTCTACTATAGTTTTTATTGTTGTCGAATTTCTTAAAACATATTCATCTAATATGTCACGACTCATTTTACTTTAGTGCTTCATATAAAGAAAGATATCAAACATAGGATTATTTTAAGGGCAAACATATCCCAAAATCACGAGATGTTACAATTACTTCATCACATAGAATATCATATGCCTTTACTTTTAATTAAAGAGTCAAAAAATCTATTTTTTTCTTCATATTAACTTTCCCCTTGATCTTCAAAGCACTATAGACCCCCCCTTTGACAAGAAATATTGACTTTTTCCTCTCTCTCATAATCTGAGAAAAATCTTATTTATTAATCAATATTTATTTAAATATCCACTTAGACTAAGTCTCATACCATGTTCTCTCAGTAATTTTTATCTTTACCTAATGTTATAATAATAGTTTTTTTGTGTGTGAAATCAACACTTAGAAAAGAATCATTGTCAAATTCTGTAGTCCTACTTGAGAAAAAGGATCTCTGTAAGAAATAATTAAATATTACAAATATTTATCCATTACATCACTTATTTCAATAAACTATATAAACATGAACATTAAAAGCTCCATCAAATACTCACACTCTATAGGATCATCACAATGAAACACACTACTCTCATTTATCAATAAAAATCAATATAACATAATGTGTGAATTAGACCACTTATAAATGATTCTTAGTTGATATATAAATCATATAGACAAGGACATAAAATTTCTTCATACCCAATAACTTTCAAATATTTATTTTTAAAACCCCTTAAAAATACACACTCAGAACATCCATAAATAGATTTTTAAGAACATCCATCAACTAGGTAGTTCTCCTCTCCAAGAATCCATTAATATTTTATAATCATGTATGAGTTCGCATGATAAAAATGAAAGTAATCTACTTTAATGACATGTACAATATGATATGGTGTGTCATAGAGTACGACACATTATAAAATATAAGGAGGATTATATCTAATCCTTGGAGCATATTATATATTAAAATATGAAGATATCATATTCTAACTGCACAAACTTATCATATTTTATGAAATGGTTGAATCATAATGAATCAAATGGTTCAATTAAATTGGGTAGTTTTGGGATAAATGAAAATTATCTGAATCTCCAATATGTTTGACTATAATTAATCAACAATCAAATAAGAATAAATTGGTGGAAGAGTTTTTATGGACGAGAATTACATGATGTATAAGTGAAGGCTTTACTCATGACCTTATAAAAAATATAAGTACATTAATGGTTTTGGTAGTATACCTATAGAATTTAAAAATAGGTATTGTTTATGGGTAGTGTGTGCAATATCATCTAAAGTTATCATTGGTTGAAACACTTCTCTCCCTGAAGCTCTCATCTTTGTTTCTTTTTTGCTTATAAGATAATATCCTATTTTAGTGAATTGGAAGGCCATTCCTAAACGTTTTGGGTGATTTAATGAAAAATATGGATGAAACTTTGTGGTAATAACTTTATACTTTTTCCTTAACAATCATAATCAAGACTATAAGGGAGAAAATTACAATAGCATTCAATAATATA
The DNA here is from genome assembly GCA_963277665.1 of Viscum album. Classification (NCBI taxonomy): domain Eukaryota; kingdom Viridiplantae; phylum Streptophyta; class Magnoliopsida; order Santalales; family Viscaceae; genus Viscum; species Viscum album. Next base: position 1,177,025,327 of record OY728139.1, on the reverse strand, counting down.
AGGTATACATTTTCATTTCCTATATGATATGTTTTTTGTTTCAATTGAATGGTGTTTATATGATTTATGGTTTCAATACTCTTATATTGAATTTATTAACTCTTAATATATTTTTATAAACTTATATTTGGTATCAATGCCTTAAAATTCATTTGGAATCATGAAATAATTTAAAATATTAAATTTTTTAATGTCATTTTACATTCCATAATCCACGTCCTCAAATACAAATAAAAATTTGTTATGACTGATTAAATCAATGATCATGATATGGGATTTTGTAACCACCAATAAAAGTCCTTTGGGGTTTTACAAATAAAAACCTATGACATTGGGTAGTTTTATTTGATGATAGAGCTTTAATGCGAGTTTCAAAAAATAGGTATTTTTTTGCTATTGTAATAGCTCTGTGCATCATAAAATATGACTATCTATCATAAAAAAACAAAATTATCAGTCATAAAGTATGAAACATAGTGAATAAAGGGTTTATTTTTCACATATTATCAATTATATCATACAATTGATCATAAATAGTTAAATACTATATTTTAGAAAAAATGTTTTCATTTATCTTAAATTATGATGTGAATTATATGATTTATAAATTATATATATTATAATAAAATGAATTTTGGGATATTAAATAATTTATAAATATGTTTATAAATTAATCAATTATAATTTGTTTATAATTGATGAATTAAATTTTATGAAACATTTTTTATTAAAAATACCATAATATTATGTTTTAATATTAAAATACATTTTTTAGAAACTACACAGATTATCATAAAATCTAAATATAATATTATTTTATTAAAATTACAATAATAATTTATAAAGGGTTTATAATGTACAAATATAAGGTAATATATAATGTGTTATTGAAAAAAACACTTTAGTATGCTTTTTGGGCTGTGTTTGTTCAAATTTTTATTAGAAGGTTGTTTGAAATGATTTTTATGAGTTTGGAAGTTATTTGAGATAAATTGGCCTGTAGTATCGAAAATCACTCCACAACGCCCCAGTCTACACCATGAGTAAGACTTCATAAGGATTATGGAAATTTTATACGGTCAATTTCTTTAACCTTAAGTGTACAACAATGATGGTTGTTTCACAAAGAAGAACAGGTAAAAGAAAGAAGTTCGTAGTCATAGGCTTGGTCTATTCGAGAAGCCGGTCTGTGGAGGTAGTCTTACAAGATCAAAGATATCCTCGACCATAACGACATATAAAGAGGTGTGGGCCAAAAAGTGGAAATACCAGAGCATAGGGTAGCACCATTGAGTAAAGAATCGTGTGGGGTGGCATGGTGAATGATTGGTATGGAGAGGCTCTTAAAGGATTAGTTCAGAGGTATGCTCCAACATCCCAGGTAATAAGGGAGAACTAATCCAAATATAAGTTATATGTAGGAAAAAATTATATGTTATACACTTTAAAGAACATTCCATTACTAAAAAATCAAGAGGGAATAATTCACGATGGATGTGTGTGGTATTTCCATAGTAAGAGGGACCATGTCGCATAGATGCACAAGTAAACTTCAATGTCACTAGTGCTTCATGGGTATTTATTCCATGGAGTGTTGGTTTTTCCATATAGAGAGTGCATTTAGAGGCATAAAAACCTCATATATGTCTTCAAAAATAAAGTGGACCACATCATAAGATGATGGACCACTCTGCAACAAGTTCAATGAATCGAGGGAGTTTGAGGAATTATGCCACAAATGTGGGTTTATTAAAATTGAAGCATATTTTATTGATATATTCAAATATAGGAAGAAAAACTACATTAAATAGTTTCATGTCACAATCCAAATTTTTGTCCCCTAACTTCACTATCAATAGAAAATAAATTTCATAGTGAAGCCATACAGGAGAAATACTCTACCACAGGAGAAGAGACCATTCTGTACTCAAGAAGTTTTTAGACAACCTTGGGTTAAAAAAAGAACTTTAAAGGGGAGTTATGGATCGGGATTTAAGAGTTTTTATGCAAATGAAAAGGCTCTTAATCACCAAATTAAATTTTTATGACACCTATCATGATATCTAAAGGACGGAAGAATAAGATTTGATCCCAAACCCTTAGTTAAAAAATAGGTTGTTAAATTATCTTAAATTGTGCAAAATAAATATTAGGGGAGGTGAATAAAAGTGTATATATGAATTGATAAATAAATTTGTACATTAATAATATATAAGAGTTAGGGATTCAGTTCGTCCCATAACCGAATGAAGAGATATCCAGGTTCTGGAACTGGATGGTAGAAGATGATATTGAACGATATTACAATGGTTATTATTGCTATAATATTATCCTTATATATATAAATGATATAAATTTTTTGAAATAATTTATCATCATATAATCATAGAGAAAAATAATATCATAGGATTAGAGAGATACTATATGTTAGGAAGAACATTAATTTTTTCAAGGTGTTTTTAGATGTGTGAATCTGGAGTGTTAGTGTGATCTTTATAGTTTATAATCACATATCAAGTAATGCTCTAAGTGTCTCAGGTTCATAGTAAAATTTCCATGAATGATCTTTAAATTAGACCATTTTTATAAAAAAAGTAAAATAATCAGTGTTCTTTTATTTCTTTAGTCACTAAAAAGTGGTAGTGGGGGATAGAAAGTTATTCCTTAAAAGAGAGAACAAGATCATGATCAATTTCAATGTTTTAAACTACAATACTATAATCAAAACCCCACTCTCAATTTATATTACTTGATTTGGGGCCAACTTTTGGTAGCAAATAAAAGGTTTTGGGGTGATGTTATCTATCTCATGGAAGCATAGATACTATTTTAAAATAAAAATTTAAACCTATTTTAAAAGGTAAAATTTTCTATTTATGGAAGAATATGATGCAACATTACTTTAGATATTTGGAAATTAATGTTTACATGGTAGTATATTTTAATAAAATCAATGATTTGGATGCAATTTCTAAATCAATCAATGAGTTAGGGGGATCCTTGGATAATCCAATATAAACTAAGGTTATTCCATTCAATCACTATAATTAAATTTGGAATAAAATTATAAACTTATTTAAAGGTGATTTAAAATTTTGAGAAGTAATGTTGTATGTTCTATGAATCAAGTAGAAAGATCTAAAAATGAGCATGATCGAAATAGTTTATGTATTTTTTGATCATCTAAATTCTATTTTGTAATATATGCATGGTATTATAGAAAATATTTATGTTATTAAAATTGTTAAAATATTTCTGTTAAGATTACCTATATGTTTTAACATCATGGTCTTAGTGTACAAAGATAATTATCTAAATGAAATTTAATTGGATTATTTTCTCAATACACTTGTCGCATATGAAATAAGAAATGAAAAAAATCAAACTAGGGGTATGGAGAACTCACATGAAGTTTCTCTCAAGGTTTTGAAAAAAAAATTCGTAAAAGAATATACTAAATATGAAGAGTTTTATGAAGTGTTATATATTCTTACATTTAAAATAAAAATAGGTAAAGATAATTTCAAAGGAAAGCTTCCACTCACTAGATTTATGAGACATTCGGAACCCATGCTTAAAAATTTGATGTAACAAACATGATATTTATTTTTTTTATAAAATATTAAGCTGAAATATACATAGTCCTTTACATAACCGTGGATATTTTCAATTTATGATTTCAAGTATTAGGAAAAAATATTAAAAAAAATGAAGATATAAAAAATTATATGTAATATCTTTGGGTTATCTTGAGTAAGGTCCTTAATTGAAACCAATAAACTTATAATCTTCTAAGGATCCCATGAAAAATCATTTTAAAACATAGGATGATAATAAAATTCCTCAATAAGGGATTGAAAACAAGGGTTAAAATAATTTTGTAAATACTATGAAAATTTACTTTGGAAACATTTCACTTTATATAAAATACAAAACATTTGGTATAATAAATAATTTTACCAAAATTTAAAACTACGGATTTCAAGAAAAATGAATAATAAAATATTGTTCAAAACTTTTAAAATACATATTACTTTTAAAATACATTTCATTTAAAAATATAATAAACATTGAAATATTTACTTGGATTTGTCTTTAATGTTTAAAAATTTTCTTTGAAAATAATAACTTTTTAATAAAAGACATGATATATGGAAACCCTTAAGAAATCATTGAGTTCACTAGAAATATCATCTTTAGGACAACATCTCATTGAGGTTATGGGTTCCCCCCATTCCTTGTTATCACATTCATTAATCAAGTGCCTTGTTTTATAATAGGGTTTTCTTTTCTCATTTTATTTCCACTAAAAAATCCTTTTGGAAATTATATAAATTATTTTCAAGGAAAATAATTTTATATCACATAATATATAGTGAAATATATTTTTAATTAAAAACTATAATGGTTATTATAAATTCATATTTCATAGTTAATATTTGCATTAATTTATGCAAAGAAAGAATAAAACCTAAGAAAATGATTTTCATAAACAAATTACAAAATGTTAATGATAATAATTGAGTATTTTCATATCTATCAACATAATTAAATTTTGAATTTTTAAAATTTAATTTTATACATAAAATTATAACTATAAAATCCACTTGGAACATGTAAATGAAATTCGTTGAATAAACTTATGAATAAATAATTATTTGAAAAATCAATCATTTTACCCATAATTAGGGTTTTTCTATAGATAAATATGGCATAAGAATTTAATTTTTTCCCTTAAAAAAATCCGATTTTAAGTAAATTACATAAATTTTAAAAAAATCCCCTAAAAAGGGTTTTTATGAAGACCGAAGCATGTTAAAATGGAAATAAAATCCTATAGAAGGTTTCTGAAGATAATATAATTTTGATAAAAATAGATTTTCCCTTACAAAATTATGATTTTGAAATTAAATCACCATTAAATATATTTTTTGGAATAAAACCATATTATAAATAAAGTTGTTGGATCGCTTATAAAAATTTTAAAATAGAAGAGTTTTAAACAAATAATCTCATTACTCAAAATCCACACCAAAACGAGCATGTAAAATGTTATTATCCATTACCAAATATTGGAAACATGTGTATGGAATAAGAGAGAAATATAGAGATTTGGTGGTGAAAGTTTTTGTTTTCTGATAGTTAAAGATAAGGTTTATATATATATATATATATATAAGAGTTTGAAGACTAAAATTTATTGAATGTGCGGGATCTTATTATGGTTCTAAAAACCTATCCTATAATTTCACCCTGTCTGGATATGGTTCATATTGCCTAGATTTCTTAATAATAGTTGAATTTTGAGGTGGGTGTTTTCTTGAAGAAATTTTAATGTGACATTTAGGAATAATGATAACTAGGTATATTTATAAATCCATAAGCTGTATGAATATTTTCAAATATGAAAAAAACTATTCATGAGGCTCAAATATTCCTGGTGTTTGATTTTTTATCTTGCACAACAAGTTGGGAATGAAAAAACCATTTTGATTTGCAGATATAGTTACATATATATTTCATCACATGTGGCTGATATAAATTAAAGAGGAAACAAAAAAAACAGGGGATTTAAAATGATCTTATTATAATCCTTGGTTAAAAATGATTTTCTTACTTTGATATATATATTTACAAAACTCGAAGAAAATGAAAATTTATGTTATTCTATATTTCTATGTTTATATTACCCTGGTTTAAACTCGATTGTTAACATCACAAACACACACACACACAAAAAAAAAAAATACACACACACATGTTTATTTTATCCTCTCTAAGCTTCCTCTAGAAGGAAAATCCCACAATTGATGTACCCTGTTGCCAAATACCAATGAACGGAACCTCTTTATTTGGTTGTTTGAGGGTTATATGCTCATCATCACATGAAAACGATTGTGGTGGTAGGGGTATCTTGAGCTAGGCTACATATGTTTTTTTTGGTTGGGATAAAACTATGTTTACATCAGGGATAAACAAATGAAAAAAAGTGATGATGGGGATTAGATTTAGAATGAAAAGGAAGATGATGAATAAAGGTATTTTACTGCTAAGATTTTTTCTTAACTGACAACGCCTATTATAAGCACATATTTTTAAGGTCGGTGAATAGTAACCTTAGTGTTTCCTGCATTGATCTTCCATTCATTTGAGTACTTATTTTTTATAACAACCACTCTTATAAGTAGCTAGTGCTAAGGCACCAAGGGATCAGTACCCAGACACACTTACACACACACCCACCATGGGACACGAAACACTATCCATTAGGAACACTAAGAGTGCTATGTGCACCCCATGCACGTACCTGTGAATGTGATTCTAACTTATTATCATGCTAGAATAATATTAAATCACACATTCCTCTCATGTTATGGATGAGTTTAACTGATTTCCCTCTTAAGTAGTGATTCATAGGTCCCCTTTTATCTAATGGGTTGGCCATTTTTTACACTAAGATAATTTTTAAAATAATAACTATTCACTTAGAAGAATTATAAAATATATTAGTATACTATTTTCAACATATGTATCTATATCTATTTGATCCTTCTAAAAATTAAATTTAGTTACTTATATACTATTTATTTTAAAATTACAATTTTCATACCATATATTTTATAATATTTTCACGAAAAAAATAATAATATTACAATATACTCAAATATTATAATTTTAATAAGGGATTATTAATATAATAATATACTTAAAAGTAACATTTTTAGAAACATTTGGTTTTCAAATCTCTGAACTTTTATACAAAAATAATAGTACTTTTAAATAATTAATAATCACTTATTATTTTATTAAATTGACTTATAAACTATGAAATATGTTTAAATGGTATTTTTAATAGAAAATAATATAGAAATAGAATAAATAGTCATATATTTTTAAATATTTAATGAAAATTTGTTTTAGAAAGATTACCTATTAAATTAATTAATAAATTTATATATTTTCATGGAAAAAACAGTTATTATAAAAATAATATTTCATGGGGAAACAATTCAATTTTTTTTATAATTTCATAATTAACTTAACAAAAACTTATATTTATTAAAGAAAATAATTTAATTTAATATTTAACCATATCATTTTTTATCAGTTATAAAATAATCCATTTAAGAAAAATTTATTAAGAAAAAAATATGCTTAAAATTAATAGGATGTTATAATATACCCCCTTAAAGGAATTTTTCCCTCATAATTATTTCATCATACTTAAGGGAATTATAAATTTTACTTATTAGAATTTTGGAAAATTGGGATCAACACTCCTAAGCATTGCTTAGAATCTAATTTTCCTAGAACCTCAAAAGAAAAACTCTCCCTCTTAAATTATCCTCAAATGAAAACATCAAAATCTCTAAAGTTGTATAAAACATGCGTCAAATACCAAAAAACACAAAAAAAAACACGCACTTCCAGATTCTAGGTTAAGAACACACTGTGTATTTTTAAAAAAAATATTTAATTGAAAAATACATAGTTCTATACATAACCAAGGATCTTTTCAATTTATGTTTCAGAGGATTAGGAAAAATTCATCGAACAAAATGGAGATATAAAAAATTATATGTAAACTATTTATCTTCTCTTGATCTAGTTTTTTAATTTAAACCAATCACCTTCAAAACTTATAAAGATCCTATAAAAAAAATAATTTTTAGTCATAGTTTGAGAATAAAATTTCCTAGTAAGGGGATTTAAAACCAGAGTCAAAATCATTTTATAAAAATTATTAAAAATTTATTTAAAAACATTCCGTTGAAAACATATATCATTATTTGAAATAAAAAACATTTGACATAATAAATAATTTTTCAAAAATATACAATTAGGTTTTTCAAGAAAAATCCATAATAAAATTCTATTCAAAACATTTAAAATAAATTTTACTTCAAAAATCAATTTCATTTCAAAATGTAATAACCTTGGAAATATGTACCTGGATTTCTCCTCGATGTTTTAAAAAATTTAATTAAAAAGAATAACTTTTCATGGAACAAAATGATACTTTTAAAACCTTAAGAAACCCATGAGTCCACTAGCAGTATCACATTTTGGACAATGTACCCTTGAGGTTGTGGTTTCACACCATTCCTAAATATCAATTAGATACTCAAGTGAAAAGTTTTATATAAATTTTTTATGGGGTTTTATTTTATCATTTTATTTCCACTAAAACATCCTTTTAGAAAATAAATAAATTATTTTGAAAAGAAAATAATTTTATATCACATTAACTTTAGAAAAATATATTTTTCATAAGACACCATAATAGTCATGATAAATTCATATTTTACAATTAATACATGAAATAATTCAAGTAAATAAGAAATAAAACATAAGAAAATTATTTTCATTTAAAAATTATGGAATGTTAATGATATTTACATAGTATGTCCATATCTGTAATAATTATTAACTTTTATATCTTTAAAATGAAATTTTATGCATAAAATGATTACTATAAAATCTACTTGGAACTTGTGAATAAAATTATTCTGAATAGAGTTTCTTAGAAAAATGATTTGAAAAGAAAAATTGCACACATAATTAGGGTTTTTTTGAAAATGAATATGATATAACAATTTGAAAAAAATATTTTTTCTTAAATAAAAAGGGTTTTGAAAATAAAATACATAGAGTTGAAAAATAAAATTCCCTTAGATAAGGGTTTTATTGAATATAAAATCTTTCTAAAATGAAAATATAGTCTTACAAAACATCATTTAAGATAATATAAACATGATTAAAAAATATTTTCCCTTATAAAAAATTGAGTTTGAAATTAAATCAAGCTTACATATAATTTTTTAAATAAAACCACAATATTAAATTATTTTTATTGAATCAACTATAAAATTATAATAATAAATGAGTTCTAGAAAATAATAATCCACTTACCTTAATTCACACAAAAATTGGATTAGAAAATAGTATTCTCTATTGAAAAATCTTGGAAATGTGAGTATGGAATAAGAGAGAAAGAGGGAGCTTGGGTGGTGAATGTTGGAGTTCTTCAATGGTTGAAGATAAGGTCCCTCTCTCTCTCTCTCTATATATATATAGGAGTTTAGATACTATAATTTATTGAATTATAATTATCTTATTATGATCCTAAGAATCTACCCAATATTTTCCTCTCATCTGTACATGGTGCCTATTACTCATATATCTTAATTATGGATAAATAACAAGGAGGGTGATTTCTTATAGACTTTTGAAGGCAACATTCATGAATAATGATAACCAAGCATCTTCATACATCCATAAGGTGTACCCATATTTTTAATAATGAACAAAATTCTATTCATGTGGATTGATGATTCATTGCCTTTAAGTTACTATATTTCAATGAAAGATGGGAATGAAAAAACCATTCCAATTTGTAGATATATTTACATAAATATTTAATTTCCTATACCTCATATAAACTGAGGAGAAAGTGACAAAAATGAAGGATTTAAAATTAACTTAATATAATCCTTGGTTAAAAATGATTGTTTGACACTGATATATATATATAGACACACACACACATGTTTATAGAACTATATGAACTTGGAAATATAAGATGATTTCTATTTTCAAGTGTATATTACATGGTTTTAAACTCAATTGTTACCATTATATATATATATATATGCATTAAGGTTTATTTAATCCTTACCAAGATTCCCCGAGAAGGAAAATCCCACCATTTTTGTTCACTATGTCCAAATCCCTATGAAGGTAGCCTCTTTGTTTGGTTTTTTTGGGGTTATAGGAATTCTTCATAGGAAGACGATTGTAGTGGAGGGGGTATATCGAGTTGGGCCACCTACTGTTATATAGTTTCAGAGTAAACTTTGTTTTAATTATGGAAGAAAATGATGATGGAAGGTGAATATGGGTATTTGGTTTAGCATATAGAGGAAGATGATGGCTTGGGGGATTGGATGACTCAATTTAATCTCATCAGAAACAAACATTATAAGCATATATTTCTATGTTTAGTGAACAAAAACCCTCTAAGTATGCCCCACATCAATCTTCCACTCATTTCACCACTTTTTTATAACAACTACTCTGATAAGAGTCTCGTTCTAAGGAATCATGGGACCAACACTCAAATATACTACACACACACCTACCATGGTTCGTGCCACAAGATCTACTAGACACTATTCGTGCCCCATGCACATCCCTACAATCACTCTTCCCACTTATTCTCATGCTTATACAGCCGACGCTCACCCATGCTACTCATGGGATGTATGTGAATGTATGATTTCCCACCTAAGTAGTGGTGCACAGGTCCTTAGTAGGAAATGGGTTACCCATTTTTTTACACCAAGATAATTTTAAATTAATAATTATGCACTTATAATATTCTAAAATATATTAGTATACTATTTTCAACATATGAATCTATATTTATCTGACTCTTCTAATAATTTTACTATGTTACTTATATACTGTTTATTATAACATCAAAATTTTTTACAACATATTTAAAATATTATCACTAAAAAAATAATATTATTATAATATATTCAAATATTAAAATTTTATTAAAGGATTATTAATATAATAATATAGTTTAGAGTAATAATGTTAGAAACACAAAGTTTTAAATTCTATAAAATTTTATACCAAACTAAAAGTACTTTTAAATAATTACCATGCACTTATTCCTTTATTAAAATTACTTATAATATATGAAATATGTTTAAATTGTAATTTTAATAAATAGTAATATAAGATTATCATAAAGAATCATATCTTTTCTAATATTGAAATAAAACTAATTTTAGCTACTTTAACTATTAAATTAATTAAATATATAATATATTTTCGTTAAAATAGAATTTATTATAAAAATACCATTTCTTGAAGAAATAATACAAAAATAGTATTTTTTATATAATTTGAAAATCAACATAACCAAATCATATATTGATTAAAGAAAATAAATTTATTTTGTTTTAAAACATTTTTTTCTTAAATTATACAAAAATAAATTTAAGAAACATTTATTAATAAGAAAATAATCTTAAAATTCTTGAATTGTTATAATTTTGGAGTGGAAAAGTTTGGTATATTTTGTCTAGGTATAACAAGAAATATGAAGACAATGATTGAGATACACCTCCTCTTACGAATGTCTTAGAATAAGTGAATTGAATGAAAAGATCATGATATAAGTTATTTAATATAATTCATCTTCTTTCTCAAGAAGATAAAAGTTTAAAATAAATCAAAGCATAAGAGGTTAAGGACTCTTGAGACCTTGAAAATTATTATTTCGTGGTTGTTTTATATAATTCAAAAGTTGATGAAAATAGTGATGAAGATATTAAAATCATGAAAATAATTCACCTAAAAGCTGAGATCAAAGCATCCCTTGAAGAAATTAACATATGGAGATCCAAATATAATAATGAAAATGGAGTTTTTCGGGATTTTCAGCACTATATACATTATTATTAGTGGGAGAAGTCTGAACTGGAAGAAAAGATAAACAAATATAAACATGGAATTTCTAACATTCTGAAAACAGAAACTGATCATAAGATCAAAGTTGATGAACAAGCCCAAATCATAGATAAACTATTTTTTTTATCAACTAAAGGGTTAAATTATTTGAAGAACATAACGTAGAAGTCATGGTTTGGTAATGAAAATCCAAGGATTAAGAAATAATTCTTCAACATAGAATGGAATTGGGTATTTCAAAGACACAAAACCCAATCCATGTTAAATAATTCCATGGGGAGTATACTAAATAAATTTTTTATACTCCCAAGTGAAGTGCCTAATAAATATATTAAAACCATTTGTGTATAATGACCAAAAGAAGAATTAAACTATGATTGATGTTAATACCCAAGAATCAACACCCCCAAGTAATGTGGATTTGAAAGGAACTAAATAGATTATTAGTTCTGAAGAAAATAAAGAATATATGACACCGCAAATAAAGAGTTATTAGTATATAAATGTAGGAAGCACTCAATATATGTGATCTATCTATATGTGGGTTTTCATAGAGTAATAACACCAAAATTGGAAATAAAAAATTCTTATCTTTCTTTTATTTTTAATGGATGCCATTTTATTGGGAATATTTCATAAACAATTTTTTTTCATCTAGGTGCCAAAGGAAGGAGTCAAAGGAGACTAAAAAAATATGGAATAATATAGTTGGATATTTCCTCAAAATAATTTATAACACTAAAAAATATATTTTCAATATTATAAGATGAAGAGGTTCCCAAAGAGTTAGAAGACATGTAGACTCATAAACTATCTAAAAAGTATGAACAATGGTCATGGGTAAAGATAAGTAATACTGATAAGGAAAATGTAATAGAAATTGCATTCAAGGTAATAAATTGTTCTAGAAAATGGATTCTAGATAGTGGTTGTACTTTTCATATGACTGATAATGAAGACCAAATCACAGGAATTAAATATGATAATTATAGAGTTGTTTGTTTTTTTTGTAATGGTGAGAGAATAAAAAATTATTGTCTCTCAGAAGGCTAAGGTTGGTTGAAAAGATTCAGGATAATTATATGTTCTTTTGGTTGATGGTCTCAATCACAATTTAGTATGATTAAGAAAAATATGTTCCTTAGGACTTGGATGGGGATTCAACAAGAAGATATACAACATCAAGGGCATAGATGGTTCAATTTTTATGAAAGGTAGATGGATATAAGGGAATTTATATATTATTAGTGAATAATTGTTTTTTCTTTTTTAACCACCCAAAATCATTTTAAATTTTCATAAATCACTTTTTTGTTGAGTGAGAACCACAAACAGATCAGAAGTTCCTTCCAAAAACCATCCTTATACATACCTTCAAAAATATCCTACTCCCTCCTAGAATCAAGATATGTATTATCAGACACAAGACTATATTGGAGGCTAATGGAGTGAGTGAACGTCCTGCCAAGCCTTCCTGTCACCTCCTGCCTACCAAAAAAATCAAGGAAACACCAAGGTTAGAAAAATCCCTTGATTAAACTAGATTTTTGGATTTATAATTGGATGATTGTTTCCCCTAAGGTGGTTATGGGTAACCACAGGTGAATCCATTCATCCTAAACCCTCATTAAACTAATCAACCCAACCTCAGACACAGATAGGGGTGAAATGCCAATGGATTCTATTTTATCCTTAGGAGAACCATCCAAGTAATGGCCTGAAGGCCTTCATTTTTTAATGATTTTGATAATCCACATTTCAAGGGGTAAGGTGGAACCCTTACAAGGACTGTAGGCATAAGTATTACATGGTTCGTAGGCCATATAGGAATTCATTTTCCCGTAGGTTTCAAACATTACATACAACCCAGAATCACTACTTGGAACTGCTCCTCCCCAGCATCTTCATAGTGAAATCAGATCTCCACCTTCACATGGCTGTTCGGCTAGGCATTCCAATGCATTCACAGGCGTGTCCTGATGGAAGGTGACCTACCCTCTCATTCTTGCAATCCATTTAGCTTCTGCTATGGTGAAAGATCCTTGCTGATCCTACTTGTAGAGCTTTTCCCTTGTAGGTCATCTGGGTTGCATCTGCACTTAAGGTGGCCCGAAGGCCTTGAGGTGGCTTGAAGGCCTTACTGACCCAAAGGCCTAGGTGGCCTGAAGGCCTTAAAGGACTCAAGGACCAAATCGGTGGCCCAAAGGCCCAAAAGAGGGCATATTCTCATCTACTACAATTAGAAATAGTACCTACTATAGTTCCCACTACAGTACCTGCTACAGTCCTTCACAGTTATTGATATAGTACCTGGTACAGAACCAACAACTTCAGTTACGTTCTATGGGAGAACACTGTAATGTTAGGTCATCCCTTCTCCCGATAGGTTCAACCACCACACCATTCACAACATTGTAATAGGAAGTTCCAGTACCCCTTGAAGCCACTACACCAATTACCTCACCCTTACTGTCACCACCCGATGCCCTCAGAACATAGGGGAAGAGTATGAGAGACTAAAGAGTTAATTTGTTTTGTTTATTGATTATTATTGTAGGATGGTTTGGATAATAGCTATCAAACTCAAATATGAGGTGTTTAAGTGTATCCATAAATATTGGAGGCAAGATGAAAAGATTCTTCGTTTAAAAATTCAAGAAATACTAATTTAAAATGCCAAAAAATTTACCAATGAGTTGGTAGAGTATTGTCTTGAGAAACATGAGATTTAACAATAAGTTTCAGAATGGAGGAGTCCTCAAAAAAATATATTCATTGAAAGGAGAAAACAGATTATACATAACATAGTACAAACTATTCTTAGTGATAATTACCTAATAAAAACATATTGGAAAGACCAAATTCTAACCTATGTGAACAACTATAATAGGTCCTTTAGTTGTTTGAGTGACGATAAGTCCCAATTGAAATTTGCTATGGTAAGAAGACCCCACTCAAATTGGAAATGTTTCATTCAGAATAAAGAGAACAATAAAAAGTTTGATGCTCATGGTGATGAAGTTATTTTACATGGATATTTATATAATAGTAATGATTACGAGGGTTAAAACAAAATACATGAAAAAATTATTGAAAGAAAATCTGTGATGATGGTTCAAAGAGGGAATAATTCAAAATCCAGCAAGAACATTTTTTTTAACAAAAAACTTTAGTTTTGGAAGAATAAAATAATTAGTAAGTATGTATTTTAGAGGGAGAATAAGTAGGGGTGTGGAGGAGTTAGATGAAATATCTTTGGTACCTATTTCTAAAGTGTAATTTTCTTCTAAAGATAACATAATGGATTGTGGTGTTAATCATCTTAAGGAACAACAATGGGAGGTGGATTTTTTCTACAATGGTGACAATATATCTATCTGCAACCACTTTGGGTGGTCTTCATATCAACATGATTTATATTTTTTATGATCGTTCCATGACAAATCAGTATATATTATAGTGGTTGTAATTTTTTTGTTCATTTGGTTTATTATTTATAGGTTTTCTTCTCTGATGGATGTGTTTTTTGGAGGTGTTGTCTAGTGAACAGAAGTGTAGAACCACTTGGATCATTATCCAACAATCCTATAATGATGAAAAAATAATCTAAAAGGTCATATTTTTGTGTGATTTGATCTCCTAAATCATCTCCTTTAGGGGAACTACTCACATTGGGTTTCCCTTTTATTTTTTTAAATTATGAATGTCCTTGGTGTGTCTATGTTTACATGGAATGTTTAGTTCCCAATAAAATTATAACAACCCATATCTTTTAGACACCTTAATTCATGATTAATTACATACATATACACATAAAACATTAACAAAATATCATAAGGCCTAGTGTCTTTGGAAAATTATATATATAACATAATAACATAAAACATGGATAAAACAACACAATTTAAAAACACCACAACATGCCCTAAAAATCCATGGATCTTCTAATACTGCATTTAATAACCTAGTAAAATAAATAAGAAATGGTTGAGCTATAATACTATTGAGGAAATAATTAATTAATGGAATAAGTTAAAGTAGTAAATGTGAGTCAAGAGCTATAACATGATGACATGGAAAGGTGAGAATCATAATCCTGAACATTGAAGCATGGTATTAGATGATAACATCAAGACAACATTAAAAAACTGGAAACAATATATAAAATGAAATCATAAATATAGGTCGAGAATAACTAAAAATAAATCATAACATATTATTCTTAGGATTTCACCCTAAGCACCATTAATGATATCTCATTACATATAAAACAAAACCCAATGCATTGGAGGGTTAAATAATATTGTGCCCACTTGTCACACTCATGTAATGCACTTGAATTTGTATTCCACATAGGTTATAAAACAATGAAAAATATTTAATCACCTTAAACTGATGATTATGGAGTGTTATTTACATATTTTTAATTCCCAAATCAATGAAGGATATGTATATCTAGGTGAATGTACTTGAGTGGATATAGGTATGGGTATTCACAACACAAAATTTTAGCTTGTAAAAACATAGTATAATTTTAACAACATAATAGGTGTACATAAAGGTTCATGGGAGGGGTTTAATGAGAATTGAAGATGACATATCATTACATGGAGTTGTGATGATAGTAAATTTATGTGTAAAAATATTTTACAATATGAAAAACTAGAAACCAAAAGGCTTAGTAAAAGAAAGTACTTGAATTACAAAGAGGATAGGATCCCTAACCTGAGAGGGAGCTTTTAAAATATTAGGAGAATCATAGTAAGAGCATTAGAACACCATGGTAGGAGTTTATATAGGTATAGGGAGAGGAAATTGATGATCAATGGGATTTGAATGATGTTTAATGTGAGTTTGGGTGGGTAATTATAGAAAAAGAGGAGGAAATTCTTTATTAATATTTAAACTTAGGTTTTGGTATGTGTATAATAAAATAGTCAAAACCACAAACCTTAGCATGATTTTTTTCATTGTTTTATACTAAATAAGAGTGTTTTTATGTATTTTTTAATTCTAATAACCAATCTCATTAAAATAATATCATTTTTGATGTAGAACTAAGTCAAGTTCATAATTAATTGATTTTAAACCCTTAAAATATAATATACGTTATGGTGTATTCATTAAAGGATTATAAAATAGATCAAAAAAATTCAAAAAAATTATTTTAATTGGGAAATCTATATTTTGTCACATGTTCTTTTTATATAATTTTTTACCTCAATTTATGGATATTATAATGATATAATACATACTGTATTTAACTTTTACCCAAAAATTCAACAATCTCATAAAATAATGAAAAATTTACTATGGGATAATTTCAATTTTCTAATTTAATAAATTTTATTTTTTACCAATTTTTTTCTAAATATGATAATTTACACTTTCAAATAAAAATCACTATTTACTAGAAAATACTAATTTTTATGACACTAACAACTTTATAACCCCTATAAAAACTATATTGGAGTTCATTAAATTACATTATCATTAATATTAAAATAAATATTATTTAATTATATTATTTTTTTGAAAAAACGTTTATTTGAAAATTCTTTATTTTATCAAAAAGTGAGTCTTAGCTAAATATATTTCCCAAAAAATACACTTTGTATTTCTTCACATCAAAATATAATTTTTAACAAACCAATTAGTCATTTATAAAGTAATAATAAATGATTATAAATATAACTATCATCTAGTTTAAAAGAAAAATTTAAAAATTCTTAGTACCAGAGTCTAGATAAATGACCCCCTATTACAATAATGTATACCCTAAGGGTAAGGTGCATGATTGTAGCTCTTTATTTGAGTTGTTAAACAAACTTGGTTTAGGATGTGATCTTGATAAGATTTAACTTATATGATAAAATGATTTTATTATGTTTAAATTATTAGATTTGTTATTGGGATTGGTCAAAGTTAAATCCTAGTGATTCCATATCGCTCATAAGCTCTGATAAATGGAATTTATATGGTATGATCCTACTAGTTGAGGCCGTGAATTCTTCTATTTGTAACAATTAGGATTTATCATAAAAATTAATATATAATAATATTTATGGTCATTGTACAATGGATATTATTTCAATGATTATGATGATTAATGGTATTTTAAATGCCAAATTCTATAATGGTCCAAACTAACAAAAGCAGAGAAAGTGTTTTCTAGAACTATATTACTCAATAAAAAATTATTCATTAAAAAATGGAATTAAATATATAAAGTTTTGGGTCTATACATTATTCCCCCATTTAGAAATTTCTCCCTCAAAATTTCATTTCATACATTAAAACAGATGAGTGTGCTTTTGTTTCATAACCTCTTCTAGTTCCCATGTTGCTTCCTCAAACACATGGTTCCACCACAGTACTCTGACCAAGTGAGTTTTTTTGTTTCATATTTTTTTTATATGATCTAAGATATTAACTGGATACTCTTCATATTAAAGATTCTTCTCCAAGGGTTCCACCTCTGGATTCAATACATGTGTAGGGTCTGACATGTACTTCTTCAAGAGGGATAAATAGAACACATCAAGTACTTGAGATATGTTAATTGGTAGTACAAGTCAATAGGCCATGAATATGATGTAATAAATGATGTAAAATTTCTCAATTTTTCTTAGACCAATCATTCCCTTTTCCACAAACCACATAATTTTATTCCATAATGATATTTAGAGAAACACCTTATCTTCAATCTCAAAATCCAGGCCACTTAAAAATTTTTTACATATATTTCCTATCAACTTTGTGTAGATTTCTTATGATGGTGAATGGTTTTAAGCTTATCTATAATCTATTGGATAATATCAGTTCCCATCATCTTATTCTCTCTAACTTCATCCCATCATGTCAAATTTAACACCACACCCCATATAGAGCCTTATAAGGTTCCATTTAAATGCTAGAATGGAAAATGTTCTTTATTTGAGAACTCCAGTAGGGGAATGTGTTGATCCCAACATCCTTGTAAATGCATTTAACAATATATCAAAATATCCTCTAGTGTTTGAGTTTTTTGTTCAAAATAAACATCTATATGAAGGAGATAAGATGTACTATAACTTAGATCTATATCGAGTACTTAATAAAGGCTTCTCTAGAACCTTGAGGTAAACCTCTGAAATCGATTAGAAACAATGGATATTATAACTCCATATAGTCTTATAACTTCCCTTATGTATATCTTGATGACTTTATAATGATAGAAATATTACTATATAAAAATAAAATGCCCTGATTTTATAAGGAGATCAACTAACAACTATATGGTATTATTTACTTTAAATATCCTGGGGAGTCCTATGATGAAGTCCATGGTTATGTTTTCCCATTTTTATAGTAGTATTAGAGACTTTTATATCATTCACTTAGAATTATGTCATTCAACCTTGAATTTTTGGTATACCAATCATTAAGATAAAAATTATGCAATATCCATATTTATGTAATCCCATTAGATGTTTTTCTTCAGATATCTATACATCTTAGTTATTCCTAAATAAAAAAGAGAGGATTGATCTATGAATATCGTACATAAGTTTTATCTTTAGATGTAGTTTTTATGGGACACATATTCAAGATCAAAACCCTATAAGTCCATCTTTAGAAAAGTTGAACTCCAAAATATTTTATACCTCTTTTATAAAACATCATCATTATTTTGGGCCTCCTTGAACCCATTAGGAATGGATGTTTGAGCAATAATTTGAGAAAGGTAGGATGAAAATACTTTTATTATTCCCATGTATATCCTCTATATGTACAATAATATTGGATTCCTTATAATCCTCATCATGTATAGTGTTAAAAGATCCTTTCTACTAAGAGAATATACCACTTTGTTCTCTTTTCCAGGATTTTAGTGGATTGAACTATCATTATCCTAGATAATATCTAATAACCTTCATTGTAAAATATTGATATCCTCTTGTATTAATATATACTTAAGGATTTTATGATTTTTAGATGTGTTACACTTTTACCAATATAGATAATGTCACTAAATCTTTGGTGCAAAGATCACTATAGCCAATTCCAAATCAGGGGTTGGATAGTTATTGTCATGGGTACTTAATTATAATGAGGCCTAAAATATCAATTTTTCATATTTCATGAATACACAAACCAGTAACTTTTTTGGTACATCACCATTGATAAAAAATTCTTTCCCATTGGTTGGTAATGTGAGAACAGGTCCAGTGATTAACCTCTTATTTAACTCTTCAAATATCTCCTCACATTTATCAGTTCAGACTTCCTTCACTCCCTTCTAAGTTATCCTGGTTAGTGAGATTGAAAATCATGATAATTTTCTCATAAATTGGAAATAGTACCCATATAATCCTAGAAAAATATAGATTTCTATCAAATATATTAGTATATTCCATCCTTAAATTTCTTATTTCTTTAAATGATCCACACATATCCCTTTTTTGGTGATAACATACCCTAATAATGTTACTTTATCCATCCAAAACTCACATTTATAGTAATTTTAATATAACTATTCCATTAAAAATATATTCAATACAACAGTGAAATGTTCCACAAGCCCCCCTTACATTTGGAGTAGATAAGAATATTGTATATAATTTATATCATAAATTTGTAAAGGTAATCCCTGAAGACTATATTCATTAAGTACATGAATATAACTGTAGAATTAGAATGTCTAAATGGAATATCTATGAACTCGTATTTTCTGTACCTTGTAAGAAAAGTATTTTTGGGGAGGATATCTTCCTTATTTACTATTACTTGATAATATCACTATTATAGATTCACCTTGGATAAGTATTGGGATCCATATAGCTAGTCTAATAATTCATCAATTCATGGTAGATAATACTTATTGTTTATCAAGACTTTTTTGAGATCATGATAATCAATGTAGAGGAAAATTGAATAATACTTATTTAAAAAAAGGACTAGAACACCCCACCATGAATCACTTGGGTGTATAAACCATTTATCTATATTATCCTATAGCATATTCATCAACTCTTTAAGTTTAACAGTGTCCATTCTATATGGATTCTTAGATAATAGAAAATCTCTAAGTATAAGGTTGATTGATAACTCAACCTATCAACTTAGAGTATGACTATGAAATTCATTGGGAAACCTATCATCACATTTCCTAACAATGGTAATGCCATCAAATATGATCTTTTCCTTAGTCTCAGTCATTTAAGCTAGATACTCTTGCTCATAAGGCAATAATATCAATGCTTGATATGGTTATTCAAAAAGATATTCATCACCCCCCTTTCAAATTTTTTATAATCAAAGGGAAATTTGCAATACCTAGGGTGATTTCCTTCTCTAGGAAATTTATGTTGGATCAATACAAGGAAATGAAATCCATACCCAGAATGGAATTAAATTATTCTATAAAAAGTATCAAAAGGTTCAATGGGAAATTCATTCTACAAAATTTTATGAGGGGGAAGTTATATGATTGGAATATAATAATTGAACCATTTTTCATCTTTATTGATAATTTAACTTCCATGTTTTGATGCGGTGTTTCAATAGTTTTACTAATCCTTTATAATATGAAAGAACTTATAGAACCATAGTAACATTAGACATTTGATGTTCATGATTTCATGATAAAATTTTCTTTCACTATATGATTATGGTTCTTATAATTTATTTCATCCAAAATAGATTCAGTTATGATAATTTTTAAACTATTACTCATATAAAAGTGAAATCATGAACATTGAATGGATAAATTTAAAATTAAATACATTCATTAATGTATAAATTTTTAGGTTTCAATCTAAGTTATCAGTGGTATAATTCCAAAAATAAAATGAGATTTCTTGTTCCCTTCATAATGGTTCATAAAATGATTTTGAATTTACCAAATAATATCATCCATGAGTTTCAAACCACTTAGGAATGAAGGTCTCTTGGTCATGAACTAAGTGACAATTGATTCAATGCATAAGGTACCCTTTTTGGGGTTATTAACCCTAGGTAAAACTCTTCCAGAGTGACATCCACCTATAGTATACAGAAATGGATTTTGATTCATGGAAACCCCTTAATCTATACCTTAAAAAAAATTTATGAATGTTTATCTAGGTTTGGACTTATCCCTAAGTCTATTATTAAGGTTTTCTATTCCTAATACTAAAAATAAACTGGATTTCATATGATATGAACAATGAAGACCCATATATTTTTTATACCATCATTCATGATTTATTACATAAAGATACACATTATAGAATCCTAGAAGATTACGAGGCCGACAATATTTGGGGAATTAGATACATATAATAATAACATAAAACATGGATACAAAATCACTAATTCAGAACTCCATAAAATGACCATAAAATCAATGTATCATCTAATATTACATGGCATAACCTATGGATGTACATAAGAAAGGCATGAGTTATAAATCCAATTAAGGGAATAATAAATTCATAAAATAAGATAAAGAAATACATGTGATCCAAGTGGAATAAAATAATGATATATAAAGGTGAGAATCATGATCCTGAACACCAGATCATTCTATAGGATGAAAACAACAAGGAAACATAAGGAATGTGGAAACAAAATATAACATGACATCATAATCATAATTCTTGTATAACAACCAAGAAAACCTAACATAGTGTACTTAGGATACGCTCATGTGCACCAAACATGGTATCTAATGAGAAAAATCATTTCCCAATGCATTGGAGGGCTATATAATTCCAAGCACACCCTTCATATTCATATCATGTACATTCATTTGTGTTCCAAATCGATCATATAACATTTGAACATCTTCAATTAATTTTAACCCCATGATTAAGGAGTGCGGGTTTCAAACATGTAATTTCATAATTAATGAAGGATATGTATATTACAACGAGGCCCCACTGATAGCAAAAACATCCCACCTTAACATGGTTGTTGGGTCCTAGACAACCAAGTACCACTATTTTCCCTGCAAACACGTGGTCCCTACCCTAGTACTCACTCACATACCCGAACGGATCATCTGACTAATAAAAGTCCCCATATTCCAATACATTCCCTTTCTAGTGTGTTTTCTCCTTACTCACACACACCCTAGGATACTTACTAGAACGTCACCTTTCCTGATCACTACTCCCGGCTAAGCATGCATAACTATGGAGTTCTAATCAAGAAGTCTCCCAAAAAGGAAGGTGATCCATTTTGACATGAGTCATATCATGTAGTCATTTAACCCTTAATCATCCTCGGGTATTACATTTCACCCCCTTTAGATCAAAACATCCTCATTGTGGGACCTACATCTCAATATAGATAGTGCACCACACCTAAGCCTAGCTACCACCCCGTATTAACATGGTTGTCAGGTCCTATCCCACCAGGTACCACCAGTTTCCTCATAGACACTTGGTCCCTACACTGGGACCCACCCACATGCCCAAACGGGTCATCTAAATAATGAATGTACCCAACTTCCAACACATGTCATTTCCAGTGTGTTTTTTCCTTGCGCACACACACCCCAAGAAACATCCCAGAAGGTCACCTTTCCTGATCACTACTCCCGGACAAGAACAGATAACTATGGAGTTCTAATCAAGTAGGCTCTCAAAAATAAAGGTGCACCTTGTTGACATGATTTGTTTCATTTAGTCATTTAACTCTTTATCATAATGGGGTGTTACATTCCACCCCCCCCCCCTTTAGAGTACAATGTCCTCTTTGTGGGCCCTACATCTCAACCCAGTCAGTGCACTGCACTTAAAGCTGAGTACCACCTCTTATACCAAATGTAAAAACTTGTAATTACTGATAGCAAAAACACCCTACCTTAACATGATCATCAGGTCTTCGCCCACCATGTAATAGAAGTTTCCCCACAAATTGGAAGTTCACCACACTTAAGGCTGGATTCCACACCGCCTTAACATGGTCGTCGGGTCATGGCCCACTAAGAACCACCAGTTTCCTTGTAGACACATGGTCTCTTCCCTAGGACCCACCTACCTATCTGAATGGTTTATTTGACTAATGAAGGTCCCCATAGGCCAATACATGTCCTTTACAGTGTATTTTCCCTCACTCACACACACCTCAGGAAACTTCCGAGAAGGCCACCTTTCGTGATCACTACTTCAGGCCAAGCACGCATAACTATAGAGTTCTTATCATGTAGGATCCTAAAAAATAAGGGGAACCTTGTTGAAATGAGTCATATAATTTAGTTATTTAACCCATTATCATCCTAGGGTGTTACATTTCACCCCCCTTTAGAGCACAACGTCCTCGTTGTGGGCCCTACATTTCAACCCTGGAAGTGCACCACACATAAGGATGTGTACCACCTCTGGTACCAAATGTAAAAATTGGGCCCACTAGGTACCACCAGTTTCCCCATAGACATGTGGTCCCTACCCTAGGACCCACCCACATGCCTGAACATGCCATATAACTAAAGAAAGTCTCCACAGGCCAACACATTTCCTTTCCAGTTTGTTTTTTCCTCACTCACACACACCTCGGGAAACTTCCTAGAAGGTCACCTTTCATGATAACTACTCTAGGACAAGCATGCATAACTATGCAGTTTTTATCAAGTATGATCCCTAAAAGGAAGGTGCACCTTGTTGATATGAGTCATATCATTTAGTCATTTAACCCTTTATCATCATGTGGTGTTACATTTCACCCCCTCGAGAGCACAATGTCCTCATTGTGGGCCCTACATCTCAACCCAGGAACTACACCACACTTAAGGTTGGATACCACCTCTGATACCAAATGTAACAAATGGGCCCTACTAACAGCACAAACCCCCCTCCTTAACATGTTCATCAGGTCATGGCCTACCAGGTAAACTAGTTGCCCCCAGACACATGGTCCCCACCCTGGGGCCCACCCACATGCTCGAACGTGTCATATGACTAATGATAGTCCCCATAGGACAATACATGTCCTTTCTAGTGTGTTTTTTTCTCTCACGCGCACACCCTGGTAAACTTCCTAGAAGGTCACCCATCCTGATCACTACTCCAGACCAATCATGCTTAACTATTGAGTTCTAATTAAATAGGCTCCGAAAAAAGAAGGTGCGCCTTGTTGACACGAGTCGTATAATTTTGTAATTTAACTTTTCATAATCCCAGGGTGTTACAAAGTATATATAGGATAATTCCATTGATTGGAAATAGGGATGGGTTTTCACAACATAAAATTTTGTCTTCAAAAATCAAGAAATAAATTTAGCAACATAATGAGAGTATATAAAGGTTAATGAGAGGGTTTTAATGAGAGTTAGATGTGATATATAATTATAATTAATCATGAGTATAGGAAAGGGTTGTGTAAAAACATTACAATATTAGTAATTGTAAATCAAAATGGATTAGTAAAAATAATTTACTTGAATTTAAATGGAAGAGGAGATAATCCCTTACCTTGAGAGGGTGCTTCTAATATATAAGGAGGAGCTTCTTAAGAGCTCTGGAACCCTATAAAAGATTTATATAGGGATAGGGTGAGTAACTTCATGCTAAATGGGTTTTTGAGTGAAGAATAATGGGAGGCTGGGTGGTTATTTATAGAAAAATAGGGAGGATTATTTACAAATTTGTAAACGTAGGTTTTGGACTCTATATAATAAAATGGTCAAAACCACAAACCTTTCCATGTGTTTCCCATGTTTTCTACCAAATAAAATTGGTTTGAAATATTTTATAAGTATAATAACAGAAATCATTAAAATAAAAACATTAGTTTTGTGAAATTGAGTCATTTTCATATATAATTGATTATAAAACCTTAATATATAATATAGGTTTTAGAGGACTCATTAATGGATTATAAAATTAATAAAACAAAAACAATTGTTTTTAAAAGTGTAAATCTATTTTAGGTCATAAATGAATTTTATATCATTTATTACATAACTTTTGGGATATTATGAGGTTATAATACATACTTTATATTTACAAAATATTTAATTTTTACCCAAAAATCCAACTATCTTAGAAAGTTATGAAACATTTACCATTGAATTATTTAAACAAAATGATTTTAAAAATTATATTTCTTACCAACTAATTTTATAAATATGATAATTTACACTTTTAAATAAAAATATGAAATTATAGGAAAATACTTTTTTTACGACATTAACCATTTTCTGACCCATATAAAAATTATATTTTAATTTATTCAATTATATTATTCGCAATATTAAAATAATATTTTATAATAATATTATTTCATTAAAATAAAAATTATTATAAAATACTTGATTTTATTATAAATAGTTTCCTAATTGAATATATTTCCAAAAAAATACACTTTTGAGTTATTCATATCAAAATAAATTTTATACCAAACTCATTAGTCATTTATTAAGTAATAATAAAGGGATATAATTATAATAATTATTTCATTTAAAATAAAAAAATAAAAAATAATATTTATATTATCTTGATACATAACTTCTTATTACACTGGTTTATGCATTAAGGGTAAGGTGTACGATTTTGACACCTTTTGGGGTGGTTTGGAAAAAATGCTTTGGGACATGATCTCAGTAATATTTAAATTCTCCCTTAAATGGGTTTTCTCAAGTTTCAACTATTGGATACAATCTTGGTCTTGGTCAAGGTCAAATCTCAGTGATTCCATCTCCCTTAGATGATCCAGTAAATGGGCTTCATTGGGTATGATCCTACTAGTCGACTCCATCGATTCTTTCATCAGTGTCAATTAGACTTTATCATATCCCTTTATATATAATAATCCTAATTATCATTTTTAAATGGATATATTATTAATGGTTACGATGATTAATGTTATTTTAAATCTTATACGCTATAAAATTCCAAAATAACCAATATAGTGCAATTTTTTTCAACAATTAAATTACTTAATAAGGAATTTATTAATTTTAAAAGTGAATTTCATTTATAAAATTTTGGTTCATTATATAACCATAAATTTTATTTCTATGAAAAAAATACTTAGATAGTTGAGGAAATTGCAGTAGATACAACATGAATAATCTAGAAACCCGATAGGGTAGAAATAACAAAAAAACAATATTATTGGTGACCAGATAGCCTTGGTTCAAGGACCAATTTAAAATATCTTTTATATATCTGTTATAATTGAATAAAATTGAAGAGGCTATTAGGGTTGACTATTGGGTTTGGTATATTAATGATTATATTGAAGAAATAGATAAAATTCAGACTTTAGAAATTGTTCTAAGGAAAAAGAACAAAAAATATATAAAAAAACAGGGTTTCCAAAATGAGCTTATAAAATATGTAATAGTGATAAGTAATAATGAACATGTGGTGTGTAAGGGATATTTCTAAATAGAAGTCATTAATTTAGATGATAATTTCTCACTACTAGATCTGAATAAAACTATAAGATTATTTTTTCAATGGTTATGAAGAAAGGTTTTAATGAACATTAAATCGATGTTAAATTTGTATTCAGTAATGGATTTCTTGAGGAAAAGGGAAAATTTGAACAATAATATGGTTTTATAATTAATGAACATGAAAAAATGGTGCTTCAATTAATGAATGATTTGTTTGGCCTAAAACAAGAATCATGGTCCTATTACACATGGATAGATTAGTATATAAAGAGGATCATATTTCAAAGAGGATGCCTTGATCACAACCATTATATAAAGAAGGATAAAGAGAAATGGATGTTTGTTATTATATATATATATGATAGAATATTCTGAGTCGTAGATATCCCCAAGTGTAAGATTTTTTCAAAACTCATGAGGTGATATTTTGAGATGTCTCTAATTGGTAAATTATCACTTTTTTATAGGTTACAGGTTATTAAAAGTGATCATGGGGAATTTATTTACCAAGATAAATTTTCTAAGAAAGTGGTAAAAATGATCAAAATTGATGAATCAAGGCCGATCAAAACTCTGGTAGCGACATGGGAGAAGTTTTTCATGAATGATGAAGGAAAGGAGGTTAATTTGACACTTTATAGGAAAATAAATGGCAGTTTACTATACCTTAAAACCACTAAACCCAACATTTTATTTTCTATATAAAATAATTACCATCATATAATTTTTCCTAAACAAATTCATATAAAATAGGTTAGATTAATTATTTTATATATCAAATATATAATAGAATTTTCATATTTTTTTACAATGAATCAAAGGAGAAACCCGTGTGATTTATTGATATAGATTGTGAAGGATCAGTGAATAACCAAAAAATCTAATTCAGTTCGTGTTTATTTCTTGGAACTCTTTCATTTCATGGATAAGTAATAAGAAATATTACATTTTTTTGAGTATGGTAGAGGCTGAATATATTGTATCCAATCAAGCTTGTACTCAGTTGATATGGATAAGATTGTATCTTGAAGACATTGAGTTGGAAGTGGAATCTTCTATTCGGATCATGAGTGATAACTCAAGTTCTATAAATCTAAAAAAATTATCCATAATATGAGGACTAAGAAAACTGATGTTAAATATCATTTCATAAGGGTTAAGGTTGGGAAATATGTTGTGATGTTGTAGTATATGTCTACTCGAGGAAAAGTGGATAATATCAGGACTATGGAACCATCCAACATGGATTTTGAATAAAAGTAGTTGCATATTTTATTCCAACCAAATCTATATATCTAGATGAACTCGTGATAGAAACCTCAATTCACACACGAGAATTTCTATTTAGAGAAAGGTATCATATCTCTTCTAAATTGAATGTGTGAATTTGAAACATAGTTTTGTGAACTTTATTCAAAGGGATATTCAGTTCATTGATTGAGGGGGGGAATGTGTCCATGTTTTTTCAAGGAGAATATTTTCATGGTGTTATTTTTTTATTAATAAATGTGAAGCATTATAAATTATGGGTGTAGTGATTGATTTCTTAGTTAATACACTAATTTTCAGAAATAATGAATGCAATTTGTGGTATTCATGGAGGTGTTCATGATGATATTTTCATATAATTCTTGTTTCTCACACTAAGGCTAGATCACATGAGCTTAGAAATGGTAATTGGTGAATAACTTAAAAATTACTTAAATGTAATGATAAAAAAATTGGATATGTTTAATTCAAAGTCTTACATGTAATGAATTATTGAATATACTTTAGGATTGTCAAAAAAACCAAAGGGGGGATTATTGGAAAAAATAACATTGGTTATTTTTTGTTGATGATTACATGTTATGGTTGTTTGAAATGATTTGAAGGAGGATAGAGGATATTGGAGATAGATTTTTATTTAGAACATACACCACATTTCAATATCCTAGGATACATTAGGAGGAAGGATTATTAAGGATCATGAAGATATTGTAATGTTCATTTCATTACCCATTATACTTCAGTAATAGTGGTTTATGCACAAAGAATATTAGTTAAAAGAAAGAAGAGTTCGTCCCTAGGAAAGGTCCATTTGAGAAGTCCACCTCCATGAAGGTATCTAATAAATATCAAATTAAGAATCAACTATGGGGACATGTAGATAAGTATAGGTGATAAATTTTCAAGACCATAATGAATGGTGGCACTTAAAGAAAATAAATTTCCAGGGAGATATGGTGACCCACTGATATTGGGAGGTACCTATGGGATTTATTTACTGGTATGATCCCATGTATTGATTAATATGATAGAAATCATCTTGATGAAAGTATGATGTGGGATACAAACTGATGTATTCCATGTTATAAGGACTGTTTCTACACTAAAGAATCAAGAATAAAGAATTCATGTGGAATGTGTATGGAAATCACCGTACATGAGGGACCACAGCATGGGGATACACAACAATATTTTCTCGTCAATTGAATTTTGTGGGTATTATCTCCATGGAGTGTAGGTTGTGTTATGGAGGTTTTATAGCTAGGGAAATCCATTATATAGAAATGTCTTGTGTCATTGAGGGTATATTTATGGAAGTGTAAAATAATATAGTCAACTTGAATGATCTAGGGATAATGTCATAGGATGATGAACCTTTCTGTAGCCATTTCTATGATTGGAGGGAGTATGAGGAAATAGTGATAAAAACATGGGTGCATTAAAATAAAATATTATTTTGTGGTTATGGTAAAAAATAGGTGTCCATGACACAATAAAGAGTTCCATTCCACAATCACAAATATTATATCGTGAATGTTCCATAGAGGATAAAGGAATGTTGTGGTGAACTAATATAAGAGGATGACCACACCACAAGACAAGAGTCCATGCCGTAGCCAAGAGATTTTAAATAATCCTTGGGTTATGAATTGAATTTTAAAGGGGACTTATGTATTTGGATTTAAAAGTGTTTATATGTACAAAAATGTTATTAAGTACCACATTATATTTTGGATTCCACCTTAAATGATCTCAAAAGGTGATTATAAGAATATTTGATCCCAACCCTTGGAAAAAATTGGTTGGTTGAATTATCTTAAACTACACACAACAGTTAAAAGGAGAATTAAATTAGAGAGTATATGTGTATTGAGAATGAAATCAGTATCTCAAATAATATATAAGATCCAGTGATTTAGTTCATTATATAATTGAAGGAATATATATCCAGGTTTTGGAACTTGAAGGTTGTTGATGATGAAGGATATTCTAGAGTATGTTATTACTGAAAGCATATAAACATAATTTTTTCTGTAATTTCTTATAATACATTTATAGGGAAGAATTATATCATAGAACTATTAGTGAGCACTTATCTGTAGAGAAGAGTAGTGATCTTCTCAGGGTGTTTGTGGATGGAAAATCTGAAGTGGTAGTGTGACCACTCTATTTTGTAATCACATATCAAGATGTTTTCTTAGTGTCTTGGGTGAGTAAGAATATTTTCATGCATACTCATTAGGTTATATAATTTTTATTAATCAAGTAAAATAATCTATGTTATTTACTACTTAATTCATAGAAAAGTGATAGTGAGGGAGATGGGAGTGTTCTTCAAAAGAGAGAATGAGATCATTATCAAGGTTAAAGTTTGAAATTGAAATACCCTGATTCCCACCCCCTCTTAAGGTATATTATTTTATTTGGGTATAAAAAGTTTATATTTAATATTATGATTCTTTTATAATTTTTAATTTGAATCATTAAAATTAAAATGTCCTTACATGGAAATTATTTAAACTTTATCAAAATATATTCGATAAATTATATGATCAAAGGTTTAAGTAATAACAATATTTAATATTTTGAATATGTATATTTTTTACATTATAGAAATTCAAATATTTAATGTTTGTAATTAATTAAATATATATTTAAATTATATTCCATATAATGAATATTTTAAAGGAGTTCATATTGAGAATAAATATAAAGTGTTTATATTTATCTAATTTTGGAATGTCAATGATGAATTATAATGTGTTTATAATAATTATTTTATGAATTATTCATAAATGATTTTCTAATATTTGGAATATAAATAAAAGGTTAATTTATTTATTATTTTTAACAATAATGTTTATAAATTTTTTATATAACATGAATATTGTGTATTCTTTAATTTAATAAATAAATTACTTCTTGTAAAATATCCATGCCATTCTCGAAACAACAATATAAGAATTAGTTTTTGCCTATCTTTTCATTGGTTTGTAATTAAAGATATTATCTTGAATTTTTTTTGGAGCATAGTCTATACATATTAGGTATTATAATTGTGTCAAATTGGATTATCTATTAAGTAAACTATCCCTGGGTAGTAGAACTTTAGATTAAACTTCCCTCAATTCTGGAGGATTATGCCTTTTTTATAAATGTGGGGGTTGGATCTTCGTATATATAGGATTAAACAAGTGAATATAATCAATATTATATAATTCTAAACCATTTCATTGAAATTTCATGTACCTTATTTATAAGATTCATTGGGATTTGTGTGAATATGTTTAGAATCTATTTCTAGATGAGTAACACAAACTGTAGGTTTTGTAAATATTTACACATTAATATGGGAATAAACATATTAATTTGGTGGATGAAATAGGTATTATTAAACTAAATCATTAGAATCATGTATATATAAATCATTAAAAACATGAGATAATAAGGATATTAAATAGTTCTGAGTTTACTATGAATATGATGTATATTAAATTAGAGCCACATTAAATGAAATACCCTCAAATACTAAGTGTGATATTACATATAAAGTTGAACTTTTGATGACCTCGATGATTCTAAAATGACCCACACTTTCATATATTAATATTACATCATTTTAGATGAATATTCAATACATTTTACATTAATACATTCCAAAGGTCCATATAAGTTTTTCTATTTGGAAACATGGATACACAAAAGATATACATCATTTCCCATTTATTTATTAATAACTATTACACTTATTAGACATAACATAATTAAAGCCTTTTTCCATAACATTGGGAATGGAAACATAATAATGTGTGATCTCAGATGTTCAATAAGGTTAAACCTAAGAGATATCGATAGATGATCACAAGTGAGTATAAAATAAGAATAAGGGTATGAGAATATGAGATAAAAATTGGAAAACCATACCCATGAATTCATATAACAGAATCATGAAACTTTACATAATTTTTTTTAATAAAAATTCAAAATATGTAAGAGTGTGGAATTATCGATTATAATAAATCTTCAATGAAAACATTTCAAAAGAATAAGATATAATTTTTTTCACGCACATAATCATAAAAAATCATTTAATTAGTCAAGGATAACTATGAAGACTATCATAGTGTATTGGGTTCACTCACCATTCCATCATTTACTTATTCTTGGTTTACTCCCAAGACCATATTGTTAGACAAATTCCCTTACTAAATTGGATTCAATCCTTATTCCAACTCTTATTATCACATGAGATATCCTTCATTACATAATTAATTTGATGGATATTTAATTATGGGACCATTTATCTAATAATTAAAACCATCCATATGTTTTCTATAAGATAAAAATAACATCCATCATATCATCAATTCATAACCCATGGAAATTATATGGGTTTCATAAACATTTCTTTATAATAATCATAAAACATACATAGAAACAATAGATATGGTAACATTGGATCATATACATAGTAAATCATAAGAAACATCAATGAAGTTGTTATAGATAAAAATACATTTTAAATATCACTAGAACATTTCTTTAGGAAAATACCCTTTTTATTTGAAATCACTTAATCTGAAAATTTCTAAAATATTAAGGAAAATATTTTCTTGGAAAATAAAAGAACCAAAATTTTAAAAGATGATTTTAAAAAATAGTATTCATGATTTTGGATAAATATATTCAAATTTATTATGTTAAAAAAATTCCTTTCACATTTTCAATAAAATTCAGAAGTACTATGTTTGGAAAATCGATAATAAGGTTTCTTTTAAAACATTTTAAGGAATGAAAATTTAGTAAAAAAAATAATTTTAATTATATTTTAAGAATAATAAAAAAATTCTTGAATTTTTTTAAAGAATATATATTCATTGATGAAAATATCCTCGATCAAAGAGTGAAATAAATTCAGGGTTCCTTAAAAACATTCTTTCATACTCATGATTACTTAAAGAGGGGTAAAGTAAAGGGAAACATGTAATCTATAAAAATAAATAGATGAGAATAAAATACATAATATTTTGTTTAAATGAATCATATAATTTTATCATATGAAGATATTGACCGCAAAAAATCTTGGCAACAAATGATATTTCAACCTAAAACCCTTATTGTTGTGGTAACATTTGAATTATAACCCCATGAACGAAATAAAATCAAATAAAAATTTTAATAAAATGAACATATGGATATTCATGATAAAAAATATCAATGATTTAGTGGATAAACCTCCTAAAATAAACTAATTTTATGACAAACAAATGTATCAAGGAAATGAAATTGTGATGAAGAACCCTTATGGATTCGGTAATTTTTGGAAAGAAAGAAATTAAGAGCTTGAAAACCATATAGTAATTTAAATCTCATCCATTAAATCATTAAGTATTACAAAATAAATTCTTGGGTAGTATATACACCATAGAAATAATAAGTGGGTGAATTATATTAAAATATATCTCAATGAAGATAAATGGATATGAAACCCTTACATATTTGTTATCTTTTGAATCATATTATATGTAAATAATGAAAATGATATGGTTCTTAACACCACATGAACTCAATGAATATGTAAAAAGTAATTAATTTGAATGTAATCATGACCCATAAAATAAATGATAGTGCACAATATCAAAAATTTATCATGAATTTGAAAATGAGATAATGAAACACTTATGAATATCACAGTATTTTATATAGTGATTCTTTGTAATATAATTCATGGTAAAAAATTGTAAATCTATATAAATGAAAGTGGAAAAACAAATTATGCGATTATAAGATAAAATAATTAAACTTAGAAGAACAGGGTTCATGAGTAACCATTATAACAGAAATAAATGGAAATGATTAATGAGAAACCCTTACCTCGTGTTCATCTTGCTTTATAAGTGATCTAACATCCTAGTATTTGAGAGACCTCTTTTAGATTACACCTTAATCCGTAAAGGATTGTTCTTTAGAGAAGGAAAAAATCTCTAAGATAAAGGGAAAGATTATTTAAAGGATTTTGAGTAGGTATTTTATGAGTTAGAAGGCTCAAATGGTGTCAATAATAGAGGATTAGAGGTTCCCATTTATAAGTGAGGGTAGGGACACACTTAGAATTTCTAAAAATATCTCATTGATTTACAGTCTGTTTTATAGGAAAGTTGCTCCAAATTACCAGGGATTTAAATTCCTGATATTATAAGTTGAAATAACTTCAAATAACAAGGCTTTTATTGGTGTGTGTGGAAAATCATTCCCTTATATATTGTTATAACCCCCATGTTAACCCATTTTAACCTCAGTTGTAGTATTTTTTTTACTGTTTTTACAATTCATTATAACCAAAAATGAAGTTGAACCTATTAAAATATATTAATTTTTAGGATTACAAAAAATGGAATTCATTGTTCTAGATTCAATTATTATAATTGACGAAATTGAATTTTAATTAAGTGTGTAAACCGTAATGAAAAATCGTTTTTCAAAAAATGAATATTTACGCATTAAAAATAATTTATTTCTATTCCTTACCTTGTAAAAACCAAAAAATATTTTTAAAATATTTATTAAATGTATAATCTAAAATTTAAATTAAAAAATTAATAAATATAAGTAAATTTATTTTATTAATATAAAAAACATTGCACAAAAAAATAGTTTTTTTTGGAAAAAACGTATTTTTAACCCCAAAAATTAACTTATACAAAAATAATGGATAATTATGATTCATATGTAATTATTTATATTATTTATAATTAAATGAGACTTAGGTTAATTTAATATCAAATTCAAAATATTCTGGGACATTTTCCCAAAAAGAAATGTTAGTTTTTACAAAAAACTGTATTTTTCACTATTCACTGAAAATAGAAATTTTTTAAAAAATCTTGAAAATTCACACTTATATAATATTAAAATATAGAATTTAAAAATTAAATTAATTTACTCAAATAATTATTCAATTTTTTAAAATTAATTATAAATTTCACATGAAAAAATATGATAAAAACAAATTTGGATGAAAATATATTTTTGAAGTATAAAATGACTTTACTAAAAATTGAGTACTTATTTATTATGAATTAATAAATAAATTTTAATTAAAAAATTTTTATAAATTTTTTTTCATAAATTCGTTATTACTATTATTACATGGCAA
Organism: Viscum album; assembly: GCA_963277665.1. Classification (NCBI taxonomy): domain Eukaryota; kingdom Viridiplantae; phylum Streptophyta; class Magnoliopsida; order Santalales; family Viscaceae; genus Viscum; species Viscum album. The sequence continues at coordinate 1,176,990,045 of OY728139.1, read as the reverse complement.
TTTAATTGATAGGTTATAAATGTTTACTATATCATAGCTCATATAGACTTAGGTTTGTGTGTATGGAAAGCTACCAAAACTTCATATTTAATTTCAAAGGAAATACATAAAAAATATTAGGGTGCTACATTTTATCCCAATTAAATGAACCTCTCTCTCAATATTCTATAATTCGGATACAAATAAATGAGGATATCTCGGCTCTTTCATATCTTTGGGTTCTCGTATTGCTTCATCAGATTTCTAATTCCTCCAGAGATTTGTAGCCTTTCGAGTGGTGTTGTTCCTAAAACTTTATCTCTATGATTCAAAATTTATAGTGGTTCTTATTTATAGAAACGATTATCCTCCAACTGTATAACCTCTAAGTTCTGTACATGTGAAGGATTTGGTATATACTTCCTCGGGAGAGATACATAAAATATAATCATGAACTTGAGAGTGGTTTGGTTAGCATTCCAAGTGAACAAATAAAGTCCCAAATCAGTCAAGAATGTAAAAGGGACCAATTTACATATGTATCATATTTGCATTCTTTTTAAATCCCACAACCTTCTTCCATAGATAAATATTTATAAAAACCTTCTCATAAACATTGAATTCTAGATCTCACCGATGACTGACTACATAACTCATATTTAGACCAAAAGATACCTTGATATACTAATAAATTTTTCTAAAATTATCTTAAATTTCCGTGTCTATCTTAGGTACCAATATATTTATTTTCCTTCATAATCATAGTATGTTAGAGTACTACACTTGTTTCAATAAAGGGCTTCATAAGGATCCATATGAATATTTGAGTGAAAGCTATTTTTGTAAGAAACATATTCTAGAGGAATGTGTTGATAAAAACCTCCTTTGAAATATAGAAAAAAGGATCTAAAAATATCCTCTAATGTTTTTATAGTCATCTTAGATAGTCCATCTATCTAAGGATGATATGTAGTACAAAAATTCACCTTTATATCTAGATCTTGCTGAAGAATTCTCCAGAACATTATGGTAAACCTTAAACCCTGACCAGATATAATAGAATATGGTATCCCATGAAACCTTAATATTTCTTTAACATATATAATGTAATGTTGATAAATAGATAAATATTCTTTGATAGTAATAAAATGTATACATTTCATATGGTGATTGACGACAACCAAAATAACATTATGTCCTTAAGATGTTTTTGGGAGTATAATGGTGAAATATATAGTGATAGTTCCCTATTTCAATTATTGTATTGGTAATGTTTGTAACATACCCTTATAAATCTATTTATCAATGTAACTTCCTATCTTGAGGGCCACTATAATAGGTTCTCTGAGTTGGTGCCCTACATGGCCTTAGGAACACCTCCCCATATGCCAGAGGCTGTCAACTAACAACACGGGTCAAATGAAATATGTAGGGATACTTTACCCCCTTATCAGAGTAATACACATTGGATAAAACAAAAATATAATGTGAAAAAAAATAATAAACATGAAATCACTATTATATTTCTCAAAACTAGGTATAATCCCACAACGAAAAGTAAATTTTTTATTTCATGTCTTACAGTTCCAATTGTAAAGGAAAAAAAATAAAAACAAGATTAAGTATCTTAGAAATGGGTCCCAAAACCATGTTTGGTTCCCTCATCCAATAACAGTCTTGATCTGAAAATCAACCCACTAGCATAGGTCTTTTTCCCTTATCTAGAGCGGAAACTATGAAGTCTTCTTGGGTACCCAGTGGTGACCCGAGTAGGGTGTCAGTATAACTCAGTAAGCCACCACCAAAGATGTCTAAAAATATCTAGTCTAAACAATTGGTTATGAATAAAGAAAATAAAAAAATTTAAACATTAGAATAATAAGCTCCATCATTTAATAATATTAAAACTAACCAACTTTACCATTAAACCAAAGTGTTACCAAAATACATTAAATTCAATTCAACCTATTTTGTTCAAATAAAAAATGAAAATGGGGAGTCAAATTCCCTAATTCTTAAGGACAATAATTTCACCAAAATATATATAACATCTTACCTCTAATTCTCTGTCTAGATAATTCACAACATGTGAATTCATTAGGGGCATAAAGCCTCAGTTTGACCCCCTAACCCATGAAATATAATGGTGGATCCTATAGCCTTTGTCAATCCTAGCCATTAGGAGTATAACCTCAATACAACACCGCACACATTACATATATTCACATAATAAAGATTCTATAACAACTAAAACATTTACTATTTAAATAAATTAACTCAATTAACACATTCAAGTTAGACCAATCACCCCCTTTTTTCATATTCACAAATTAGAAACATTTATCATTAGTTTCATCTCATAAAAACATTTTAAAATGTTAAGAATACTTATCATAGGAAATATTTCATAACCCATCAATTAATTATTTAACAAACACAATTCTATGTTCAAGGAAGTGACACTCCCCATGGGTAGCCTTTGACCTGGTATGTTCAGCCTCAACGGATCCCACATGAATCATGAGGGGTTAAATTTAACATTCGATTACCTTTTTTATCAATTACTACCATGTAGACCAAATGTGTAGTATAAAAACACCCAATCACCACCACATACACATAAATCAACCATCACGACTATGGGATATAACATGTAGAACACCTACCTCAAGTTCATAGATGAAATCTCATTTAATCTTAGCCCTTAATACAAACTCAAACAACTCTTAAATCCACAACCTATAATCTTCTGATAAAGTAAGGTTTTAGGGATTCATAAGAAGAATAACGATTATACAAGAGTCAAGTGGAGTGTTATATACACACATAGATTTGATCTCCACCCAATGACACTAAAAAAGATTATAAATGGGGAGTTTGATCCTTGGCATGTTTGGGAGGAAGTGTTCATCACCCTTGGATTCTTTGGGAATAAAGGGGATGAAATTCATGTTATAAACTTTAAATCATGGGGTAGGGATGTAAAAATATACCTTTTTAATGGGGTGCATGATTTTTCTAAACATTTTCCTAAACTATGTTCCAACTGTGTTCCACACTTTTTCCAAAGGCATCCTGATTCGAATGGTCTCCCAGGGAGCTCACACTATTTGAAAAACCATGCATAGGCCATGTGGGATAGATATATCCAAGTCCATAACAATTTTGTTCCCCTATATGCATGGTTTAACTAACCCTACACCACCCTATATAGGGTTCATAGTTCCGATGCACTACTAGAACTAATCATGCACCAACAGTGTCACTTGGATTGGATAACCTCATTTCCACCTCTTTGACATCTTGAACCCACATTAATCTCTAAGGCTCTTAATATTATTATGCAACATTTTTTAACCATTTTGAAGCGATTTAAACCAAAACATAAACAAGAACGTACCTCATTAGAAGTATGAAATCTTAAAACCTCCCCACATTAAAACATATCATCCTCGAGCTGCACTGCCAAGAATTACTAGGTCTTCAAGTTAAAAATAGTGGGCCAATGTTCCTATAAATCAGACTCTATCTCTTAATTTTTCTCCTAATCATATCATGATTCCACAACACTTAGACAAAAAATACAAGCTTACCTTGAAAAAAATTGTCACTAAGATCCACAATACGAACTGGATGATCCTCAAAGGATGAATCAACATCAAGATCAACATCATCAATATCGATCATATTTGAGAGGATGGAGTAATACTCTTGGAGCTGTTATATTATAAATACATCATGAATTCAACTATACGACTGTAGATGAACCAATCATTGTGCCACTGGTCTAATTATCTCAATAATATCAAATGGATTCACATACATGGGCACCAACTTACCCTATTTATAAATTTGATGGTGAACTAGCCATGGTGACACCTGGAAGAACACATGATCACCCACTATAAACTCAAGGGGCCAATGATGTCAATCAGAATAGGATTTATGCTTACTATGAGTCGTAGCCTTGCATTTCTGAATCAACTAATCCTACTTCGATGTCTCCTGCATGAGACTCATCCCCAACAAATCTGATTCTTCAGCCTCTAACCAACACAATATTGATCCACATAGCATACCGTAGAGTTCCTCTTATAGTTCCATCTGAGTAGTCACCTGATAAATATTTTTTTACGCAAACTCAACTAGTTCCAAGTTATTTTCCCAATATCCACAAAAGTCTAGGACTCATGCCCTCAAAATGTCCTATAGCATATGAATGGTATTCGCTAACTACCCATCTGTATGGGGGTAAAAATACATACTCAAAACACCTATGTTCCAATCACCTTCTACAATAATTGTAAAAAGAACATATGAAAACATGGATTACAATATGAATCAATATTCCTAAGTAACCCATGAAAATAAAGTATTTCCGGAATGTATATGCCACCCCACTAATCTATGGTAAAAGTATCCTGAATTAGTATGAAGTGTTCTACCTTTGTTAATCAATAAAAAATTATCAATACCAGGCCTTTATTCTGAGGAGTCCTCAGACGAAACACCACGAAATCTATAGTGACATCATCCCACTTCATTTCAGGAATGTGTAAAAACTATAGAAAATCACTCAATCATCGATTTTTAACATTCATCTTATGATAGGTATAGAATCATGTGATGAAATATGCCCCCTCTTTCATCATACCTGGCCACCAATACTATCGATGATGATTGTGATGAATTTTGGTTAAGCTAGGATGGAACACCCACTTCATGGAATGACACTCATGCATAATCCCTCCCCATATACAAATAGTCACAACAAAAAATCCACATACGTAAAAAATATCATCATCATCAATAGTGTAGTCAGAGGTGACTCCCCACCTTCATGTATTTCCTTTAAATCTAAATGATCAAGATCCTCATTTTTTCCTCTCCTTGTTCTGGATCACGATTTTGGACTCAATTGATAGAGATACAAGGGTCATATATCCACAGAACTCCAGAACCTCTATATGTATCCTCGTGAATAAGTCCATCATATTCCACTCTGAACTAGACTCTTTGACTTCCTAAGTTTATGTCTTCCGACTCAAAGCATCTGGAACACTATTTCCCATTTTTGTCATGTAGGCTATTTAAAATTCAAAATAATTTATGTAATGAACCCATATAAACTACCGAAGATTTAAATCTTGCTGAGAAAAGATATACTTTATAATTTTATAATCGGTATACACCATAATATTTTCACCCAAAATATAATTCCACCAACCTTCCAAGGCATAAACCACTATGCCCAAATCAAGATCATATATATGGTAATTTTGTTCATGTGGCCTCAACTATCACAACCCATATGCTACAACCTAGTCTCCCTGTATTAACACTTCATCAAGAACAACACCAGATGCATTAAAAAACAAGGTTTACACTTTACCTGTCTTAGGTAGGATAAAATTGGTGTAGCATTGAAGGGTTTCTTTAGCTCCTTTAAAGCATTTGCACATGATCCAATACATTTGAACTAGAAAAACTTATTGGTTATGATTGAAAGTGGTGCTACCAAGCGAGATAAGTCCCTGAAAAATCTTCGATAATATCTCACTAAACCAAATTATTAAAAATATTGAAAAAATTCATGAACTATTTCCAAGATACCAATGTTTGAATCTTCTTCAGGTCCTCTGATACACCTTCCTATGAGATAATGTGACCCATGAAATGTTCCTTGTTAATAAAAAACGAATACTTAGATTGCTTGGTGTATAACTGATGCTATATTAGTTTACTAAGGATGATGTTAAGGTGATTATCATGACCATCATGTATTTATGAGTACAACAAGATTTCATCCATAAAAAAACAACAAACTGATCTAGGTATGGATGAAATATCTGGTTTATTAAGTCTATAAACATAATCAGAGCTTTTTTTATCCCAAAAGGAATCACAATTAACTCATATAAACAATACCTCTACTGAGAGTAGTCCACAGTATATTATAAGGTCACACCCTTAGATGTTGATACCCTATCCTCAAATAAATTTAGAGAAAATAGAAGAACCTTTTATCTATTAAAAAAGATCAATGATACACTAAATAGGATATTCGTTCTATACTATCATCATACTCAACTTCTTGCAATAAACACACAACCAAAATTTCCCATCATTAATTTTAGGAAATAGAACAAGAGATCCCCAAGGTGACTTACTTGGATTGATAAACCCTTTATTCACTAATTTCACCAACTGAGTTTTATATTCATGAATTTTAGATGGTTCCATCCTATATGGTGGAATAAAATAATGATTTTTTCTAGGAAGTAGCTCAATCATAAACTCATCCTCTATCTTAGGTGTATGACCTGATAAATCCTTAGAAACAAAATCCTTGAAATAATACACCATAAGTGGAAGGATATCCTGATCTACTCCCCCTTCTTCAAGTAGAACACATTACACTTGGGCAGTGAGTTCACCTATCCAATGATGAACTGGTCCTGCATGACTTACATGGATATCCCATTCCCCTCGATAAACATAAGTGCCCCCCTAATGTGATGTGATCATTTCCCTCCAGTGATAAATGTCAATACAAGAATGGTGTAGAACTATCTGATCCATTTTCAATATCTTGTAAAAACCTAAAATCTAAACCACAATGAAGTCTTATAGGAAATGGAATACACCAACCTCGAGGGTGAACTCCTTACATTGTTGGGAATTTCTTACTTGTTGTCCCAAACAGTGTTTCAATCAACATAACTCCACGTAAATGTTCTACCACTAGATTCAACACTTTCACAAACTAAATATATATAAAATAATACAAGGTACCTGTATCAACTAAAGCACAAGGAAGTATAAAATATACAAGGATTGTACCTCAAATAGTCGATGGCCTAACCTTTCAACTTCCAAGTGTAGTCTAAAATGCATATAGATGACTCATACCTCTCCCCTAGGTATTGATATGAGTCTTTGGTGTGGAACTAACCTACAAGTAAGGACACTCTTTTCCATAATCACAACCTCCACCACCCTAGTTGACACGACCAATAGAACTCAAACTTCTTACTTGGTATGGGGTAGAAGACCCCATTCACACACTCTATATTTTAATTGATCCTTCATCACTACCCACCATTCAAGGGTTCTTTCATAACCTCTATAAGTTCCCCATCCTTCTGGATGCTCGGCATTAAACTTGTAGCTGGGGATAGTTTCCATGCATGTGCCTCAGTCTTCCACACGGATAACAAAACGTTGGCTCACAACCCTGAGACACTAAGTCACTTCCCTGGGTTCTCTATCTACCACTACCCTAGTGAACACCCTTGAAATAAGTGTTTCAGGTTGGTGAAGTGACCAGAATAATCCATCACGTACATAGTCCCCTAGGTCAACATCATAAATTCCACATCTCTGTCATATCTCAGAGTCTCTAGATAGAAATTGTCCAGAAATATTTTCTAGAAATATTTACAAAATATACCATCTACCATCTATGTTTTTACCAGAATGTCCCACTAGTGCTTTTTTTATCCTCACAACATATAATCCTCCAACTTCACCAACTTCTCAGGAGGATTATCTAATTGATTTATAATCCTTTTGATGGAGACTATCCAAAAAACATATTCATTATGTCCACACTTTCTATCAAATGATGGAGGGTGCTACAACTGAAACTATCGAGTTAGATCAAACATCTGTGGAACAACCTGACCTAGGTCCCGCTCAGTCATCTACATAAACCAAGAATAATTCTTATGGAACTTCTATTAACCTATGTTAACCAGAACCAATGGAATTTTACTCTCCACTAGTGGAGGTGAATTCTTGGATATTCTATCTTATCTCTCAACCAGTCGGGTTTATCATGGTGCTATCTCACTATAATTAAAAATTAACTTCTCAAAATATATAACATAAATGTTTACAGTTTACACAAAAGAAGACCCACTACTAGCCATAACAACTCACTCCAAATGAAACAACCCAAAAGATATAATTACATCAATATCACTTCCTTCAACCATCCCTACAATATTTCATGGTTAACATAGATCAATCAAACCTTCACATTTAAAATTATCATTACACACTATACTAACCATTTTTCACTTTGCATCCATAAATTATTTAAATAGTTAAAATTTTCTCCTTAAGAACTATTTTTAACCATTCACAAGGTTTTTCTATTATTTATACAATTATAACATCTTCATTAGAAAATTTTTCCTTAAATTCATAATAGAATTAAAATGTATTTTCTAACTCCCATACCCAACCATGACAAATTTTTTACATATGTGGCTAACATGATGTATTCAACATATATACCTAATTTCATAGAATGATGCATGAATATACAAACCGTTCTACATTCCAATCAATGATTAAAATCTCTCAAAATAGTTTCATCACACAACATGTTCATCCCCTGAGGTAAAATAACATCCTACTGTAATAATGAATATCCAAAAAACTAATCCCACCTAGGGTAATCAGGTTTCCCCCAATACATGGGTTAGCTAATCCCATGAAAAAACTCATTTCCTATACCCAGAATATCTTAATATTCCATATGAATTCCTAAAATATAATAAATAACTAAAAAGAAACTACTTTGATACCACTTTGTAATGCCTAGTCAAGGAGCCACTATAACTTGTGCGTCGATTTGATGCACAACATGGCCTTAGGATTGGCTCCCCGTCTTCTAGAGGCTACCAACTACTGGTGAGGGTCTAATAAAACATTAAGATACTATAAACCCTTTATAATAGTAAGATACATCAAATAAAACAAAAAATATATTGGAAATAACATCAATAACAAACATGCATCACAATTCCATTCCCCAAAACTAGGGTAAATCCCACAACCAACAGTAAATAATTCATGTCATGTATTATAGTTATAACTGTAAAGTAAAACCCAAAATAAAGATAAGATGATGTATAATAAAAATAGGTCCCAACACAAAGTCTGATTTCCTCATCCAAACACACCCTGGAGTCCCAAATCAACCCTCTATCATAAGGAATTTCCCCTTGCCCTGACCTGAAATCATGAAGTCTACATGGGTAACAAATGGTGGACCAAGTAAGGAATCTATAAAAATTAGTTGGCCACCACCAATAGTGTATAAAAAATATCCACTATAAATTATAGTGTATTTATAAGTACAATAAAATGGTAAACATTAGACAAATAAGGTCAATCATTTGATAATATTAAGATTAACCACCTTTATCGCTAAACCCCAGTGTTACCCAAGTTAAAAAAATTCACTTCAGCCTATGCATGTAAACTAAACAATTCATAAGGGGAGTCAAATATTTTAAATCATAGGGCCAATAATTTCACAATAAAATATATAACATCTTACCTCAAATCCTTAATCTAGGTAATTCACAACATGTAAATTCATTAAGAGCATAAAGACTCATTACAACCCCTTAAACCATGTAATATATGCTTTGAACCTAGAGACTCAGTCTAGACCAACATATGGGGTAGTGATTTAGTCACATACCCCACATATACCACATATTCACATAATCATGCTTCTTTAACCATTAGAAACATTTACCATTTACATACCTTAACTCAATTAACACATTAAAGTTACAACAAACACCCCTTATTCCATATTCAAAAATTAAATACATTTATCATTAGTTTCTTCTCATTAACCCATATTAATATTATAAACATAATTATCAATAGTTTCATCTCATAACCCAAACATTACTTATTTAGCAACACCAATTCCATGTTAATAGAAGTGGAACACCCCATGGGCTGTCTTTAACATAGTACGTTAAACCTCAATAGATCCCACAAGAATCACAAGGGGTTCAATTTATCATTAATTTAACCTATTTAACATTTATTTCTATGGAGGAAAAATGAACAACACCACAACACCCAATCACTGCCACATAAACATAAATGAACCATAAATACTATAAGATATATCTTTTATACCACCTACCTCATGTTCATAGATAAAAATTCATTTAATATTATCCCTTGATTAAAAATCAAAAACATATTAAATCCTTAAACTTGAATATTTTGGAAAAGTGAGGTTTTAGGGATTTAAAAGGATTAAAATGATTATACAAGGCCTCTTAGATAACATATAGGCCAGATAAGTGTTAGAATCATATATAGCTTCTATCTTCACCCAAAGTAACTCCAAAGAGATTAGAAATGAGGGATATCTATCATTTGGATGTTTGGGAGGAAGAGATCATCTCCCATGGATACTTTCATAAGCAATGTGAAGAAATTAGGCTTAGAACCCTTAAGTCATGAGTCATAAAATTGAAAAAAAAACCCATTTTTAATGGGGTAGATAGATTAGCTGCACAGTTGGCCAAAACGTGTGCCAACATTGTTTTACCCTCAGTCTAAAGGGGCAATGGGTCACATAGTCTCCTAGGGATCCTACACAATTTGATAAATCATAGGGAGGTCATGCGGGGTGACTCTGTATAACCCTACATGGTTTGATCCCCCTATATTTCATGGTTTTATGAACCATGCAACACCCTCTCTCGGGTACAAAATTAGAACTAACCATGTGCAAACCATGTAAACTACACTAGATGGATTCATTTCCTCCACTTTCACACCCAAACCCCCATGACACTCACAATGCTCCTCATATTATCTAGGAACTTTTATTTAACCATTTAAAGGAATTTAAACTAAAAATTAGACAATAACATACCTCATTAGAATTATAGGATCTTACGATTAACATTAACATGGTGACATACTATGAAATAAAATACTTACTCTTCAATACTTGCCTTTATATTTTCCCACTAGAAATACTCATTTAAATCCTTATAAATATTCAAACTTTCAGGATGAATGGGGAATTATGAGCTATGAGATTCATACAATATCTTCATATTCAAGTCTATTATTGATGAGATACATACTCAGTTCCTAAAACTTATCATTCCTTCATAATCACGGTTGAACTTAGAAATATTTCTCACCCTATTTTTCATCTTCACATTCCCATTTTGTACCTCTTTAATATTTATATGGACTGATGGTTGAACAATCATTGGGGAAAGATAGGATATCTCTACATCCTTAAATATTTCAAGGTACATAAGTTTTCAAATCCATTAATATTAGATCTTTCAGGAGCCTCGTTATAGTTAAGTTAGCATGATCCTTTCAACTCAAAGAATCAAAAACCTTGTTCTCTTTCCCATGGTGACAATGCATTGAGAATTCATAATCATTAATAAACTCTAACCATCTTATTTGGTATATATTTAACTCCTTTTTGGTGAATATATACTTTATGATTTTATTATAGGTATATATTTCACTCCATTCTATATAGATATAATTACTTCATATCAATAATTCATAGATTACCTCTAATAACTTCAAATCACGAGTCAAGTAATTTTTCTTATGAACCTTCAATTGGAATGAGGCATAAGCTATCACTATATTATTTTTCCTTAGAATATATCCCTACTATTTCACTGATTCATCATTATAAATTAAAAACCCTTCTCCACTACAACGTTGTGTGAGCATAAGTACACCGACCAACCTAATTTTAAGTTCCTTGAAATTTTCTTCACGCTCATCAGTCCAAAAGAACATAACTTCCTTATTTTTTAACTTGGTGGTTGGATAAGATATATATTATAAATCCTTCAAAATATGATTATAATATCAACAAAATAGACAAATATCTTGGGTATGTCTTCAATTTCGACCTTCAAATGATAGTATCCAAATCAATGGTAAATTGTGTAAAAATATTTTCCTCCTTGTAATTGATAAAAAAATATAAATACAGGGAAGTGGACACTTATTATTGATCATGATCTTGTTAAGTTGTTGATTATCAATACAAAGTCACATTGATCCATCACTTTTCCTAAAAAAGGTATATGTGAACCCCATGGTGATACACTTGGATGAATGAATCCCATATCAATATTACCCTCAATTTGATTCTTCAATTCCTATAACTCAATTGCGGTCATTCTATATATATAGTCTTTGGAATATGTGTAGCATTGGATATGATTTTTATTGAGAAATAAACTTCACGATTTAGAGGAACCCAAGGAAAATATTCTTGAAATACATAAAAAAACCCCCATACAATAATCATATCATCTATGTTTAGTTTCTCAGAAACCATATGAGATAAATACCCACATTCAATATGAATAAATACCCATGAAATGGATGTAATTTCAATTTTAATTAAAAATTTATCCTTTCATCAATTGACAATCATAGGTTGTATTGGAAAATAAAATGTGACTTCCTTTACTCAGCAACTAATATGATATTTATATTAAAAAAACAATCTTTTCCCAAAATCACATCAAATTTAACTAGATATATAATAAAAATATTTTTAGGAAGAAAATTCCAAAAAAAATCAACTAGGGAAGAATCATAGACTTAATATGCGTTCATTTTTCCATTAAGAGTTCTTATTTCAATTTCAATATCCAATCATTTAGCATAAAAATTAATATTTCCAGATACTTTTTCTGAAATATAGTAACTCATATAACTAATATCAAATAAGGTTCATCAATATTTTAGCATACATTTTACCACCATAAAATTATCGTTATATCTTCAAACCCTTACTATACCCAAAATGGTTAGCATGACCATCAAGAATGTAACGACCCGAATCTTGAGCCACTAAACTAGTTCCCCATACCCGGTTCTCCACATGTCCTCAAGAATGTTTCCCCAAACGCCAAAGGCTGCCGACTAGCAGTGAGGGCGTTGTTGAGTCATTGGGGAAACTATTCCCTTATTTGGTAAGTTATACAAAGAAAAGGAAATAACAGTCAATAGCGGAAGCCACAAACATCATACAATAACTGAAACTAGAAAGAAGAAGCAATGTATAATATAATAATGATGTAAATGATGCAGTAGGTACAAGTATCCAAGGAAAGTAGCAAACACAACAACGTGCTGAAATACATCTGAGAACAAAGTACTAAAAGTAAACAACAACTCCAGTAGCATCGCAAGCCTATGCTCGGTCCTATGCTCTCTAGCTCCAACCAACAATCATGTACCTGAAGAAGAAGGGCCACAATCCCTATCCACACCTAAAACCATATAACCTGTTTGGGATGAAAAATAAGACCCAAATAGGGTGTGAGACTAATCCCAGTAGGCAATCACCACAAAATATGTGCCCAACTGTCAGTGAAGAATGTGGAAAAAGTAAATGAAATAAATGCAGCAGAGAAACATGAGTACAATAAAGTAAAAAATCCTTCAAATATCCATTCAAATTTATTTATTAATTTAATTCAGTCATTTAATTATCACCCAAGGAATCTAGCAGCATCTCTTTATTCCAAAAGCATAGCAAATAACACAACATGCATCTCAACGGACTACTTAAACTACAAGCAGTACAAAACACAAGTTTGTTATTTGGATTGGTGGGATCTTCACAACCAACCAAACAATATTAACACTGACTCTCTGGGTGGCTCAAACTAGCATACCCCTATAGTCAAGTAATCAAACAAAGGCACAGACACTCTGGGAAGCACTCACCATCAATTCCCTTGTGGTCTTGAAACGATAGTTATAGACTCTATAAGGAAGCACTTACATATAATTCCCCCTATAGTCTCGATACCTAACTAAGGACACTTTGAGGAAGCAAAAAAGTCCAATTCATATAGGTCCTGTGAATGATACTAATTTATAACAGACTCTCTAGGGAAGCCCTTAATCGTTAATTTTCTCTTTAGTCTACTACACCAGGTTCGTACAGCCCTGAGCAGTCTAGTCGTGCATAATCGACTAGTATCATCCCTAAGTATGTTCAAAAACTACTTGGATAATAGCTACAACGCATCGAAAGCATATAAAGAATAGGAAATACATACGATCAGTTATAACAAGCAAACTAGAAATTTCAATAGGGTTTGCCTTGTAGGAAAACTATGTCAAACGACGATAAACATCCAAACAAGGATAACACCCATGGGGTGATCCAAAAACTTGCAGTAAGTATATATTATTCATCTAATAACCTCAAGCATACAAGCAATCTAAGGCAGATAATAATACAGGTTCAAAACCCTAACCCAAGATAACAGATACATGGGAATCTGACACTTTTTGCACAAAAACTCAAAGACATTCAATGTAGGGAAACAAACCACCTACCTACATCCTAGGAGATCGATATAATTGAAACTAGGCCTATGAATCGGCCTAGAACAGAGAAGATCTAAAAAAACCTATAAAACGTTCAACCTCAGATAACTCTCATAAGAGAAAGAATAATGAAACGTGGCCAAATAGGAATATAGAACTCACCGCTGTGATTCTATTACAACCCACGACGTTCGATTCAGATAGCAGGTGACAGATCGGTGGCTCGAAGAAGATTCGGCATCCTCGTATGCTCTGGACATAATTAGGTGAAGAAGAAGATGGAAATAGGGATTAGACGCGACCCCGGTCTGTTTAATGAAATAAAAAGAAAAGTACACGACATGTACTCACCCTTTCCATACACCACATTACGTGGCCTCCACATCACCCCTACACACCGTGTGTGTAGCCCAGACACGGCCAACACACAGTCTCATGAGGGATAAAATTACATGGTGTATACTCATAGATTACATGGTGTGTACTTTGAAAATTTCTAGATTCTCCTCTTTTTCCCAAAAATGACCAAAAAAGGAAAAACATACCTGAAGAGAAGGTCTGAGTTCTTACAAACTTCCCCCCTTAAAGAAATTCATCCCAGAATTTCCCTAACAAGGTGGCGAAGAAGAAACCTTGAACAACTCTGACCACTGTGGTTGTATATCGGCCTCCCTCTCCCAAGTATCATCCTATACACGGCCGTGATGCCATAGCACCCATACTAGAGGAACAGATTAGCCACGAAGTACCTTTGCACTACGATTAACAATCCTGATAGGATGCTCCTCAAACGATGCATCCTACTCACACTCAACCTCCTCATGTTGAAAGACATGAGACGAGTCTGAGAAATGGCATCGAAGCTGAGAAACATGGAAGATGTTGTGTATATCCTGGTACCTCTGAGGTAACTACAACCTATGAGAAACCAGCCCGACTCTCTCCAG